>WEKX01015745.1:104991-162311 GCA_013390025.1 Pitta sordida | reverse complement strand
ACCTGTTTGGCCTTCCTGTTGTTCGTCCTGCAGAGCAGCCACGCTTCCCTCCTTTTTGGAGGAGGCTCTGTCTTGTACCTGTGGATGACCAAGGAACACCCCAAATGTCCCCATTCCCTCTAGGTGAGCCCCTGCCAGGCAGGGCCCCTCTTCCCACCTCCAGCTGGGCAGGAAGCAGCGCCCCTGGTGCCCCCGGGGCCAGGCTCAGCTCAGCAGTGACAGCAGAGCATCTGCCTGGCCAGGGTCACTTGCTGAGCTCTCAGTCACTGGGCCAAGAGCTGGGGGCAAAGCATTCCTGGGAACAGGCCAGCCAGTGTCACCAAAGGGAGCTTGCAGGCTTTGGAGATGTCTTCAGACCAGCAGGTCACACTCAGGTAAGGCAGTTTGGGTTCTCAGAAATGTCACACAAAAAACCAAGCCCTGTGGCAGAGGCTCAGCAGATTGGCTGGGCTGGGGAGAGGGTTTTTGCAAGGATGTAACTCTACTTTATTGCTCTGTTGGCCCTGGGGAGCTGAACCTCTCCTCTGGCGTGAGGAGAGGTTCCACAGGCATTTAAGGCTTTAGTGGCCTTTTACCAGCACTTGCTCTTCTCCTTGTTCCAAAACCTTCCTGTGCCCTGCCAGCTGATCCAGGATGGTCTTTTGCAGCAGTGGTGCATTCAATCCTCTTACAACAGCCACTAATTCTCCTCCCTGGAAGGTGTGAAAAGCAAATCAGTCAGTAAGAGCTCAGGCTGTGCTCTCTGGAAATCCCTACAGCAGCAATTGCCCACAGAGCTGCTCTACTCCACAGGGGGAAAACTTTGGAAGAACCATCTTTGTGGTTCCTGATCAGTCTCAGGATGAAGCAAAGCAGCTTCTGAGCTGAACCTGAAGACCCCACAAGGCAACACACTGACTTTACATTCTCCACACAGCACTTGATCACCAGCAGATGCAGAGCAAATAAAACTGTCCCATCACACATTAAAGAAAAAGAATATCCCTCCAAAAGTTGTTCCCCCCAACAGGTCATGTTTATTTGCTGTGCAACTACTGGGAAAATGTTTTCACTCACCTCATAAAACAGAAAGACAGGCTGGCATTGTCCTCTGAATCCTTCCAGAGCATCGATGGAATCAACTTCAGCCTGAAAGGAAAACTTCAGCCATGAAAGGCACTTAAACAGAGAATCACAGTGTGACTGAGGGAAGGAGGGACCTCTGAAGGGCTCTAATCCCAGGCCTGCCCCAAGCAGGACTAGTCCGGATGATACAGGATGTTGGTCAAGGCTGTGTTAAGTTTTGAGCACCTCCACAGCCTCTCTGGGAACTTCTCCCAGTCCTACCACTCCTACACTGAAATTCTTCTTCTATTTACTGGGATCTTTCCCTGCTGCAGCTTATCCCGTTATCTCTCGTCCTGTTGCTGTGTCCCACTGAGAACTGTGTGTCTCTGCCTTCTCCAGAGACCTGCCCCTTTTCCTCTCCAGGTGACCAAATCCAGCAGCTGCAACTCCTGCACTGTCATCATTTGGGCTGAATACTGGAAAGGTAAGTGACTTCAGCTTTGGGCCCTGCTAATTTCAGGGGACTGGGTATTTCAAGCAGTGCCAAATGAGATCTTACCACAGCAAAATGCAGGAGGTTACTGCCAACTTCATTCCTGATTTTTTGGAATAGATCCACTACTGTTTTGCATGGGCCACACCAGGCTTGAAATGCATCAACAACTGCAAGCAGGAAAATGAGTAAGAACGAGGTGAAAATGTGTCAGTTTAGAATAGACCAACAGGGCAAACACAGGAAGGGCTGGATTAAACTCTTAAGTGGAAATTATCCTACCCTGGCATGGTCTGAAATGCTGGATCAGAGGATGGAATCACATTGAAAAATAACAAGATAATTATTATGTGGAGGAGCCTTCAAAAGAAGCACAGACATGACTGTGATCTTTGAGGTACCAGATTTTCTAGGGAGAACTTCAGAAATGTAGAGTACATAAGACTTACTAACACCCTTGGGAACCAGGGCTGTTCCTTGCCTTGGGGACAGTCCTGCTCCAAGCAGTGCCTGGACTGGACACTCCAGAAGCTTCTGGACCAGCCTTGCTTGGATTCCATGGTAACTGTCCCACATAAATGAAGAGGACTACACCCTCCAGCTTGTCTCACCTCTGTCAGAATATTTTCTCCTTCCACTCAGGGCAAGAGGAATGGAGGGACTGACTGAACATCCTGAACACTAATAATTCCTACCAGTCCTGGTGTCCTTTTACCACAGAACAAGAGCAACCACACCCTTACCAATGAGTCCTTTGAGAGACAGCATCTCTTCCCAAAGCTCCTGGCTGGTGATGGTCGTCTGTGTGACAATTGGAAAACACAGTAAAAGCAACAGTTAAGTCATCAGGTGCTACCCAGTGGCTGCAAACATTGACAAATGACTTCAGAGGGACACATCTGCCTGAAGAGGCATTACCTGGGCACTCAGGAAACTCCTCTGACTGATCCACTCACCTCTGACCAGGTGGGTCTCACAGGAGCCAAGGAAAGACAGATGGAAAGGCAGCAGAATCCAGCCAAGAGCAAGTCCTCCCCCTGTTTAGTGGCACTGCTGGAACAGCAGCTGCCAGGGGACCAGAGTCGGTTTGCAGAGAGCCCATGAGTTGTTCGGGGTGTTGATTCCCCAAACTGAGACCCCAGACCCAGAGGTTCCTGTCAGGGGCCCTGTCTGACTGCCCAGAGCTCCAGCTGAACTGCCAGACTCTGTCATGTACAGGGCAAGAAGGAAGGGCTGTGGAACACCCGTTACCAGCTCAGGTTTTCCTGGCACTCTCCTGCTTCTGTGGCAGCAGAACTCCCTGAGAACAGGATCCTCACAGGGGTTCAGGCCACATGATTCTCCTGTAGCAGTTTTCCCCTTGCCTGCACACAAGCTGTACTACTTTAAGATGTTTCAGTCTTGGTGAAACTGTAGTAAATACACAGCTTCTTGTGAGGTGCGGGCACTCCAGGGGGGCTGAGCCCAGAGTGTCCTTCTCTTAACAGAGAACACAAAGTTCTAGGTTGGAGGGGATCCGTGGAGTTCTTCATCTAATCCCCTGCTCAATGCTCTGTTCAGCTCGCTCAGGGATTTACCCTGTCAAGGATGCCCTAGACATTCCATACACTGTGCCATGTGGTGTATTATCCCACACTTCCAGTACTGTTATTAGAAAGGAAAAGATCTTTAGCATCTTCTCCATCTTACAGAACTTGCTCCTCAGTACTAGAAAAACACAACAAGTTAATTAAACAAAAAGCCTTCTTGAGAAATGCAAGATCTGGTTTTGTTCATCTTGAACAATGAAGATTCTTAATTCCTGCCTCAGCTGGTATCATTGATCCAAACTCCATTTAGACTACAATGGAAGAGAGGAAGTTGCTCCAAGGCCAGCCATTTCACAATAATTAACACCAATGGGCATAGAAGGGCTGATAAAATCCCACACTCAACAATTCCGGGAGTGGAAACTCCAGTGCAAATTAAGCGGCCTCTCACAGGTTTTCAGGGATGTCACTGGAGTTCACCCAGGGCAGTTCCTCAGGAATGTCTCACTCAGGGAGTGGGAGCTGCTCAAACACCTCCATCTGTTTGCCTGTTCAGCACATGGCCACAAGCCCAATTTCTTTTCAGAGAACAACTGCAGAATAAAGTACTGGGACCATGCTTAGAGTGCTCCACAGAATGTTAATGAGTCCAAATGATTTATGACAATAATTTGTGATACTTTTAGTCATGAGTTCACCCATGGACTCAAGAATTGCTGTTCCCCCCCAAGGTGCTTTGCTATTTTGGGAGTCCTGAGGCTGCTTGGACTTGGCTGTTCTCTAACACAAGCAGAGCTTTTCCAGGACATCCCACCATGCCCTACACAAGGTTCAGCCCTCATCTGCAGATGTGAACAATCCCAGTTTGGCAGATCTAGTCCCAGGTTTCCCTTGGCTGCCAAAGGGGAATATGGTTGATGTCATGTTCCCCATCACCCAGAACAGAGCTGGACAGGCAGCAACAGAGACCATTCCTGTCTTAATAAAGAGCTTCTCTTTCTTTTATACACATTCACATTTTCCAGGTTTATCAGTGAATAAACAAGGTCATAGAGCCCATAATCTCTTACGTTATTCCTCTCTTGTGAAGGCTGAACTTGTTCTACATTTTGAAGCAGACCTTCAGAACCTACTTCGGGTTTTCAATGGTTTTGGACAGTGAACTGCTCTCAAACCCCTCTCTCCCCATGCAGGAGTTATAAAGCATCATTAGGTCACTTGTGCAGTCTAAAAGGGGAAAAAATTCTCTACACATCCCTGTGAAATAGGTTTTTCAGCCTTTTTACCTCCTGACTTTTCCACAGTTACAGTGATCTTTCTACTGACAAGCACCCCCCCCCGCCCTTCCCCAGCTCCTTACTAACAAATGTCCTCTGAGCATTTATCCATGAACCACAGATGCATTTTGATCCCTGACAGCAGCCAAACCTATGACACACAACAGGTGGCCCCCCAGGATCCTCTGTCTGCACCCACAGCACCGACTGGGGACAGATCTGCCCTGCCAGGTTTTCCTGTGCTTCCTACCTGCCTTCAGGAATGCTTTTCCACCCCAAGGACTTTGCAGGAGAGCTTTGCCAGCAGAACCTGAATCGAGATTGAACTTCCATCCTTTACACTTTACAAGAGTTTACAAGACCTTTTAAAAGCCTGGCTCCTACTGACCTGCAGCTCTACCTCCTTTTTCTTTGCAGCCATGCTTTTGCACTGTGGACGTCCTCTAACGCCGTAGATCCAACTGCTGGGCAACCTGCACCACAAAGAGAGCTGCTGACCTGTCTGCTCCTGCTCCCAGCACACAGCACCCACAGCAGCACCCTGGCACTGCTGCAGGGAGGAGGGGGGTGGCTCAGCAGTGCCCAAAACCTGGGCAGAGCCCTGCTCTCACCGTCACAGGGCCTGACCCACCGCTCACTTCCAGACACAGCACCCAGTTCCCCTGGCTTGGGAGGGCAGGAGAAGGGGACGGGCCTGGCAGTACCTGTGTACTGGTCGGGTGCAGCTGGCAGGGCCCCAAGGCTGCCATGGCAGCGCTGTCAGGACACGGCAGCACTGCCAGCCCAGCCCGGCCCTGTTCCCTCCTCTGCGCCCGCCCCAGCGGGGACCTTCAGCTCCATCTCCCGGTAAATCCGCTCCACCAGCGGCTGCACTTGGAGCCTTTCTGCCTCCTCTGCGCCTGTCCCACCTGCCCCGCTGCCCCCTGCCACCACTCACCCCACTCCAGGCTTCCCACATCCCTCCTGAAACACAGGCTCAAAACAAGGCGTGGGATCCACACTTACCCTCCTCAGCATCGAGCAGGGGGATAACCCCCTGTCCTGACCCCAAACACAGCTCAGCCTGGGAATAACCTGCTGTCCTGACCCCAAACACAGCTCAGTTTGGGAAGGTTGGTTGGGAATAACCTGCTGTCCTGACCCCAAACACAGCTCAGTCTGGGAAGGTTGCCTGGGGATAACCTGCTGTCCTGACCCCAAACACAGCTCAGTCTGGGGAGGTGGGTTGGTTTTCTTCTTCTTTGCAGTGAGAGCAGGGGCAGTGCCCAGCACAGCCCAGGTTTTGGCTCACCACATCCATCCCCATGGGCTCCAGGGCAGTCCCTGCTGTGCTGCTTCTCACCAGGCAGCATGTGACGGTGGTGGCCTGGTCGTCCAGCTGATCAGTCCCTCCTGGTTATTATCTTTGATCCATCAATGCCCCCAGCATGTCTCTTTCTGTTGAAAGCAGCCTGCAGAAAAGCCCTGAGGATTTTAACCCCCACTGGAAACCTGCACATTGACACCCCTCACACACTGACATTTCAGGATCACCACAGACGATCCATCTCTGCTTGAGAACCTGATTTCATGCACCTCAATGACTCCTCTGTCTGTCGTGTCACTGCTGCAGCAGTTCCATGCAGGCACACCATCCACTGCAATGGGTAAGGTCTGGAAAAATACGTTTTAAAAAATACATTTGCCTTAGGAATATCCTGGCACGAGCTGCTTTAACGAGGTTACTTGGCTTCTATCAGCACCACGTTGCAAATCTGTGACTGCAACAGCCAAATTATGTCTCATCGGATTTTCTGTGTGGTAGAGTCCAAACGTGCAGTGATGGTGGTGGCGGGCAGCCAAAGGTCCCACCTGTCTGACAGCTACTGTCCCAAATTCCGTGCTGAACTATTCACTTTGTTGACACGTGTAACCTCTGCAAGAGGGACTCTCATCCCTGGACCCAGATATAAAAGCAGGACACACTTATCAGGATTCATCAGGATGGGTTCTCAGAAGAGAAATGGCTCAAGAAGAGCAGGAATTCTGGTGATTGATGTGATGTCCAAACTTTGGCTCTGCAAGCAACCCTGGAATTCACAAGCTGCTGCCACCTCTCTAAGCTGGGAAAGCTCTGGGTGAGCAGCACAGTCTGTCCCACGGGGCATCTCAGGCTGCAGAGAAGCTGCACAGAGAGCCCGTGTTCCTCCAGGAAGCTGAGAATGTTCTGGTAAAGTTCTTTTTATTTACAGTATTCTTCTTTTTTGTACATACCTACAGCAACATCAAAAATTATTCACAAAGCTTAATGTTCTCACCCAACGGTCTGTTGTCTCAATACCTGTAGAAAATGTCAGCTGTTTTCAGGCAGCAACGAGATTGTCTGAGCACTGAGTTTTAGTTTTTCTGGCAGAATCGTAGGAAACCACCTCAGAACTTGTACAGAGATACTTTCACTCACCTTTTTTCTGACCACCTTTAGGCACCGAAGTTCTACAGAATCAAACTCAGACTTGCTTTTAAAAACCTGAGCTGGGGGAGGATGAGAAGAGACACATGAGAACTTGAGCTCCTGAACACATCCCAGAGTGCAAATGGAGCACATTGGATGCTTCTGCATTTACACCACCTGCCTCAGAACATCTCAGTTCAACCAAAGATATGTGTGATTGAATTTTATAAGCAAGACTTTGCTCCTGAGGTGCTGAGATTTAACAACTTCTCACATTTTTTACTTTCCCTTTTGTTCAACCCCCAAAGTCCATCAAGAACCATTTGCAGAAGGACGTTAAAAAACTGCCAGCCACTTACTGCAGTGCCTGGGGAAAAAGTGTCAGGTGCTCATTTTTATTTGTCTTTGAGAGTGGAAGAAGTTACATGAAATGTAGATATTGTCCTTTGCAACCAAGTGATAACAGTTATCTGATACACAGCACATTCAAATTCCAGGCCAAACTGTGGTCACATTTTCTGACACAAGTAAGTTACCTTGGGAAAAAAGTAAGGCTGTCACAATTTGACCTTCTGCTTAGAAACAAAAGCTTTAGATACTCATCAAAATTGGTTAGCAAAGTTACAGACCTCTCTTCTTGCTGCAGCCTCCCTAGAGTTCAGTGTAAGAGAAGAAAGATTTGGTTTAAGACATTGGCTGCAATCCCTGGTGCCTGTTAGTGCCATGTAAATATAGTGTTTGGAGAGCCTGACTTAACTGTGGAATAAACTCAAACCAGAAAGAGACCCGGGAAGAGCCAGAGCCCCGACCTGTATGGAGGAGGCTCCTGCTGCCCTGGCTGCTCCAGGCCCCCCTGGGCTCTCCCGCTGCAGCCCAACCTCACACAGCCTTGGTCAGCACTCGTGTTTCCCTCCCCACCTCCAGGCACAGTCCCAGGACCTGTCAGGGCCTCTGAGTCCAACCCCATGGATACACCCCAGCATCTAAACCCAGACAAGTGTGTACATCTGCAAATAGGGAATCTGCAGCAGCACTGCTGAGCTACCAAACAAAACCAAACCCCTGCCTCTTCCATCCCTTCCCCACCTTCATGCACCCAGCTGATCCTTTATGGAGGGAATTTGTAAGTCACTTTTAACAATTTGTGGAGGCAAACGATGCACAACAAAAGCAATCTCTGAAGGTGTAAATCTGCCACACACTGTTTGCTCTGCTGGTACCAGTCATCAGCAAATCCTCCTCAGGGTGAACAGGCCAATCCTCCAGCAACCAGCTGAGCGAGTTCCTGGCTGGGAAAGCAAGAGCTGGTTCCTGCTGATCTTGCAGCCACCTGCTCCTTCCCACAAAAGCCAAGCCCTACTAACCCTGAATAATGAGCTTGTCTTCTAAAAATGTGAAGAAACCCAAACCCAATCCAGCTGACCCATTCCACAGACTCGAGCATGACCCTGGATTGTGGTAAAAACCTCTTGGATCTTGTCAGTACAGAACGTGCTGCTTGTCATTTGGGGCCTGCTGCCTTCCTCTGTTTTTCTCTTTAAAAAGGAAGTATAATGTAAGTTAAGCTGAAGTTCAGAAATGCATATATTTTACTTAAAAACATTCATCTGTTCAAAATTCAAAATAAACTTTATGGGATACAACAGTTTGGTTTTTTTTTTTTTAAATAACATTTCATTCAAACTGTATATAATTCATTGAAGTATTCGTACAGCAAATAATGGTTAACCCTTGAAAACCTGTAGAAAAAGATTTTCACACAAAAAAAAGGAAAACCAAAAGTGAGGTCTCACACCCACCCACACTCACCCCAGCACACACTCACCCAAGCACACACCCACACACACACAGGCTGCAGCAAAAGCAGAAAATTGGAGGCCCAAAAGGAAAACGATGACTGATTGTTCTATCCAAAGTCCAGGTAGCTCAGGAAAAAAACCCAAAAAACCAAAACAACCCCCCGAGAGTCCTCTGAGTAAAGAAACTACCTCAAGAAAATTCTCAAGTGCACTGGAGACCTGATCATTTGAACTGTTTCTGCAAAGCAGCTCCCTGCACCTGAGAAAAATGCAGCCCAAGGTGACTTGTGCAAATATAAGGAGTCAGGAGCATCTCCTGCTGTTCCTCAAGGAGACATGAGGGGTGTCCATAGGTTCAATTAGTCTTTGATCATGCAAGGTACTGCTGGAGTGCTGTCTTCGCCCTGCAAGGGAGGAACAACCTCTTGTTACTGGGGTTTGGCTCCATGTAGAGACTGTGCCAGCAAGGGAGGCAGGATGGACGGGGGAGCTCTGGAAGAACATGGCATGTGGTTCAGGATGGTGGGCTGTGACTGCATCCAGAAACAGGATGATGTGAGCCAGTACAGACTGAGGCACTTCCCAGCACGGGGAGTTGAAGGTGTGTGTTGTACACACCTCACAAAACCCCTCGGGAGCAGGAACTGAAGAGCAATTGCCCTCTGTCACAGCTGTACCATGCAAAGCTGAGAAATCCGAAAGGGGTCGTAACTCAGAACACACCAGAAGCACGAGAGTCCTGCTGGGAATCCTGTCAGGAACACCAGCCCCACCAAACACCGACAGTGAGGAGGGAGGGAGAAGAGAAGCAACAGCCAGTCTCACACTGGAATGGATGTATTAACATCTTACTGCTGAGTTTAATTAGTTTAAAAGGATTTAAGTGAGATTAACAACTGTGATGACCCTGTACTATCTTTTTAATCCACAGTGTTATGGGACATTTTACCATTGTTACAACCCTCTGGAACTTTGTTAGTAGTCCAAGGTTTACACAGTATTTGTGTGTCAGGGAGATTTCAGATAGGACTCTTCATTGCTATATAAGATTTTAAGTGCAGTTATTTTGTACTACTGAGAACCTCAGTAACATTTGCTATTCCTGAGCAATACAAAAGCTGCTCTTTAAATAAGGGGCTCATCACCATCTCCTCATACCCTGCAAAACTCAATGCAATGACAGACAGTTTTCCTGAAGAATTTTTCTATAGTCATAAGCAAGGATTTCCCTTTCATGATCATTCTGGAGGTTTCTTTATACTCACTTGTCACACAGATTTGGATCTGATGACTGACTCAGCTTATGTAGAATATCCACTATTCCCATGTCTCGGAGTTTATCCTGACGTTCTTGTGAACCTACAACAACAAACATAGTGTTGGGAATCCCACCAACCCCAAATGTGGGGCAGGCCAGGAGAGAGGAGTGGCAGCAGAAACCAGCTTAGAGAAGGGCTATGGAACACAGCTCAGTCAGGGCATAACCATGGAAACATTCCCTCAGCTGGGCCCCTTCCCAAGGCAGGTCCAGCTTCTTTTCCTCTGCTCTGAGGGCACGTTTAGAGAAGAGAAAATTTTAAAGGCAAAAATCCTTTTCCTAAGGTAAGAAGCTTGACTTGAGTTGGTTTATTCTCATCCGATTTCCCAGGATTTGGATGCAGAGAACATTTCACTGGAGGTGTTTCTGAGCCCTCTGACCTCTCAGCACAGCCAGCTCCCTCCTGCTGACCTCCCATTCTGCCAGGCCATGACTCTCCTCACCAAATGCCTTCTCCTTTCCTTCCAGTTCCACCCACAAGCCCTTTGACTGGTTCCAGTCTCACTGCCCAAGCCACCCATGATGTGGGAAATGTCTTTGCAATGAACCCCCTTTCTAATCCCTTTATCCTCTCATCTCCTGTTCCCTCCGATGAGTTCCCACACTCTTTAAGACTTGGAGGCTCTTCCCAGGATTCTCTTTCACTCCCACAGTTTTCAGGCTTCACAGAAATGGCCCAGGTGAAAACCTCCCCCTGTGTGACTGTCCAGCTCCTCTCCTCCCTCCCATTCCACATCACACCCACAGTGTCTCCCATTTCACTTGGGATCCCACTGTGCTGGGCACTGCAAATACCAATTACTGTGCAACAAAAGCCTTTTGATCAGGACAGTAATTTGCACATGCATTAATAATGAGGCTTTCTTACCTTCCTCTTCATTCCATATGAGATTAGATATACAGAACATGGCAGCAAGCTGAAGCTTAGCATTTGAATGACTCTAAAGAGAGAAAAATATAACTCAGGTTCAGAAGAAATTCAGAAATTCTTAAGGCTTGCAGTTTGTCATTCAACCTGTAATAATTAAGGGAGCAAAGCTGGGACTAGTTCTTATCTAAACTTCTCTCAAAGATATGGCCATGATACAAGCACTTGAGTCGTGCTCAATCACTTCCTTCCAAACACTCACTGAATCTGCAAGATATGCCTTTCCCAAGGTCATGTTTTCTCTGTAGATTTGGTATTGCTAAAGTCACTGTAACATTCTTACTGGAAATAACCATTGGCTTTTCCTGTTAATCAGCTCCTCAGTACATCTGTGCCACACAGAACTGCACTCCAGGACTCCTGAAACCACACTGGGTACGTGGAAATTCAGTGTATCACAGTGAGTGAATCACATAACAAAATCCTAAAGCATCTTCCTCTTTTCATTCCTGCAAAAGACCAACATAAAACCCTTAAGAAAAATTCTCCCTACCATGTAGTATTTGATTTTCTGCAGGATGTCATCATTGGTCATAATCAGTTCTTTTGCTGTCGTGCCATCTGCTATGTTGGCAAGGATACATAACGTCTGAAAGAGAGAAAAACTGGGAAGTTCTTTGGCCACAGATCACATCCCACGATTTATAGAGCTTCCCTAGCAACTCTGAGCTCATGATAAACAATTTCTTTAATGAGTTTTAATGTCTTTAATCTGGAGTTTCCAGCTTGCTGACATCTGGGGCCAATGCCAAGGAGCCAACAGCTGTGGGCAACAGCCCCGGCCAGAAACATGTTAAAATGAAAAGCAGCCTTCATTAATTCATTGCAATGAGGAAAATTTTAATTCTCCCATGGAAATCTGCAGCATACAGAAAAGGCTGAACACACTGGAATATAAAGCAGCCTGTTCTGTACCAGTGGCTGGGGGAAAAAGAAAAAACAACAACAAAACCCAACCGTATCCACCCAGGGAAAGGAGAGACTGAGGCCTCTCTGCTGACCCAGCACAGAAATTAATTTGGTTTCCACAAGTCCAATCACAGTGGTTGCCTGCAGAGGTAACTCAAACAGATCTTTTCCTGCAAATCAGAGGAGCCATCCCACAGAAATCCCAATATTCACAGCACATCCCAATCCCAAACAAAACCAACACGTTGTGAACAGGAAGCATTCTTTGCTGTTTCTTACATTGCATTCTGCCAGGACAACACATAACAAAGAAGGTACCTGCTCTTTGACTTCTATGTTGTGCTCCCCTTCCAGAATGAGGGTCACTGCTTGCATGATTTGCTTCCCATGAGTGCTCATTATATGGTCTATGTGCTGCCAAAGCAAGGGGGAAGAACATTCAGTTGAACTCCCCAGACAAAGGAGGCTCCTCCTTGACTGAAGCAACACTGCACACAGGGCCCAGCCCCTACTGAGCTCTCCCAAAACCAAAGAATTTGTCACAGCAGAAACATTTCATAACAATCCCCTTCATGTGAAGCCTGGTCTTGTCTGAAAGAGCATCATGCAGGGCTGGGTTGTAATTTCCCTGTCACCTGGTTTCCCAGTTAGAGAGAGGCCAGTTTGGAGCCTGAATCCTGCTGAACCCAAGCTCTAAGTGTGATGCTGCAGTGAGAAACAACCCCCTCTCTTCTGGTAACAGGGGGATAATGTCAGAGAGGGGTCAGAAAACCGAGGTTTATCACCTGGTATTTGCTGCTCTTCCAGAAATACTGTGACCAGGTCTGATATCCACATTTTGAAAGCCTGAGAAGGGGCAGAGGAATAAGCCACAGGCATTGCTCATTGTCTAGGAAAGCTGTCCCAAGTTCCCAGGATCACAAGTCAAAGGTGATTTAATGACAGACCTACACTGGAACAAAATCTATCATTGGGAATAACAGAAAAATACAATCCAGTAGATCTGGGTTAACCAAAACCCAGTGTCAGGGGTGACAGCAAACAGGCACCAGAGTCTTTAGGACTTCTCCAAATTACTACAAATGAGATTCCACTGGAAAGCTGCTGATGAGTTATTCTGGAGTGAGTTTTGGGTGGGGAATGACAATGGCTGGTTTAGGCTCTAAAACACAGCACAGAAAGTGGGTGAAGCTGGCACACAGTTCCAGATGAAAAACATCCTAAGTGACAATGAGACTGTGCTGTGAAGAGCTCAGGGTGAGTTTAATGAATGACTAATCATTAAACATCTTTTCACATTTAGACAGAGCTAATTTTCTGTGAAGTTTATAGAGACCCAACGAGTACAAACATCAGAAGATTTCTGCAGTGACCATTTTATGGCAGAAACACAAGACATGAGAAATGCACAGCAGAGGTTTCGTGGGGTTTCCCCCCCACAAAAATGGTGCTCTGCCAAAAGTTGCTGCATGTTTTCCCTCTGCTCTTCACAGGGGATTGCCCCTTTCTTTTCCTCCACCAATATCTCTTTGTCCCTGCCAAAAACAATTCCTGGGCTTACATTTTCAACCATTTCATTTCAGGCTGTAAAATGCACATCTGCATTTTGTAAGTGCACATTCCCCCAGTCAAACTCACAGAGACAGAACTATCTGCATAGTTGGATAAGAACCGGAGTATTTCAGGTGTCAAGAAGGAAGAAACACAAGTGTCTAAGATATGGACCTCTCCACACCCTGACTCAACAGTGCAACTGTTGTGATGGACAAGTTTCACAGAGAAACTGTCAGAAAAAGAACACTGCTGAAAGCTAAATGCAGTGGAATGGAACATCAATGTCTAGCTCTGTATTTGATAATAATCCCCATGTTTCTGTGGATGTAGAGAATTCTTTCCAATGTTTCCTCACTCTGATTTGATTACAGATATTCAGATAAGCCCTTAGTTTTAGCAAGATACTAAACATTAAATCTTAAACAGAAAAGTAACTTTTCTTCTAAAGAATGTCTCGTATTGGCTGCATGTTTGATCAGTTCCGGGTCTGTCTGCAGCTCTACTTACTGGGCGAGTAGACAGAAGATTCCTGAGCAGCCCCAAGGTTTTCATCAGAACATTGACATCGGAATCAGAAAGCAATTGGAACAACTGCTCTGTGCTCAGACCTCGAAGGATGTCTGACTTGATCTTCTGTTCCGCCTGAAATGCCATGTTCTGAAAGACACAGACACTGCTTCAGGGGGTTTTTTACCTTAAACCAGACTATTCCCTGCAAGAACATATTCTTCCCAAATTCATCTTGCAAAGGCTGTAATTTATGAGCAACTGCTGCACAGTGAGTTCAGTTTCCACAGTCTTACAGCTGAGCTCGTTGTTACCTGCTTTTATTTGTCCCCTGGCATGCTACTGACACTACTTAACTGCTTCCCTGAAAGAGCTTGGCAACAAAATTGGTATCAGAACTGAAGAATTTCTTTACTTTATGGATGAAGAGGTGAAAGGTTCCAGGCTGAGACTTTTCCTTCTGCAGCTCCATGCAAAGACAAGCCAGATTTCTGCCATGTTATTTTTAATAACAACTCAGTTCCCAGTTTTTTAAGTTACATTCCCAATCTTTTCAAGGAGCAAAACCCCAAGGGGTTTTCACTGGTGTCTCAGTAACTCTACTCACCATTAAAGCCCAAATGCCGTTCACTCGCAAGGCAAGATTCTCACTCTGTGTTAAACTACATAGAAGTTCTATGGCTCCTGATTCTAAAATTGGCTGAAAAGAAGAGGGGGAGAAATAGATCTTAAGACCACATTTAGTCTAATTGCATGTATGAAAATGCAAATGCAATATAAAACAGGTACTGCTTGTATCTTATTCTAGAGCTTACAGCATGTCCAATGCACTCCCATGGACTGGCCACACCACAGCCCCTATTCCTGACCATCAGAAAAAACTCAGCTCTGGTTAAAATCCAACAGCAAAACTTCAGCACAATGAAGAAAACTGGAGGCTTCTTCATGACCAGACTGAAATACAAAACTTTCTAATACCATCTTTAAGTGACAGGATATGGATATGAAAAAAGAGATCAGTTGGTTTCTGGAGGCTTTCAAATGTAAATATCCCTTCATCTGGCACAGTATGTCTTTTCTTTTGCAATGATGCTTTTGATATGAACCCTTATCCCAACAGAAAATTCACTATTTCAATGAAATCTGAAGCGGAAACACTCCGCAGCGACCTGCAGAATTAACAGTGAATTGTGCTTGGCATTATTTCAGTTCATTTTCTGCCTCAGAGACACGACTGAAACCACCACGATCAACTGACCAAACCAAGGATCCCACATGCAGCACAATCCTGCAAATGTCTTCTGTAATTAAAAAATATTTCAGACTTGGGGAACTGCTCTCATGCTTTGGAGGGTTGATGTGTGTGATTTGTATGAAACCCAGACTCTGCAGAACTCCAGCCCAGATATCCTGTACTGCTCATCTGAGAACCATAAAAGCCCAGGGCTCAGCTACACCAGCATTTTCAGGATACAGCAGCAATAATTCTCTAAGACAATTCACTACGTTGCAAATTATCAGTTTGGTTTCTTCTTGTTTATGACTTTTCTACCTAATGGTGGTTTTTACAAGTGAAAAAGAAAACCCCACAAATCTTCATGTCTACTTCTTTACTTTAGAGACCACATTTAACTATTCAACCAAATTAACATGATTTTTTTTTATCCACAAGCCATCAGTGACACAGGCTGACTCACATCACAGCTCTGCGACATGTCACAAACAGTGGCTGCCAAGTCAGACACCTTGATGCTTATTTAACCCTTTATAATGTCCCTGCTCCTGGAGAGATACCAACCTCCTTGCTTGGAGAGAATTCCAGAAGAAGATTGCATAGCGTGGAAGATGCTACTACGAGAATTTCATTTGGAGCATTCTGTAAAACCTGCAGGCACAAAGGGCAGAGAGGAATCCTGTGAACTCCCAGGGGAAGGGAATGATGCTGAGGTTTGATATCCCATCCTTCAGAAGGTACTTTGATGGTGCAGATCCAGCCAATGGCACATCCCGCAACAAACTGGAGCAGAGATCTCAGGTCCCCTTCAGTAGAAACCAGGGGGGACAATCCCTGCTCTCCAGGAGGAGCCCCTTCAACACCCCATGCAAAGCGCAACCCAGCAGGTTTCCTCAGGAGCATCCCTTCAGAAAAGCAGGTTCTCCAACAGCACCAGAACATGCCAATCCTAAACCAAGTACCTCATCTCTGGAGAGCAATTCTCCATGTTACGAACATGCAAAGTCCTGACTTCAGCTGCTTTCATACAAATCAAAATTAACAACTGCTGGCAACTGCATTTACACCAGTCTGACAGCTTCACTTGTGTCTCCTTTTATGCCAGTTGTGCCTCTTCAAGCAGTTCTGTTGGTTTTTTTTGTTTTACATTTATAAAGGTTTGATATTTTCATGTTTGGCCTTTCACAAACGAAATATTCAAACCATTCCCATTCCAGGATGAGAGATGACGTAGACCTCACACACTTGGTTCTCACTTAATCTTGTGGACAATTGTAATATATTAAGGTGTGTCTTTTTCAAGGCCTTGCTGACCTCTTTGGTTTCAGTTATAGAATCTGCAACGAGATCTACAAGGTACAGAATTGCAGGAGAAAAAGCAGGTCTGAATTCTCCTGCAGGGCTCACACACCAAGTGTGACCTGTGTCATCCATGAGTCTGAAATTAAAGGCCATGTAGTTCTAGTGCCCTGTGTAAACATTTGGGATAACTTACCTTCACTCACTGATCACAAAAAACCCCAACAATAAAAAAAGAAAAGAAAAACCCCTTCAAAAATCAAGTGTGAGCCACAGCTCCATTTACTGCTGCTTGGCTTTTGTTGATTTATGGTGCTCTCAAGAGAAGGCCATGGAATTTTGATTCCTAGGTCATTTCCATGCTGATTCTCCAGCAAGGCACGTAACATGAACACACACCATGGATGGAACAGAACACTTCAGTCCCCGAGACCCACCTGCTCTTCCCTTACCTTCATTAAAGGCTTCCATACAGCATGATCCTGAAAACTTGTCCTGAGCTGCTGTACAGAACGGGACAAACTGTGCAAACATCTGCAATGGAGAAGAAACCTTCCCTGTGAAACAATCACCCACATGGACACTGCTCTACACCAGGACTGAGCTCAGAGTTTGGCTGCAAACAGCCAAGAGCACACACTGCCCTAGCCCAGGGTTGGTGCCCCCTTCCCCCAGGACACGTTCCAGCAGCAGAGCTGAGCTCAGACTGGCTTTGGGGGAACAATCAGGAGGTGCAGCAGGGGCTGTGTGTGGATGGAACAGGTCCTACCTGACTGCAGCCAAGCGCACCTTGATGCTCGACTCGGACAGGCCGTTCACGATTCGGTCCATCATGTTCTCGGTCTCAATGATCTGCAGCACAAGGAATTCGTGCCAGGGAATAAAACAACACGAGCATTCATGGGCTTCTGGCTTTTTCTGGCTTTTTGTCTGCAGTATTTCGATTATTGCACATAAAAGCTGTAGTTAAACCATTCTCTTCCCAGGTTAAGTGGAAAGGTTTGTGTATCTGCAGAGATCTACATTTGGTGTTGCACTGCTGCTTTTAATCACCAAGGAACAAGAGGGTTATATTGTATAAATTACCCTTAATGTTGTATTAAAACAAGAGAGCACGTGTGGTTGATGGCACTCAGTATATGTATAAACAACAAATCACAGACATGTGGTAGAGCTGTGTGGATAACAAACACCTCATCCTTTATCTGCTGTGTTTAGCCAGGGCCAGCACAAGCACTTCAGACCAGGGTAAAAGGGAGTTAATACACAGATGAAAGATGGATTTTATAGAATAAATCAACTTTGTCATGTAAACAGCCACCACTCACTAAAAACAGTGTAAAAGAAGGATCCTCACTATTAGCTAAAGCAAAAAAAAAGGTTTATGGGTTTGAAATCTGGAGATCTTGAATGGTTCCCCACGGATAAATCTTCCTGAAATTATCTTTTCAACCTGTGTTCTCCTGCCTCCTTCCTGCCCCTACATTTTTTTCCTTCTGTTTTTAAACTTTAACCAGAAAATCAACTCAGAAAACTCTCCTGCCTCCTGTACTTGCCACCTTTGACACAGCAACCCCACGCTTGCTTTAAAAAAACGTCCTTGTTTAAGTTCCCTCCACTTTCCACACATGAATTGTTTGAGTCTGGGAGTGCTCCCCTCAGCCCATCTCTTTGTGGGGATGTTTGAACCACCAACTGCTTTGTTATGCCAGTGCAAGGCCCCTTGGCCACTTGAGAATCAGGAAACAAATTCTGACTTTGCTTCATAATATGACTGGACTTCAAGTGGTATTCAAAGAAACAAATCCTGGGTTTTATTAGAGAAGATGAGAACAGAAGTGTATTTATCCCTCAGAACACACGTTTCAGAAATTACTCCTAAGTACCCAAGGAGCACAACATGCTTAAAGACAACTTGTTGTATGACTCCAGCTCTTCATGGTGAAGATGTTTGTATAAATTAACTTTACTCTTCTATTTTATCACAGCAAGATATTAAGATTGCACAAAATTTGAAGAAAAATTAAAGTTTTGATCAACCTGACAGAGACAGCCTTCTCATTTCACCCTATTTACATGATCAGTGGGGAGGAAAGGCTGGAAGGGTGGCACTCCTGCCTGCCATTGGTCCCTGTGCCCACCTTTTTGCGGATGTCCTCGTCGTTGGCTCCCAGGGACGCATAGAGCTTGAAGGCGGCCTGGCGCAGCTCGTGGGCGTGCTTCAGGTCGTGGTCCAGCTGGGGACAAAGCACACGCACCACTCTGAGGCACTCACACCTTGGGAGAGTCTCATTTCTTGTAAACTAGTGCTGGTCTACCAGGGGGTTCTCTACAAAGGGCAGCCAGAAGCACAGGGAGCTCCATGAGCCCGTGCCCATGACTGCCAACTAAGTCTAACTAAAGTTAATATAGGGAATTTCTCTGCTAAGTTACAGAGAAGTCAAGCTCATTTTGAGGCCAAAACAAGGTTGGGGCTCTACCCAGGCCACATTCAGGCAAAAATTGTTCTTCATCTCTCCAGCAGAAACTTGCAGGAACAAGCCAGGAAGAGCGGCAAACACAAAGCTTTATCAGGAGAACTGAAGCAAAAGCTGGAGCCAAAGCTGGTCTCTAAAGCTCAGGGCCTCCATCCTGAAGTGGGGTTTAACTTCTGCTGTACAGAAACACAGAAGATGTTGGGAGGTTCTGGGAGGTCACCTCTGAAGAGAGATGCCAGAGGGGTGAATTTGGGGGATGCACCACTGGACAGGCTATTCCCAGATCAGGAACAAGTGCCTGAGGTATGACAGTGGCACGGAGCTGTGCCAGGGCAGGGTTAGGCTGGATCTTCCCCCAGAGGGTGGTTGGGCACAGCCCCAAGGCTGCCAGAGCTCCAGGAGGGTTGGGATGATCCTCTGGGGACAGGGTGGGATTACTGAGGTGTCTGTGCAGGGGTTGAGCTGGATGATCCTTGTAGGTTCCTTCCCACTCAGGATATGTTTCTATGACTGTGTAATGGGAGCACGAGTTAAAGGGATCATAAAATAGCGTTGTTTGAGGCTGGCCCTGCCTGGAACAGAAAATATGGACTCTCACACCTCCTCCAGTGAGACCAATCCCATGATTCTGACTGCTGTCAAAACCCTGTACGAAAGGGTTCCACAAAACAATGCAATTTTGAAAGTCTTCACAAAATGCCAGGACAATGCCAGTACTAAGTACCAAAGCACTGCAATAGAAGAACTGTCAAAATGAAGCTGTGTGAGTAACTCTCTCCAGTGCAGCTACATTAGAGCAGAGATATTATGGAATTGGGGTAAATATTTTAAGCAGACAAGCACTGTTTGGCAGAGTCCTCAGTCACTACTCACAGTTTTACCTTACAGGGTGCAATTCCAAGCACTCTGTACAAAGCCAGCACCCTGCATTCCCAGCTGGCTGCTCCTGCAGACTTTCTGCACACTCAGAGCACTGTCATAATATTTAGAATTGCCCCACTCACATTTGGAACCTGATCTTACTTTTGATGCTGCAGCCAACGTCCATTACTCCACAAGTTTCTTTTTGCTAAGTTTCTTTTCGCTTTGTTTTATACTGCAACTGTTTTTTGGTTTTTTTTTTTTGCATTTAATCTGCAATTTTCCCTAGAATTCAGGAAGATCTATATGCAGATTCAACCCCATTCTGTAAAGGTCTGAGAACTGAGCCTCCCTCTTGGGCCTATTTCAGAGAAAAAACAAGGCTCTGTAATCTCTTTTTTAGGGGGAATTTTTAAAAATGAGACTCACAGGGAAGGGAATTAGGCAATGGATATTTACCCATGTGGAATATCAAAACCAATTTTGTTTCCAAGCTTCATTGATACTCCAGGACTTTGAAAAGTGTCTGAAGATCTTACAAGAGTCCAAGGATGACAACTCCTGCTACACCACCTTTGGATCCAAGCTTCCAAGGAGTATCTGGTGCGTGTTTATCCAACCTCTTCCAAGTGCAGACAGCTCACAACATGAAATGCTGCACAACACCCACGTGCTTTGCTGCTCTAACACAACAGAACCACCTCTGAACTTAACATTTTCCCCAAACCTGATCTAAGAATTGAAATCCATCTCCCTTCTCATGGCTATTACCTCTTATGAAGTTGAAATGTGCTGGTTCCTCAAGGCAGGACTTTCAAACTCACAGCACGGGCACTCCACATAACAGACTAGTTTAGTTTGGATAAGGAAGACTCCAGAAAAAGCAGGGAGTGAGTGAGACCTGGGGACTATAAACATCAGGGATCAAGTCCTCCTACACCCTCTGGTCACCTTTTTATTGAGGAATTCAGACATGAGGTTTAAATAGAATTAAATAAAAAAACCCTGAGCCAATTTATTACTGGTTTTGCCCATATTCCCAAGCTCCAGGTAAGGGCACCTACCCTCTTGATGTCTGTGATGGCACTGACTGAGCTGGGGTACTTGAAGTAGTCGGCGAGCACGGCGATGAGGTGGTCGGTGATGCTGGCCATCCTCTGCAGCTCCACGTCAGTCTCAATCAGGTAGGCCAGGGTTTCTGCCCCCTCCACTCGCTCCTCCAACAACCTCTCCTTACTACACATTCGAACCAAACATGGCAGAGTCTGAAAAGTTTCAAGAAACAAACACAAACAAATACCCCAACCGCTGTTTTAGTGCGGCTACACTTGTAAAGGAACTCGTGAGAGGATCAAGCAGCTCTCCTGGAGCAGGGCTCAGCATCCTGCCTCAGATCAGAACCTTCCCACATACACTGCAGTGGTTTGAAGGACTCCACACAGACAGAAATTGCTCAGGTACTATTAAACATACAGTAGGCTACTCCTAAACAACTTCTCACACCGTCAAAATGATGCCGAGTTTAGAAGTGAACGTGGGCAAAGTTTTGCCAAAGCTTTAAGAAAAAATAAAATCCCCTCAAAAGTTGGTATTTGCACAGGTTTGTTCTTGCTACACACGGGAACCAAAAGTATCCAGGCTGCCCTCAGGAAGTACTTGACCCCTCCTGCCCTGCTGTGATCCAGGATTAACTAAGGACAACACCACCAGAAATAATCCCAGGGCTCCCTTGGTCCACACTGGCTGCCTGGAGAGAGTGGGAAGGGAGGAATCCTCACATTTGGTGAACCAGAAACGAGCCCACCTGGAATTCAGGCCCACTCTGCCTCACCTGACATAGCCCCTACCTCGGTTACACTCACTTTTGTCACTACTTCAAACACTAAAAGCAATCAGGTCCTTCCTTACCTGAAGCTCAGTGAAAAGCACTAAACTCTGGAAAGACCAATTCTCCAAGGGGTGGGACTGTTCACTCCAGCCTCACCAACACAAGCGTGAAAATGGATGAGGAACAACATCAAGGCTCGTCCTGGTGCAGCTTCACTGACTTCAACAGAATTACTCTAGTGAATGTTTCTCAGAGTTACATTTTTGGGGACCTGAAATAACATCCACCCATTGATTGTTCAAAGGATTCAACAGGTAAATATCTCCACAGCACAGGCAAGGACGCAGAATTCCAGGACTTCTCTGCATTTATTAAAATAGCAGATGCTACCAGCAGGTTTATCACTGGAGTTGTGAATCCTGCAGCTAAGCCAGAGAGCCAAAGCTCCTCCTCTTCGCACACCTGGCACTTAAGACATCAGGTAACACCAAACATAAGCTCCCAAAAAACTACATTCATTTTGAGTGAGAGAAAAAAGAAGGAAAATTCCAAGTCTACTTCACAAAGAAAACACACTTCCTAATTCTTGCCAAGGTCAAATGGCCTGAAATGAGCTATTTCTTGGAATTTAAGGGCTGAGCATTGTGAAGTCACTGGCTGCAACTACCCAAGAAACACAAATCTCATTAATTTCAACACTCAGCAATTCCATCTGTTTCAAGTTAAACAAAACTAAGAATTCTGACAGATAGATTTTAACTGTTCCATTAGACACATAGGTCAGTACGGGGTAATTCATGCACAGGAGGAGGGAAGTGGGCAGAGGTGTAACACCAAGAGACACAAAGCACACCTGGCCAGCTGAAAAAAGTCTGCAAATGGACTGTGAAGACGGAACCTCTAATTCCCAGAGTATCACTGGGATGGATCAGGGTTACCTGGACAGTCACTGTCACTATCAGGATTCCAGAGAAGTAAATTCACTTCCAATCAAATCCATTCTTTATCAGCCTCCCCTGCCCCATCTCAAGAGATTTTGTGTTTCATACCCTTTAGGTCACCAGAGGTGATTTGTGCCTGGATTAACCAGACTGAGAAATTGGTACAACCATGGGCTCCTGGAGAAGAAACCACTGGGGTTGTTTGAAGGAGGCAAGTTCTGTACCTTCCTTCTCTCCTCATTCTCTCTCAAGTAATACAACAAATTTAACTCCGCAGCCTAAAACATTTATTTGTGCTGAAGCAGCTTCCATGAGGAAAGAAGTGCTGCTGTTGCTGTGAGCTGGGCAGCAAATCCATGCACACTGGTTTGAAAGGCTGGTGGTTATCCATGGCCAGCTCCACAGGGACAGCTGGCAGCCAGCCCTCAGCAATCAGCTGCACTGCTGACAGCAGCAGTTCCTGCTGCCCCTGCCCACAGCAGCTCTGCAACACACACAGCCTGACCAGGACAGGGACTAGCAGGAGGCAGATGTGGGGGGTGGTTTATCAAGGGAAAGATAAACCCCTTTTCAAAGAAGAATGAGGTTTGTAGGAGAGAGAAGCTGTGAGGATGGGATTGCAGCCCTCAGTTTGCAGGGGTTGTAAGGACAGAGGAAAAGGGAATTGGCATCAAGCTGGAACAAAGCTAAGGAGGAGGGAATGAGGGAGAAGGATGGAGCTTGGCCTCCAAGGCTGCCCGTGCAGAACACATGCCAATATCCACCTTGGAATGAATTGTATTTTGGACTTCCTTGCACAAAAAGGCAGGAGGACGGGCCTTTGTCTCAGCCAACATGTGGACTTGTCATTTGTGGTCACCTGGAAGGATGGACACCAAAGTCCCACTGCCACAGGAAGGAATGTGCTCTCTTAGCCTGGCACCTTACACACCACCTCCTCCTTCCCCAGCAGGGCTGGGGGACAGCTCCTGCCACGCTGGGGACAGTTTTGCAGCTCAAAATGCAGGCTGGCAGGAGCTGTCATGGGTTTGCAGCAGAGGCTCAGCAGTGGCCTTTGGAGGAGAGATTTGCTGTCTGAGGTGTGAGGAGGGACAGGGATGTGCAGCACACTCAGCTCAGGGACACTGCTGGCAGCTCTCTGCTCCCTCAACACCATGGACAGGCCTTCCAGCCCATTTCTTACTGCAGCACTACACCAATACTTTCCTATCACATGGAAAAACAAGTGTTGGCATTACCTGATCCCTGGCTCAACAACAGCCTTTTTATTTCTTTTTTCCCCCTACCTCTAGAAGCGTGACTATTATTTAGATTCCTCTGGTATTTTGTGAAGTTTCCTTTACTGGATGCCCTTAGAAAGTCACACTCAGTATACAAATCAAAGCCAGCACACTTCAGCAGCAGTTTATTTTTCATAACAAATTTCCCTACCCAAAGCATGAAGCAGATCAATATACACAGAAATTGTGATACCTGAGCAATTGTCTGCCTGTGCCAGACTCCTCCTAGAGATTGTGCAAATGTTCTGACTACAGCCTTGTGAAATAAACTGCTGACAGATCAGTGCCCTGCTCACATACAGACCAAGGCAACAATGCTCCTTCCATGTCAATTATAAATGGTTACTGAAATTATTACAAACCTCAAATGGAGGCGTGTCAAACTCTGGGATATTTATTCCTGGATGTTGACGTTTTGATATGATTCTTGATTTAAACCTTCTTAAAACAGCCTAAATCAAGCTATAAATGCTTAAAGACACAAAGGGAAAGCAGGGAACTATTTTTTTTTAATTAAAAAAAAGTCGGGAGAACTGAGTGCATTGAAATCTTCGGTGTAACAGATTTTGTCCTACTTTTTAAATGAGACAAATAAAACCAGGCTAGACTTACACAGGCAAACATTTTGCACAGAAAGCTGTTTAGCCAGCTGTCATGGTTAGCACAACAAGCAGCAGGGCAGCAGCTCACCTTGAGAACGATGCAGGGATCATCTGTCCGTATTGCCCCGGCTCTGCACATGGACGTAAGGCTGCAACAACACAACACAGCACAGCACAGTCACCTTCCAGGGCTGCACAACCTGTGCCCAGCACGTCTGCACCCTTTGTTGTACCACTGCTGTAAATCCAGCAGTGCCTCCCACACTTGGGCACTTGAGAGCAGGTGTGTGGTGCAGGAACCCCCTGCTGGAGCACAGGCTGCTCACCAACCCTGAGGGAGGCACAAACCTCTTGCACCAGCTAAAAACCCAAGTGGACAACTGGCATTAAGGTAAGGAGGAACAGACCCAGATTTTCCTTTGTTTCAGGTACCTGCCCATGGTGTGTGAGCAAGGAGAGGATCAGCAGAGGCCGGGTTGTGTCTGACAGCCACAAGGCACTGGGGCTCTGCACCAGCCCAGGAGCTGTGGGATCACGGGGATGTCTGGAACACCCAGTAATCTGCACTTCCTCACTCATGATGAGCCCAATTCAGTCTCAGATACTGAACCAAGCCAGTGTTGGTTCTTGATTAGGCAACAACTCAAGAGTGGGAACGACAACCCTGAGGTCTCAAACTCCAGTGCTGACGCCCAGCACACAAATGCTAAGTTCCTTTGTTAATGTAACTATGCCCCAAGCCACCAGAACTGCAAACAGCTCACCCACCACACAAGTGTTTTACCTTGGGGCACTTTCCAGTTTGTACCTGCTCTGCAGCTGGAGGGGAACTGATCTGCTCCAAGGATCTTCTGGTTTAGCTTCTGAACTAACCACTGGAACTGGCTTTTATCATGCCAGAGTGTGGGTTAAAAATACAATTGTATCTCAGGAGAGGTGACTCAGAACTAACATGTTTCCACCCTCAGTTGGCCAGGTTCAAACTGGACACAGGGTCACTCAGAAGTGCCCAGCCAAGGAGCAGCAATGTCCTCACATCCTGGGACCACAGTCCTGAGCAACTTCCAAGGGCCTAGAGTGGGTAACATCACTGACCCTGCTCCAAACACAGCCATGGCTAAAAGTCCCACAATCAGAAGCCTCTTAAGACACTATTTCTCAGAAGATACGAGATAACATTTGACTGTTTGCACAGAGATCACCTGACAAACTTTTACTGCCCAAGCCTTGCAGCTGACAGCAGGAAACTCTCATTTCCACAACCTTGCAGCTGCCATTCAGTCCAGCCAAGGCCCATAAGCCAGGCAAAGTAGATGTGTTTCAAACATGAGAGAAAGTAATTTTTCAACTTCAGGTAGAACAGACTTGGCTTAGCTGGGAGCAATTCTGCTAATTTTAGCAGAAAAGGTCACTGCTCCTCTTGTAGCTGCAAAGCACTTTCCTGCTCCTCCTTCTGTGCCAACACTGCTGCTCAAGTGAAGGATCCATTTCAATCAAGAGCCATTAATTTGAGTGTTCCAGGTCCACTTCAATTGTTGAGGGGGAAAAAACACGGAACTTCTTAAGGTATCTTGTATGCCAGTCTGGATTCAAACAGAAATTTAAAGGAACACCCAAAAATGCAGGGACAAAACCCTTGTAGATCTGTATTCCAAGGACTCCAGCAATAAATCAGAGGAACTGCAGATTAACTGACTGACACCAGCAAGGCAGGAGTGAAATCTGATTTAGAAGCACAAAAAGAGATAACCTGCGACAATTCCACCTACTATTCTCATCAGAATAAAAAAGAAGAAAGAGGCTGAGGTGGGAGGAATCAAGTAGGGAAAGAAAAGCCAGTAGGTCACAGCAGGCCCCCAGGGCTGTGATGGAACGAGGCCTTTAGAGCCCTAATTAATGACTGCCCCTGGACTAATTAGAACCCCCCGAATCTGAAACTCAGGACACTGCTTTGTCTTCCATTTTCCTGTAACTTTCTTTTTTGCCTTATGCCACATCATCCTCTTCAAGGCTGTCAAAGGTCCACCTGAGCCAAAGTACCACAGAGCAACACAAAAGATGGGCTGTCCACCCAAATCCTTCCAGGGAAACCCAACATTCCTGGGAGTGTCCACCCCAGAACACGGAGCCAGACAAGTCTTTAAAATTCCAACCTGCCTTCATGAATTACCAGCTGCTTCATATCTCCAGATTAAGAAAAAATAATTTAAAATACATATTCCCTGTGTATTTTCCGATTTCTCAAAGAAAAACAAAAATCAGCCAGAACTGCCACCCCAACTACCCCACAGGGTCCTCAACTAAAACCAAGAGCCCCTGCACTGGGACAAGTACACATCTGTGAAATTGTTGGGTGAATTCACAGAACTCATTGCTCCTGGTCAAAAATGCCATCAAAAATTAAAAGAATAATCAAGGAATCCATCAGCAACCAAACTCTGGAGTTAAACTTCATTTTAGTAGTTTATAGGGATGGGTAATTTTCTCTCTTTAACCCCCTGAAGTGATTTGCTCCATTATTATCAAGACAAGAAAAGGAAAATGGTCTTAAAGGGAGTCAATTTGCAGCTTATGAAGTGAGAACAGCCCTGGTGTTGCTGTTATGGAACTTGGCCACGTTTTGTCACAGAGTAGAAATTCATTATGAGTATGAACCCCTGAATGTGCCCACACCTGCAGGGAGAGCTTGATTTCAACTACAATATTAATTAATAACATTAATCCTGCTGTACGAGCACACGGAGCCTGAAGAATTATCTACTTTAATTAAAACAGTTGGGAAGAGGGAGCAGCTCTGCTCTGTCATCTCCTCAGGGCACAGTCTCCAGCACAACCCCAGTGAGCAGGGCTCAGAGGGGACATCAGCACCTACCAAACATTTCCGTATTGTGCTCTGCAAGGAGATGGGACTGACCACAGCCTGTTCCAAGCAAAACTCATCATAAACTCCAAGCTACTTGTGAAAATCCACAAAATTCCTCCTGCAACATTTTTTCCTGTTTATGTCCAGGTGAGAAGCACCTCCTCAAGGGTTCAGATAATGCAAACAGCATCTGTAATTCACGTGTGGTGTAAAATCCTGGCAGCACTTTGGAACAAACAAGGAGGGAGTGGTTAAACAGTAAGTATTAACTCCATGGGATTTTATTCTAATTAATTACCATTTGGCTGACGTGAGCTGCATCTCAATGGGCTTGTCCCTTTGTAACATCTTCACAAAGATCTGTGGTAACAACTCTCCATCCACGGACACTGCAAGGAAGAGAAGCCAGGTCACTCCAGCTGAGCCTGGCACCACAGGCAGTGCCCAGAGCAGCAGCACAACACTCACCATTGACCAGGGTCAGGGACACCTGCGGGTTCTCAAAGGCCAGGACTGAGAAGCATTTCAGTGCCTGCATTCGGACCTGTGCAAAAACACAGCACACGTGAAATAGAAACCCCAGCCTCAGGGAAAAACCGGTCTGTACTGCTGGATAGGCTTGGATATGCTGTATCGTCAGTTAAACAAAAGGCAGAAGGAAACAACCAGCTCACACCTTGGCTCTGCCACCTCCCTGTGGGAATTGTCTTTCTGCAGGGTATGTTGTGAACCAGCAGGACAGAGCTTGGGGACTAAAGAGGAAATACTGGTCTTACTTTTGATACCTCACAAATGTGAAAAAAAATCAACAAAAGGATGAAGATACAAAACAATAGTATTTTTTCTTTTTCAGAGCTCTTAAGTACATTATTGAATCAAAAATATGTGTCCCTAAGATTTGTATTTCAGAAGCCTTAAGGTGAGCTTAATAAAATGCCTGAAGACAACCACCCAGTTGATCTCAAATTAACATTAAGATAAATACACACTATGAGTTCTCCTGCCACCACACAGACTCAGGTGTCACCTGTGTGAAAAGGACTGACAAATTTCTTCATGCTGGATCTTCCTCCTTCAACCCAAAAGCATGTTTTGGTTTAACTGAACAATGTATTTCATGGTTGCCAACTTTATGAAGTCTTCAAAACCTGTTTTTTGACAGAGGGGAGTATGGCCATCATCACCTTCCCAAACCACACAATCCAATTTAGTTCAGGCACTGGACTTTGACTCAACCTTCTAGAGCTGCACATATTTAAAATGTGACCTTGTCTTCATCTGGATTCCTTTCATAAATAAAGGTCAAGCACAGAACAGTTTCAATGTCTTACTTTGTAGGAGGTGGAGACCAAGAGATGTGCAATACTCTGAACAGCTCCATGGTTAAATAAGATTGTCTGGTGATCTGGGCCCTTCAAAGGAAAACATAGAAACGTTAATTTGTTAGAAGAACATGTAAGAGGTTTCCATCATCTGCAATTCATCGTCAAGTATTTAAGATAATAAATTTATTGACATTTACTCTGGAATCAGTTGGTATAACAATTTTTTTTTAATTTGAATAAAACAAGTCCAACTCTTATTTTCATAGCACTTGTCCTTTTTTTGGTAACCATTTCCACTCTTTTCAATAGGCAATGACATTAATTTTCACAAATGTAGAAACATGGACAGAGCTGTTCTACTCTACATTCTGTTTTCTACTGTTAACAACTGAAAGCTCCCGATTTTCTCTGCACATCACACAGCAGATCCCCAGGCACTAATGTGTTGTTATTAAGCATTTTCAACAATTTTAACTTCAGGAGGGAGGGGGTTTCATCTGAAACTGGTTCCAGACAGAGAGTGACTGTGCCTTGAGAACAGATCCACATCTCCCCCCAGTTTATTATTATTTAATTTCACACATATTTAGCCATAAATCCAGCCAGCCAACACCTATTTATTGATTTCAAGACCTGTGACCTGCAGGTTCACGACTGCCCATCTCTGCACTAAGCACAGGCCCTGCACAATTTAAATTCAGCTTTTAGGATGTCACAGCATTTATCATCCCTCCATGCATTGCCCCAGCTAATCTGCAAGTCTCCTCACTCCTTAACAACCTCTTGTTCAAATCCAGCTGAGTTTAAGGCACTTAAACACACCCTGGGAGGCATCAGTGACACTTCATCCTCATATCTGAGATACTCTAAAAACGAACCTCTTACCTCTAAGAAAAAAAACACAAAATTACTTTTAGATGTAACATATCTGATGCTTTAAGAGATGCTTCAGCTGCTACTGCCACCAAGAGCTTTCTACCAAAAAATGCAATTAAAAGAGCACATTTGAAGGAGGAAAACCACTTACATTGGCACACAGAAGTGGCTGAGGCAATGATTTAAAGCCGCAGCTATGCCACTGTTGGAGCTGAAGAACAGATATTAAAATAGGTGAAAAAAAATGAATGAATTTCAAGTCAAAGAAACCATATTGCCCCAGATTCAGCAGTTCACAAGTATCAGTGACTCTTGGCCGAGGTGCAGGCGGTGGGTTCTGTGAGCAGAGGTGACTCCTGGGTGTCCATGAACGTCTCACCTGTGACCTGCTCAGTGCACACTCAGGGCAAACACTAACACACCAACAGACAGCTGCAAACTGCAGGTCAAAATTGAGAATATGAGGCAGCACTCCTAGTTTAACTGCGAGGCCTCCTGCTTTTGCTCCTCTTGGGTCCTTTGCTCTGCCAGAGATCTTGTTCTCCAGCCATGATTGAACATGTTTCAGGAACAGACATCACTCCTTGCATGATCTCCATCATAAAATGCCATTGTTCAGGAAAATACTGTATCAGGACAGCACAGCATAACAGTTCATTCCACAATGCAATTTATAAGCAGGTGTATAAACCTCTTTGTACCTTGGATCAGGTCACACAGGAGAATGGGATGGGAAGAAGCTGCCTTGACTCCAGGCTTTATCCTGGGTCCTCCCCACACAAAACATTTCAGTTTGCAACTGGCACTGAAATTATTCCTTATGCAGAGATGTCACCACCTCCAGATACAAGTTCCAGATGAATTTTTTCAATTTCTAAAACCATGTGTTTCCAAACATCCCCCCCCTCTTTAAATTGATCATTAAATAGTTAAGTTCACCTACTTAGGCCTGCTCTGAAAACAAAAGGCCTGACACAGACTCTCTTTCCTCATACCATGTGCATCAGCCTGACTTCAGTTTACTTATCTGCTCCTCTGCTGACAGAATCCTGGCTCTGGATGTTAAGAAGTGCATCTGCTCCCCTATAAATCAGCCCTTTGCCTTGCTCAGGATGGGGTCAGTGCCTCCCACCCCCTAATTTTAACTCTCAGAGGGCAGGGAGAAGCAGCCAGAGTAGGCAGGAGAGGCAGGAACCTGCAGCAACACCCCAGAGCCCAACGGATGGATTTCCCAGCTCAGGAGAACTGCCCTGAGCTTTTCCAGGAGAGTGAGACAGAAGCTTGGGAACCCCAACAGAGATCCTGGCAAGGAAGGGAAAAATATGGATGCACCAGATGTGAGACAAAGGAACAAGGAGTAGGAGCTGAGATATACCTTTATTAATTCAATTAACAAATCTACTCAGCTGAGGAAAAAGAGAAATCCAAGCATCAGTCTCTCTCACAACCTGTACTAAGCCCTACCTAAATATTTGTATTTGTTAGAGCAATTTATTGCTTCAGGTAAAAAATGAGAAAGGTTCTGTCACTGAGGGGTAAATAAAGGTTCTCTCACTCCCCTTTGGGGGAAGACGAGTCCCCATTTTAAATGTGGTGAATACAGAAATTTTCAGTATTTAGTAATTTTTAAATTATAAGAAATGTACTTTGCCTATAAATCAGAAAATCCCCTACAAATTCTGCTTCATTACATTAGAAGTATTTTGTTCTGTGTGAAAATACACTAATTGACCTTATAATCCTGAAACCCCAAAACAAAACAAAAAAAAAAAAGAAAAAAGGAAGGAAGCATTTTATATTTCTGCTGAACAGCTGCATTTGTCTGGCCATGAGAGAAAGGAATCCTTGATCAATTTAACATTTGCAATGATCTGTTCACTCAACCTCAAATATTTTTCTTTGCTATGCAGCTGTTTATTATTCTGAAAATACAACTATTTCCTAAGAGTCATTCCCATCCTTCTGCCTTTCATGTGCAGTCACGTTTCCCTCTGCTCACACAACCAACCACTTCTTTGCAAACGCTTCACTTTTCCCCACAGATTCGCTGTAGAAGTTGTTGGAAACAGGTTTGGTGGGGGGAGCATTAAAAGCAGAACAGTTCAGAAGCTCCTCCTCACTCTGCTAACAATATATTTGATGTGTGAGTCTCCAGGAGTTCATGGAGCTGCAAGGAAATAACTCATTTGGGAGAAGATGACAATAAGTGTTTTCCTGCTGGATCCATTACTCAGCAGTTCCCTGGCAGCCAACAGGGTTTATATTGCACAGAGCCACCCCCTGACTGGAGAAACTCCTCCTCTGCCTCCCCACAATTAGCCCTGGCTGATTTTCATGGCCTGCTTTTCAGCCCTTCAAACTCCTCAGCCTATTAAGGGCCACTTACACAGGAGATGCCTCGCTGGTGCATTTTCCTTCTTCAAATATGCAAAATATTATCTATAGATCTGAACTGCCACAGCCCAGTGTAGGATTTTGTCGTGATCTTTTCCTTAAACAACTCTATAAATATCAGCTGCTGAGTTATATCCTCGTGTTACACTCAGTTTTCAGTCCTCAGTTTCACTGAGCAGAGGAAATGCAACGGGATGAGGAAGAGGAAAACAGACATTTAACAAAGGAGTAATTCAGAGTTCCAGGGGACTCACTGCAATTGATAAGAATGAAATATATTTTTCAAGGTAAATACTTAAAAGCTCATACACTTGGGAACTTTCCCATTCGTTAGTGTGGGAGATAAATACAATGTATCACCCTTTAGTTTTAAACTGTTTCTAAGAAGGAAAGATGCTGTAAAAAGCTCATTTCCTACAGTGAATTACTTTGATACAGTTGCTCTATAACCACTGGAACAGTAAGTACCAAAAACTGCAACAATACTACACAAATCAGTGGTGTGTGGGAACTTGGAGCAGAGGGAGGGAAAGGCAGGACCCTGTGTTTGGGGTGGGGCTGCTCCTGGGTTTGAATTAGTTTCCCCCTATCCAGAGAGTTGCATTGCCCAGCAGGAATGAACATGTACCTGGATAAACCTGGAACTGAGCCCAGCTGGGAAGAGCATTTCCCTTCCTCTCAACCACCAGCACCTCTCAGAAAACAGTGTCTGGGTTTAAAACAATGTCTGAAAGCAGCTGCAGGGCCTCTGCAGAGGTGCTCAGTCTTGAGACTTGCAGAGGAAAAATACAAATCTTGCAGGATTTACTCTGCTAATAGTGGACACTGATATCTGCCTGGATTGCTGGCTTGGTTTAGCAGCCAAAGCCTATAAAAAACCCATTTATCTGCATATTTTCTTGCACTGCAGAGAAGCCTGTATCAATCCAAATAAATCTGCTCAGTCACTGCTGTCTCAGTGTTCCTGCCACAAAAGGCAGCCCCATGCAGTTTGAGAGGCCAGGACCACAAGGAGATGAATAAAGAAGAGTTACTCTCTTTCTTACTTTGCAGCAATGTGAGAAGATCTGACAGATGTACTCCTGGGTGTATCGAGAGCGGCTGAGCAGTGCCATGAGGTGGGAGATAACTGTAGCATCCTGCAAACAAGGGGGAAAGAACAAAGTGTGAACAGTGTATTCCAGCACAGCCTCTTCACAGTCGGTTACTGAAACAAGCACTCCAGACCCTGCACTCAGTGTTCTCCCCCTCCACCAAAACTGCCATGGACACAGAACAAAACCATTAAAGTAGTTCAGGAGAGACCTGACGGCACGAGTGACAGTTCTGAGCCAAATCCCCAGGGGAAAAATAAAAAGTCAATGCAAGTCAGATATAAAACTTCAGTGATTTGTCTCCAGAATCTTTGTGACTAAACAATAAAAGAATGGGGGGGAAATGCTTCCAGCTGCAGACATGGGTGCTGAAAGCATTATTCCAGGAGTTGTCTGAGTATTGTCCTACTACAGGTGCGACTCACTCACCTCTTCATTCCAGCTCTGAGCAGAAGGGAGCAGGGAGGGGGACAAGGTGCCAGGCTGGACAATCCCCTGGGAGATCTTTTATACACCTTCCCATTTCGTTCCATCAAATCAAAAGTTTTGTGTGTATGATCACCCAAATCACTTCAATTCCAGCTCTACAAGCTAGAATTGATTAATGTTCAGTTCTCATTGTCAGGCAACAGTTCAGACTGTGGAACATTTAGCTCAGCCATCACAACCAGCAGGAGGAAGGCAGGAGTAAAGCATGGGAGGCTGACCCAGATTCCTCCTGGAGCACAGGTACAACCCTTGGCAGTGTGGTTTCACTGCTCACTGAATACCTGGTTATAAATCAGTTTAACACATCCTGGTCCTCTCAAGGGTTCCTCCTCCCTTCTCCAAGCCTGGTCCATCACCAGGTGAGGAGTTTTCCATCTCAGCCTGCCCAGGAAGAAGCAATGGAAGCCTCTCAGCTGGGCAAAGTGAGATTTCTCAAACTGTTTCCTCACTGTCTCAACAGCACAGGCTCATCCTCCTGCAGAGCCTTCACTCTCCAAGATCCCTGCAAGGACACACCAATTCCCAGCAGGGAATGTGGCTCCTGCTGCAAGGCCACAGACAGCAACTGCTCACTGACACTGGATCCGGGTCCCAGAGGAAGGAAAAGGGGATCACAACTGACAACATCTCTCAGGAAACAACCCAAATGCCTTCATGGGCTGGAAACCTTCTCTGAATCCATTCTTTTTTGGTTTAAAGTAGCAAGAGTCAAAATAGCCTGTTACAAACACAAAGAAATGTTCTAAGCAGCTCTCTGAAGAACTTATATATCCTGGATTTTAGCTGAGAGGTCCCTCGAAATCTCTGGAGTGACTGTAACACCCCTGGAGATGCTGAGCCAACTCCCAACACCCTGCCTTGGCAACAGTCCTGGCCAAGGTTTGAGACAGAGCATCCTCCGTGCAGTCAAACCACAGAAATTCTGGGGAAGTTCCCATTTTAGTTCCGCTCAAGATCAGCACTTTTCTCCAGGATTGCTGGGCAGGAATGAAAAGCCACTGACAGTCTCCTACATTCCACAACAGACCCGATGAAGGCAAAAGGGGAGAACCTGAAGATCTGAAGCTGCAGGAAACAGTGACAGCCCCTCTGGAGCTGATGGGTTTGGAAACAAAGAGGGAGCAGGGAGGTGAAATGGGAACACTTCAATTCTTCCTGTTATTCTCAGTGTGGCAAAGCAGAGTGTCTGCCATCCAGCGTTCATTAGCCCCATAATTACTCCTTTTATTGCAAAGCTGATGTCTCAACTGCTGCCTTGTGAAACACAGCTTGCAGCAGTGTGGGCTGTGGCTGCACCTTCCAAGAGACAGGAAAAACATCTCTCCTTTTCAAAGGATCTGCATTCACTGCTTTTCAAAGCATGGCTTTGGGTATTCCCACCAGAGATGAACAAAAGACAGATTTTTGGAAATAGGACCTTAAGTACAGCCATAAAACAATGAACTTCCAGGTGTCCAGCTGGAATGGGAAATGGAAAACTGGGCATTGCGGTTGGAAATAAGGAGCAAGGACCCCTCAGCAGATGCTCATTTCCTGCAGTTATGGTTAATTCCAGGACATCCCGTTTGTCTGAAGGACTGGGGCAGCAGTTCTGTGCAGCACAGAAAGAAAGGGAGGAAACACCAAATCAAGCACCTTGGGCACAGTGATCCCACACTGTTAGTGGTAATTAGTGCTGGCTCTTCCCCATTCCTGTCCACACTCTGCCTCCAAGATAGCAAATCTTGGGAGTAATTAAAAGACTCTCTGGAGCACTGATCCCCAGGAAGAGGCAGGGATGGTAATGGACTGACTCTGGATGCTGAGGGCAGGAAGCAGATGCCTCTGCAATTACCAGCTCCCAGAGGCTGGTCTGGGGGAATCTGGGAGCAAAGGAAGGAAGAGAGACACAAAGAGGAAGGCCTTGTGTCACCTGGGATAGGGGCCTTCAGTGGTGACACACACAGACAACCTGCACTGAGGGTTTCCTTGCTGAACAAGCAAAAAACACCTGGAAAAAAGGCAGTGAACAGTGGACTACAAAACTGAGTATCTACACTCACTGAATACAAGGTGTGAAGAGCTGCAGGAAGACTTCATGAGATGGACTAACTGGTACATGAAATTCAGAATATGTGTGGGGTAGGACTGAGTCCACAGAAAACTACAAGGTTACAAACCTATTTCTGGAATGGAAACATAAGAAATCTCTGGAAAAGGAACAGAGAACAAAACAGACATTACAGCACTGCACAACAACCAGACAAAACACCTTGAGGAAAACCTGTTGAAGACTATAAACACAAGAGAATTGTTTTTAGCAATAACAGAGACACCTGAACTGTGGAGAAATGATGAAATCAGAGCCAGCTGTGCCTCCTTGCAAAGAAGAAGCAGTGCCTGAGTTTGGACAAGGCCAGGAGACAGCTGTGCCTTCAGAGAGGGCTCTGCCCGGCCACCTCGCCAGGGCCAGCACTACTGCCACAAGCTCCCAGCTGCACTCACCATGTGCAGGGACACTTTCCATCCTCCTGCCAGTTAAACTAAGAGCAGCAACCGTTTAGAAGTGGAGCTCTTCCACTGGAAGTGCAAGAACTGAGCAAGCACCTTCCCACCTGGAGTGGGAGGACAGTGCCAGATAAGTTTCAGACATCGATGTTTCCAATAAGGGTGTGGTAACGGGATGTGTAAACACCATTCAGAGACAGCTTTTCTTCCTTAAGATTGCACAGAGGCCCAAAGATATTAGTTTTGCCCTTATCACACACTATTTGTCAACCACCTCATCTCAAACACTGCTATAAATGTCAGGGGAGCCAGATAACAAATGTAGGTGAGAAATGCTGATGCTGTTGGTCAGACAAGTCCCTGTTACTGCTGCGCACAACAAAGATTTCTCACTCCCACCATCCCTGCAGGTTTTAAAAGGACATAATAATCTGCTTACAACTTACTGTGTACAGCAGATCCTCTGGAGTTACAGGGCTGACGAAGATGGTGCGGAGACATCGCAGACACGCTTCGATAAACTTCAGATCTGGGGACAGCAATCCTACAAAACACAGGCAAAAGCCACTACTCAGTTCCATTACCTTTGCTCATTTCAGCACTTGAGGGAGGATTGGTGGCACAGAGGCAGTCAGGAGCAGTACCTTGCAGTAAGGCTGGGATAATGTGGCAGTCCAGGAGGGATTTGACGTTGTTCTCTGTGCCCATGGCCAGGCTGCCCAGGACCACGGCACACTCTGTCCTCAGCTCCGTGCTCGAGCTCTCTTGCTGGAGCAAATACAGCAACCTGGAAACAGAGCGAGCTTCAGAGGGAAATTCACATAAAGAGAAATGTTAAGTCTAGTTAAAACAAGAACATCTGAATCCTGCTACGTAAAGGAGATGAAGCCCTTAATAAAAAGATGAAGATTGAATAAAAGAGTAGATGAACACCTCATTCATAAGAGCCTCTTACACTGTTGTTCCTGCACAGGTTTTACTGGGTGTTATGACACAGAGACACCACACTGCTCCTTCTCAAAACACAGCCAGGAAGAAGCCTGTCAGGACAGCAGAAGATCCCAGATTTCAATGAAAGGAAGGAGGCTGCAGTGGGAAAGGGAACCTCCTGCACCTCCCCTGACAGCCAGGGACACGGTTACTGCTGACAGGGGTTGGTGCCTTTGGCAGTGACTCCTCCTGGGGCACAATGGCAAAATAATTCCATCAGGAAGCAAAAGCTGAGAGCACCCTGAGCTCTGAACACCACGAAATGATCACACGGGGACACAGAGAAGGCTGAACTGCAGCTAAACAGGATCACTTGGAGCACAAAACACATTTTCCCAGCTGTGTCTCCACCAATTTGGATCCCTCCTACAGTATCAAGGTACATTCAAAGGGACTCCTGGGTATTTCAGATTACATCAGCATAGGTCACCCAATTTGAGTCATACCAAGAGCCCAGTCATCAACCAGGTCCCTACAGAAGAATATCAAAGGTTCACAGGAGCTTACAATAAAAACAGTTTAACTGAAGGCTCCCACAATAGAGATGAGGCAAATCAACAGGTCAGATGAGCTGTAACTGAGACAGACAGGCACCTTCCTAGGGTCAATAAAATGCTGTCAATTTAGTAACACATTGCTCTCTTTAGTTTGAAAACGTCTCTCCTAAAGCCAGACAATATTCTGACACCTTCCCAAGGAGCAAAAAGCAGCCAGAAGCCAGCACCTACCCCACTGCTGAGGGGGACAGGAGGAGCTGCTCAGGTTCACAGATCCCGGAACAAAATGCCCCCAAGGCTGACTTCCTAATCAAAAATAACCAGAAGCACAGCAGGTACAGGCAATTTAGGATGATGGGTTGGAATGGGCACCAAGGGAAGGGAGAGCAGACCCACGGAGACAGTGACACACAACAGCACACACTGCAAAGGCTTCCCACCTACTGAGGCAGAAATTGCTTCTTAGAGTCCTCTACATTTCAAACCTACAGGAAAAGGCCAACAGAGCTCAGCCTGTCGCTGGGGGAAAGCTGAGATCAAAGGTCTCTTCCCTACCCGGGAGCTGCAATTTGCTACACCAAAGTCAGGCTCTTCCAGGCAGCAGAAAATTTACCAAGCTCTTGGAGAAGAGCAGCGAAGTAACTCCTCAGGGTTCCCTAACAATTGACTCGGATGAGAATTTTCCTGACTGTGGATCTGTGAGGAAGGTGAATTGCTCTCAAGGCAGGGAGCAGAGGTGTGCTGGTATCACACATGTGCCCTTCAGGATGGGGATGAGCTCATGGAATGAAAAAAACCCCAAAACACAAAAACTTAGTAAAGAGAAGAAATCACTTCTTCCTCAACACAAATTAAACAGTTGAAATCTGGCCAAAAATTAACTTCTGTGATGCAAGAAACCCCAAAAGCAGAGATCTCTTTCCTCCTTACAATTTCCTTTGGATTCAAATTATCCAATTTCCACAAATTCAGAACAGCAAAGATTTCCTGAATCATTGCTGTTTTCTTCAATCCACTCCTTCCACAACCTTATCAAAGGCATCCTGTCAGGCAATGGAGAGAATTCCAGGTGCCCCCTGAGCCTCCTTTTCTCCAGGCTGAGCCCCCCCAGCTCCCTCAGCTGCTCCTGCTGCTCCTGCCCCATTCCCTGGACACGCTCCAGCCCCTCAGTATCATGTCCTAGGAAGACTTTTGGGTTTTCCCCCTAAAAGGATTTTTACAAAATTAAAAATCATCCTGAATTCTGGAGGTAATTGCTGTCTTCTTTCCCATTAACACTCAGCACTTGGAACAGATGTTACAGCAATGCTGCTGTTAAATGAACCACACCAACTATTATCTACAGTCTTCCCATGTGCTTAAAATAGAAAGCCTTAACGAAGCTTTATAATTAGTGAAGATGAAAATTTAAGTTGAGATTTTACATACAGTAAGTTCCTGAAATATTAATAATATCCTTTTCTACATCTCTACAATAAGTTCGCGTTTCAGATTAGGTTTTCCACAGAGCCAGACATCCATATTAGAGTATTTTCTATTTCTGTCTTCAAAAGACAGAACTGACACCAAGTAACATGTAAAATTAAGCAGTTACATGACAAATATGAAGAGAACCCATATAATCACTGAAGATGAAACTGTGCATTAATAAACTGCTGTCAAACATTAAAAGACAAAGGCTTTTACTGTTCCCAGGAACATCCTGGTCTGGTTTGCTGCTCCCAGGGTCTACCCTAGACAATTTCAAAGATGGAACACATTCTTCTCATATATTAATACAATGGGATAAAAAGGTAGAAGGATGCAGGAACATGCAAGGGATAAAAGGGAAAGTCATCCCCATCATTTTAGAAATGTATCAAGTATTAAGTTTTAAGAAGAGAATGTCCCTGCACAACCTGGATCCCTGATCTCCAGTCTCATCCCTGATCAGCCACCCATTTGCCTTCCAAACCTGCAGAAATAGTGGAACCAGGGTCTGCCAAAACCACAACTCATTCCTGTAGAGCCCGAGAGCTTCAGGAGACACCAAAGGCACAACCCAGAGATTCCAAACCAACAGGAAGGGGCTCATGCTCCTGTTGCCACTCTCCAGCCTGGGATCCTGCAGGAAAGCTCTCTGCAGTAAGGCAGGAAACAAAATAAAGATCTTGAATATCTTCATGAACATGAATCCAAGGCTTTAAAATCCAGGACATATTTGGCTTTTTCAAACTTCCATAAAGCTCCTTAAGGGATTTCCTCTAATGTTCATGTAGGACACAAGTTCTTCCACTTGTCCCTGTCCTTCTAAGGGCAAGTAACTGGTTAAAGCCTCTCTCCCAGATGCCAGGAATGGTATTCAGACAATCATGTCCAAATGGGGAAGGACAGCAAATCCATCCAGAGACACTCCAATGAAATCCATGACCTGAGAAACCAGAACTGAGGCACGATGTGCTCTGAACAACTACCAGGATTCATCTGGGAACCCAGGGATTGTTCTCAGGTGGAAAAGGAAAACGGCTGCTGAACAAGAGGTAACCACAGCGGCTCAGCAAGGCAGATGCTCCTTGGTTTGGAGGGTGACTGAGGTGTGGAGCCCCAGACAGACGAGCCTTGTTTAGATCTCATCAATCCAGCCTGAACACAGAACTCAGTTACTCACAAATAACAGAGATGTCCCCTCTGATGCTCCGTCCCACTGACAAGGTGTCACAAACACCTCTGAAGTCCTTAAAGATGCCTGGGAAGGAGGTGACACTCAGCACTTCATCAAGCCCCAAAAGCACATGGAGACAGAGCTCAGGGTGACAGTTTGAGTGAAGCCTGAGACACCTTTTATCAAAGCATATGAATGAATAAGAGCTGTGACCCAGTCATGATTATCCCTTGCAAAAGGGATGCACACACTGTTTGCTGGAATTACCAAGATCCCTACTAGATCTTACTCTGCCCTGGAAGATTCTTGTCTCCCATTCCACTGAAGAAAACCCAAAAGCTGCAATGGAAGCACACACAGGATGAGGTGTCATTTACTGCTGGCTGACAGAACATGGAATTAGAAGTGACTCCATGAACAGGCACTGGAAGCCCCAGTGAGAGCCAATCCCAAACTGAACTGAATTCATGTAACAGATTAGTCAAACAGGACAGCACAACATAATTCTTTGGGTTTTTAAACTGCTCTTAATGCTTTTCAAGTATGACTTTTCAAACGTAACAGGAAGAAATCACTGGTGACGGACTTTTCCAAAGCACTCAGAATAATTTCTGAACAATAACATCTAAAGTGACAAGTTAAACAGTTATGGATTCTTATTAACGAGGAGCCAAAAATACAAGTAATTTTTATGACTGTTGGTCAGAGAAATCTATCCTGAAGTGAGATGTCACAGTCTTACTTCTGGAAGCAACAACTCAACTGCAACCTGAGAAACTGCTCTTCACTCAGACAAACAGTTCAAAAAGGTTTTCATCTGAGACTGCCAAATGATATAAAAGTAAACCCCAAGCTGTTTTTCCTTCCCATTCACCTACAATTAGAAATTCTCCGTTGTACACAAAAAGAAGACACTGTATTCCCACCGAGTTTGATTCACCTTCCAATATCCAGCATCTGCACATGAAATAGGAGGTCAAGAATAAGTTTTTGAATATTTTCCTACAGATTTGACTCTCAGAGCTCCTTAGGATCCAATAACACCAGGTATCATAAAGCAACGATTTTAACCCCCAAACTTAGAATTCTAATGAAAATACCCAAAATAAAAGGTGTTAACGTAACCTGCACTTGCAATGACAAGTTTTGTTCTGCTGTTCCAACAGGCACTTCAGAAACAGGGGCTGCACAGCTTTTAAACAGCTCTCATGCAATTCTGCTGATGGCAAATATTTGCCTTGACTCACACGTACTTCACAGCTGGGTTAGAAAAATACCTTTTTCCATGCATACAGCACTCTCATGGAGAGGGTTATTCCTCATTAAGAGACATATAATTATGCAATCAGGCCATGACTTCGACTTGTTTGAGGATAAAACCACGACAAGCACAGGAGGCCTACGAGGGCCTCTGCTCTCCACTCCAGAGCAAAGGATGCCTTGAAAAATACCAGCACAGCAGGTGAGACTCCTTCCCCTGAGCACACAAACCCCATCTGGGCAAGGATCCCCACCCTACAGAGTGCATGGCACAGGGAACCCCACTGCCAAGGGCACAGAGAACACAACAAGGCACCAGGAGTCAACTGTGTCCTGACCTCACAGGTTGGGACTGAGCAGCTCCCAGGGCATGGCAGAGCAATGCTGTGTCCAGAGGCACTGAATCCTTGGAAGCAAGCTGGTGACACACCAGGGCTGAGGAACATCTAGAGGATGTGCATAATTGACACCAGGACATTTATCAACACACAGCACAGGCTGAGCAGGGCCAGTGGGTTCACTGGGGGGGCTCTGAGGAGACAGAGCTGGGTGGGCTGGGACAGCCCCACTGGTCACTGCCCTTGCTCAGAGCCACCAACACTGACCCATCTGCAGGTACTGTCATGCACTGCTGGAGATCCCCCACATTGTCACACCCCATGAGACCCATTTCTCTCTGCTCTGAGCTCACCTGCCCTCCCTGAACTCCACAAACAAGACCTGCTGGTTGTGAAATCCCTGATCCCTGTGCAGCCAAACCCCAGCAGAGCAGTGGGATGTGAGCAGAAACACAGAGGGTGGTTGGGTGAGAACACATCTGTCACCAACTTGGCTTTTCACCTGCACCTTTACCTTCACTGCCTGGGGCAGAGCCACCAAAGGCATTTTCCTTGTCACATTTTTTAGTAGGTTACAGAGGTATCAAAGCAGCAGTCTTTGATTCTTGTTGGCAAACTGTAAAAGAACACTGCCTGAAGGAGTTTGATTATGTTTAACAATGAATTGAAATATAAAATCTCATGAGTGTCTGTGCTGGTGTGTTCACAGCCCTAAAAATAATTTAAAACCCCAATACATTCTTACTAGTTTTCACTCCCATAGACAATCTAACAGTATGTTGGGCAGAGTTCCAAATTCAAATGATGGAATGGATAAGGATCCATCAGCACTTCTTCATGACCTTTTAAAAGTGAGATTTAGGTTGTAAGAGCAAGTGATAGAAAGCATTAAACATTGACCCTGGACTCTGAGGAGGTGCCTGGCATGGACACAGACACAAGAGCTGATTAAAGGAGCACACCAATAATTGTTAGGGACTTCCTCAGCCTCTGCTGGCACTTACGTGGGGCAGAGGGAAGAAAAGGTGAAGGACCATTCAGGCAGTAACTGCTTTAAGGCAAGGGTGACTAAGTTGTCCTGCCACTGAAAGAACTGGACTTGAAAAGGACTCTTGCCCTCTAAACCTCAGACATTCTGTTTTCTGGGATTGCTACTAAAAAGCACTGGTTTCACAGAGTAACATCTCTGCTGGCCAGACAGAGGGGCCCGAGGCCAGCATTCCATCAGAATTGGAATTCTACGATTCTGGGAAGATATAGAGAAAAATCTTTCGCAAAGAAACAAAATCCACATCCAGGCTGGCTGCATTTCCATTCTGAACATCCAGGGCCATGTCTGTGCACACATTTGTTCAGCTTTAACACCTCTCAGCTTTCCAGTCCAGACACAGCAATTCTGAGAGCTCTCTTCCCTCAACTCAGTTTTTCTCAGCACCCCCTTCAAAACAAATGGTCAAGAGACTGAACTTTAGAGGGCCACAAAAAATCTCATTTTAAGGCATAGATTCATCTGCCCTTCCAAAGGTGACACCACTGAACAACCAGCTCATGGACTCAGGAGGCCACTGCCCCAGGAAATTACAGGGATCCAGACATTCCTCCCCAGCATTTTAGTCCTGTATGGAGGTTTTCAAAGGAATTTGCATTTCCTTCCAAGTCTAATATTTTAAAATAATAGGGCTATTTCATACATACCAGCAGTACTTGGGCCCATTTCAAACACAAACTACTTCCTAGACTTGTTTCCAAACCTCGTATGAGTCTGTTCTAATATCTGAACACAGTTTTCTTTCCCACTAAGTGCCAGCTCTGAAGTGGTTCTTTGGGCCTAAACGGTCTTTTCTGAAAGCTTCCAGGAGGAATACTTGGGGAAGAAGAGAGAAGCAAGAAACGAGTGAACAAGAAGTTGAACCACAGGACAAAGCAGCAGCAGAATCCCAACAACCCCCAGGCCACCAGAGCAAAGAACTGACTCCCCCAGGGGAGCTGTGCTGGAACTCTGGGAAAAGGAAACTGTTCTCCTCCTTAACTCAAACCAAAGAGTGGGGGCTTCCTTACTCCTGTTCTGATGCAGGGAGAGGTGTGGCTTTGCAGGCTGGAATTCCAGAGGTCCCTTCCAAAGGTGCCCATACTCCAATGGAAAAAGCCAGTGGGTTCCCACCACCCGGACAGAGCACAACCATATATAACTATGTATCATGTGTCTAAGTCTGGCTGCAAACCTCAAGGGAACTTTAAAGCCTCCGGAAAGGCACTTGGCAGTAGAGGATGTCCTTGAGATTACAGACACTGAGAAGTGTCTTTTCCCCACAATTTACCTCCATCTGTTCCTCTAGTCTGAAAGCCTTGATACTGGAGTTCCTGTCACTGGAGAAAAACCTGCCCTGACGTGGGGACAAGTGTGACAGTTCACCTTCTAAGATTCTCCAAATCCAGTCATGTATTTGCATTCTCAATTAACCACATCATTCACCTGGGCACCCAGAAGCACTAATGACAACCAAGAGAAAACCACTTTGGAACTTTCCTTCCTGGGCACAGAAGAAGCAGCAGCAGAAAGCAGGAAAACTGAAGGGATGCAAGTCCTACAAAAGGTAAGAACTGGCAGAGTCTGGATTTGGAAGTTGGAGATCTTCTGTCACTTCTAAAATGGGAAGCACAAGAATCAGCAGGAGTAGCAAAAATCCCTCGGGTCCAGTTGCTCCTTAAACTTCACATCGTCTTCAACAATTGTCCACTTCAATCTTTTCATCCATGTGAATTCTTCTCTTCACCTGTTTGGATCTGGTCAAAACAGGAGAAAATCCAGCAGGTTCTGCAGAGGGGGTATCCTCACCGCTAATCCCTAGAGAATTCCAAGGGCTGGCCTTGCTACAAACCCAGCCTGTAAAGGAGGATATTCTCTGCAAATAAAAAGCATTTTGGCCAAGCCAGCAGCAGCTCTCAAGCTCATCAGCTGAAGCAGCAAGGCAGCAATAAAGTGTGATCAATGGTATTTAATCCTCTGAGGCAGGTGGAGAAGACAAGCAAATTATCTCAGATGTTCTTTAATATCTTTATATAAAATCTTTTAACACAGCCTTACACATTTTCAGTTATGAACTCACCAGGCAATTGGCTGAAGAACAGGATTAAGATACAACCACTTCCATCCATCATTGATATCAATGTCAAAAATTAGATTTGATTCCTGAGCTGATAAAGTTTAATAAAATTCACCAGGACTACTTTAGAGAATTCTATGAAATTCTAAATTAAAAGCATTACTCAACAGACTGTTCTGCAATACATGAGTTTAACAGATATTTCAAGTCTCTCTCAGTTACATTAAAGAAAGTATTCAGTCAACTACAATCACAGTTAAGACAAAAAAGTGCCTGTGATCCAAGGATCATTATTCCAGACCTGTTGTCAATCAGTGAAAAGGAGAGTAGCAAAGGACATACCTTGGAACTGCTCCCAAAACAATCAAGTTGGCTTTTTGTTTGTTGTTTCCAATTACAGCATTTTTCATATCTCTGTAAATCCAGAAAGAAAAACAAACCCTGGTAAATTATGCTGAGGTACTGAGGGCTTATCTATAGAATTCACTATTTCCACGAGGGCTTAGCAAGCAGTTTGCCACACGTCCATGCTGCAGCCACAGAGCCAGCAGTGCTCCTCAGCCCACCGCTGACACCCAGAGCTCTGGGACTCCAGGACACCCCAGCTGCTGCCAGCAACCAAACCCAAACTGTCTCACATGCACACCAGACACAAAGGAGGCTTATGACTGAGGAGAACTAGAGAGATTTGTTCCCTGTGCCCACACAGTCACCAGGCCTCTGCAGTGATTTCAAAATCCCAAGTGTTGGTCATTTAAAGCATTAACTGAATATTCTGCAGGAAAAGACAAGCTTAAAGGGGGAAAAAAAGGTACCAGGAACTATCAACAGAGACCAGACTTTCACTCTCTACCCCAGGCTTCCTTTCATGAATTTCAGCTAAACACCTAAACATGTCAAAATCTCAGGAATGAAGAGGGAACAAAGGCATTTTCCTTCCTAAAAGTTCCTGCAAGGTTAAACACATGGAAGGCATCCATGGTGTGGTACAGGAGCAGGGGAAGCACTTTGGAAAGCAGATCCTGGCTGCACACACTGAGAATTCCTAGGAAAATGTTTGGTTTGCAACCAGGTTCAGAAAACTGCTATTGGATCCCAAAACCATCACCAGCTTTCAATTTTTTCTTGATATGACCATATTGAAAATGAACAGCTGGAGAGTCAAAGCAAGGTGGCAACTTATGACCTGCTTGAGAAAATCAAAGTGAAATACTTCTAGGAAACCTTGTAGCTGCAGGGACATTTAAGAGCAGAGAATAAAAAGAGACAAAATTCAGGTCATTTTTATGGACAGTAAAAAATAACAGAACTATTGCAGTGCTAGTTGCCAAACTGATAAACCAATCACTGGCTAACTATGCCCACAATTAATTCCAATTATTTGGGGACTCTAGTGCTGCTGTAAGTCAGCATATTGTCTTGCCACTAGACCCCTCTTTTACCTGCTATCTGCAAATGTTAAGAGATTTAGAACATCCCCCCCGGCCTGCAGGAACACCACCCATCCTTTGGTGCCCACGGAACATGCCCCACCACAACCACCAGCTGTGCCAAGTGTAACTACTCACTTCATTACAGTGACACAAAACTTCTCAGCCAAGGCAGGCAACATCTGGCCTGGCATGGCCAGAACCTTTACAGGCCTCCAGTACCAAAAGGTCATTAATTAATTGACTGCTCTTCCCAATTTCTCCGTGGGACTTGTGCTCTTACCCAGCCACAGAAGAAGGCTCCAGGAATTTTAAGGAAGGTAAATTCTGAAGTTTGGATGGGATCTAGAGCAGCACTAAAAGCAGCTGCCCTGCAGTTCTGTGCACACCTGGATCCAGGCAGAGCCAGGAAAGCCTCTGGCAAAGGAGCCACCGCCAAAGGGGATCTGCCTGCCCAGCACAGCTTCCCACAGCTCAGCACCCCCAGGAAACCCTGGGCCCTGCTGCTGGATCTCCCTAAGTCTGGGAATTTCACACCACAGGACAGGAAAGAGGAGAAAGAGCAGGAGCAGAAGACAGGCTATGCTGGAAGCCTCAAAAAATGTAATGAATGGACGGACTAAACTCAGACACAGCACTTCAGTGGTTTCTGTGATGAACACTGGGTATTGAAGTGTCACAGTCTTCTTTCAAGGTTTTTAAAAGACGAGTCAGCCCAAACCGGTGGCAGAAGCAACAATCAGATGTCTCAAGGAGGAATGGAAACTGTCCCAAGAGTTGTGCTAATCCACTGCCCAGGCCACGCCAGGGCTCTGAAGAGGTTCCCTGGTGCCCGAGGCACCAGAGCCCCAGAAAGGCTCAAAGGACACAGAGGCCATCGGGGATGTGCAAAGGCCTCCTGGGAAGCTGAAGAGGGGGGCACTAACCCAGCACTCTGAAAATTAACTAACAGGTTTCATGGCATTTTAATGCTCTGCTCAGATGATTTTAAGCCGTATTTTGTGTAAAAAAAACCCCAACAAAACACCACCAGCCAACTTTCGGGACTCATGCCCCAAGCCCCCAGGAGAATATCCTGCTTACAACCATCTAACACATTTCTGACTATTAGAATCTGGCACAGAGACCCTTTCACAAGGGGCAGGAGCACGGCCAACCTCCCCAGCACTCACTCTGAGAGTCAGTGAGAGCACAGTCCTGATCTCTAAATGACCCAGCTGAGTTTCTCCATTCTGGTTCATAAAATTCCTTATTGAAGTCATGGCAGACACACAAGAAATATCACACAAATCCAACACATGTACATTTGAACACTTCTACTTGCAAGCAAACAAAATCCCTTCAAATAGGTAGTTGTGACCAGGAGCTGCCTGATCCAGGCCCCAAAGATCCTGGTGTTTGTGTGTGTTATGGCACTGCCAAAGTCTGGGCCTCCTTTCTCTCCTCCCTTTTGCCACTTACAGAAATGAACCTGCTCAGTAACCTGGGAGTAGGTGGCTATGGAAAGCACGGACATCCTTCCAGGGCCATAATCCAATGCTGAAGGGCAGTAGATTTTTTTCATGTACCATAAGAAATAATTATGTGATTCCATATTATATTTTGTGGAGATTTTCCTGATGGGGAATTTAAGTCCTTAAGATGTAATGAAGTGCCACAGACTCCGAGGAAACCTTGGAAAAACTAAGGGCAATTCCATTATTTGAAAACATCACCTCCAACCAGTTCAAGCTTGACTGATTTCAGAGCCAAGGACTCTCTGAGCTGTGAGAGGGCCACGATCCGGAGGCAGAGACATGGGCTTTCCAAACTCCAGCAGGATATCAACAGCCTGAGCAGCCTCCAAAGGGAAATTAACTCCCAAGTTATTCAACAAAATAACCCCAATTACAGTCATTTGAATGCAGAGAGTTGAAAACTGATGGTTGGTATTGATGCATCACACAGAACTTTCAAGGAGGAACAAACAGAGGCTACCAACAACAAAACACAGCCAGGAGATCCGAACTCAGCATTTGGGAATAATGCTTCCTGAAGTGCCAAACCAGCTTTTGCCTTCTCTTATTGCTCCTTGGAGAATGAAGAAAGCAGTTCCATCAGTTCAGCCCTGCGGCCACTCAGCTTTTAAGTCATGAAACACACCAGTGACTGAAAAAGCAGCAAGACTGATTTTCTTCCTATGAACTCCAGGAAAGGGGAAACAATTATCAGGTGAGGTTTGTCAGCTCTAACAAAGTTCTGGAACACTGCAACCCAGGAGTAATCAATTCAATAATTAGCTACAAATAAAATGTAACGCATGCTAGTGTTCAAGTGTATTAGCACAGCATGAGTGTCTAAAATACTTCAGGAGTGCATTAAACTCACCCCAAAAATCTACCTCCCACCCAAATGCAGTTTGGTATGAGTTACAAGAGGAACTAACCTGCCCATTGTGGGTGAAGTGCTGTTTTTTATTCTGATGCTTAATGTGTAATTGTTTAAAGGCACCAGATATAGCAGGAAACAATATTAAAAGTAACATTTGTGAGTCAAATATGGCCTTTATGTTTCAATGATTCCTAACCGATACAAAATAATAGTATTAAATGTTTAAGTCCTGAGAAAATCAGCTCTCCAGTCTGTCAATGAAAATGATTACTGTAGAAGCAGTAATAACCCTAAACAGAAATCACTGAGGTTCAACATCCTCATGAGGTCAGCTCTAAGTCTGGGACTCTTCCCACCGAACCAAACCCCAAGAGATGAGCAGGGTGAGCTCAGGTCCAGCTGGGAAAGGCCAGACCCCTCCAGCATCCCCAGGAGCCCCACACCAGGAAGGAGCCTGGACACAAGGACACCTCCAGGAGGATTTGGTTCTCCCTTCTCTTGTAAATCAAGCACAAAGAGAAGAAATCAGAACACTCTGACAGCAAGCCCCAGGTTTTCTTAATCACCTTCCAGCAAAGCAACACAACAGATCTCAAGACAAGCCAGAGTGACTTGAGGAAGCAGCCACAGGAACTCCACAGAAGAGGAGGAAATAACCAGCCTGCAGGACATTTCCTCATCCTACAGCTCCTCAAAACAGAGCAGGTGGCCACATCTCAGGGGTTCCTAGACAGAGATGGGTATCAGATAGGAGAAGAACAATCACAGAAGGAAAAGTGGCCTTGGACATGTCAGGCCAAGGCTTTCACTTTTAGCATGAAACAGTTCCAAGAGGTCTGAGCGACTCTGCAGCCAGAGGAAGCTCCAACACAGAGCACTGCCCGGAGATTCACCCACCAGAGCCCCACCAAAGTCACCCAGAGTGGAACGACACAGAGCAGGTTCCAAAAACTCAAACCAGAGACACCCAAAAGCTGAGGTCCTGACAACTGGTGCAAGGACACAGCTCAACTAAAATCCTTCTGCCCCAACTTCAGGAGAGTCTCTGAGTCTCAGGGTCACGTAACAAACGACACCTGGGCTGGCTGGACTCCAGTGGGGAGCTCAGAGTTGGACAATCACGTTTGCTATAGCTTTTCCCTCCCCTTCCTTCTCATTTTCTTCCACTTTCCTGTTTTCATGGACAGATGCAAAGCCACAACAGGAGTGAATGGCAAATGCTGTGTGTTAAAATAAGTCCATCTCTATTTTCAAGATGGACATTCCCATGGCCTGAAGCTGCTTCCTACCCCTTGGGTAAGTAGTTTAGTGTTGGTAATGACATGACTACTGGTCCAATCATGTGGATAAAACATTAAAAACTCCTGCCAGCCCAAGCAAACCACAGAAGTCATATATCAGCTGGTTTTTAAGGTTAATCATCAAGTTGGGAAGAAAAGCTTCAAGGTTTTTAATCCCATTCAAAAGTACCAGTTGATGTAATCAAAAAGATGATTTTAGGGAAGAACAAAGTAACACACAAGACACTGTTACTCAACTCACTTGAATTTTAACACTTAAACTGTGACACAATTAACATACAGTGCAAACTAAACAAACTCGATATTTAAACAAAACCCTCAATCCACAGCTTTTCTCAGTCTTAATTCTGGAGTCTCAGGGCATAAAATCAAGACAGCACTGCAGAACAGTGGAACTGAACATACAAAATGCTAAAAGTGACTGTTTAGTCCAACTCCTCCATATCACACCACCACAGAACTGTCTGAAGTGCCCTCTCTGCAGAGGCAACTCACCTTGTCCTAACTTCTCTTGACAGGGGAAGTCTGCCAAACTGAAAGGTGAGTGTTTCAGTGACCCACACCTGTAGTCAAAACACTTCCAGTAGCTCACTCCTACCCTGGACTTATCCCAGTTTCTGTGTGTGAGACAGACTGTGGACACCTCTCCTACCAAACCTTCACTGCCCTGTCAGGGTTCACATCAGTCAATTCACCTGCTGGACTTCTGGTCCAGCTCAACAACAGCTCTCCATGTCCTTGGCTCCAGCTTCACCTCAAGTTCCTCTCCGGGCTCTGTGTTCACTGACAAAAGGGAGATGCTGCTGCTCCCACCTCTGCCAAGCATGTTTTACTGCCTCATCCTCTGATGGAGGCTGGAAATGGTGCTGTGAGTTGCACAAAATCACTAACAGAGAGACAATTTGCCTAACTCAGCCTTAAGAACAATGTAGCTCAAAGTTAAAGTGCTTGAAGTTAGTAGAGGATGGGAGTTTAGCTGGCTTTTATTATGTGACCTTTCTAAACTCAAACCCAAGCCAACAGAATCATACAAACTATAGCTAGAGCTCTGTATTATCAGCATTTCAACCTCTGCTATTTAGCCAAACTTGGTCCTGACTGTAAAATACTATCCCAGGAGAGGTGAGGGGAAACAGCTGCAGTTCAGAACCCTGAAATCCTCCACCAGAACATCCCCTGCTCTGTGACACCAGAGCAGTTAAACTCTTCCTTCACAGCCACCCCAAACCAGCCAAACCACACGAAAAGGAGGGCCTTCAGCGCTGCTGCCTCAGGTGAATGACCCAAAGCACCAATTACAAGTAAATGTTACTTTTTTCCTTCCTGTCTCTCTCCCTCCAAGGGCATTTCCCTTCCCAGGATGAAGCACTGCCCTCAGCATTTACCAGCACATCCCACAGCTGAAGCAAAGATGAAATGAGTTGCACTAAGCTGAGGCACCCTGTACCATTCCATTTTCATGGAATGCTCTGCTCTTCATTCACTGTTCCTGGTTTTTAAAGTTGCTTTTGCCCACTGTCCCATTTTCACCACATGGTGAATTCTGAAGTTTCACTCAGCACAGGAAAATACCTGAGCGAGGCTTTGCAGCACCTGCTTGGCTGTTCTAGATGTGAGCTTGGAATATTCTGTGACACTGCCCATTGCACCTTAGGCCACCAAGCACTGAGGGATCACCAAACCCTCTTCATTTGACATTAGATTATAACAACTTCAAGTCTTCCTGGGAAGACAACTTCCAAAGAAAAAAACAACCTCAACACATTTGAATTATCAGTTCAGCACACATACTGCAACCAGTTTAATATCTGGCAGACAAATTAATTGTCCTGTGCAAGTTACTAGAAGTGCCAACCCCTTATGGGGAGTTAGCTGAAAAGTTCCATATTGCAAATGGAAAACGAGCCTCTTCGGGGACGTAACTGAATTCTACTTTTTTTGATGCTGATTCCAAACAATTTGAACTGGCAACTTGGAACCAAAAAATTCAGACTCCAAATATGAGGAATCCCAAATGCAGTAGCACAGCTGATTTTGTGGCACAGACTTAACACTATCACACACACCCCCAAAATGCAGCTGCTACATTTTGCCCTCCCTTGCAGGCAACCACTCTGCATCTGTCCCACAGATGAATGAAGGGAAGGAAAAGGCCCTTTGTCAGGATCCGGGGGATAACTTGTAGCATCCAGCTGTGCTCAGCCTCAAGCCTGTCAGCAGGCCACACCTCAGGGCTTCTGTGACCAACACTCCCTGATTTTCTCCAGCCCCACCAGCCTGTCTGACAGCAGCTGTTTCTCCTCCCTCATCCCACAGCCTGAAATCATCACAGCAACAGTGTCACCACACTGAGGGTGGCATGGAGAGAGGGACTGGGGGGGAAAGCAGCTTCACAGACACCTGAAAGGCACTGAACAGATTCAACAATCATCAGTCTTCTCTCACAGGCTCAGAGCAGTCACTGCAAGGCCTGAAGTATCACACAGCCCTGTTAGGCTGGAGATTGTTGCCCAGCGTCAGAGGCCCTCCTGAAGTTTAGCCCACCTCTAAGTATTAGACCAGGAGATACAACAGACAGCAATTCACTTTCAAAAGAGGCCATGATGTATTTGCATCGTTAGCTGCACTACAAAGAGCACAGAAGTGAGAGAGTACCTTCCTCTGTGACAGGAACACACGTGCATGGTAGGGCAGGTCCCTCTCGTCCCTCTGAGTCTGCACCATCCTTCCAGCAGACTACACAACCCACTGCCTTGAGAACCCCTCTGCAGAGCACTGCTTGATTCTCCAATGGTCTTTGAGCCTCTCGATTTCATCTCCACAGCTGTCTCAAGGGGGTACCTGTTGCTCCATTAGAACTGAAAAGGGAATTTCCTCTCTCCCCTCTCCATGAAGTTGCCTCGTGTTTCACACAGCTTTTGTGCAGGCACGTGTGGAACTGAGCACTGCCGGTCCCTCCAACTGCCACAGCTGAGAAACACAGGACACTGCCACACAGCCATTCCTACAGGATGTTTCCTCCGTTGTCCTGAGAAATAAAACCTCACACAAGTTTGGAAAATCCTTGGCTACTAACTCCTGCTGGCCGTAAGGGACAGGGACAGAATTAAGGAATTCTCAGTGCACCACAAAGATAATTTACAAGTCTGATGACACCTTGTGACTGCTGAGGAACTGCCTGATGAGAAACAGTCGGGACCTTGAGCAGCCAGATTTTCAGAAATGATGCTCCTTTCAAACCCAGCCTCGGGACAGGATCACACAGCTCTCCACAAAATGATGGATTGCCACTTTGAGGGCACCAGGCTCAATGTAAGCACGACAAAAATGTCTCTCAAAGAAGACCCCAACCAGCAAAGAAATGAGAGGACAAAACCAGGTACGTGTCTGTCTGGACAATGTGGTCCTGAGCTTAAGAGTGAGTGAAAAGGAAATGATAACACACCTAAGGATCACAACCCAGACGCTGCAAAGCACAGGATGATGTTGCAGCAACCACACTGGGATAAATGAAGCTTTCCTAACAACACAAATCTACAGAGCCAGCTCTGCTCTGCTTCTCTGCCAAGAACAGCGGAACGTCTCAGAGGAGCCCGGAGTGCTGAATGCCCTGCAGTGCCTGAGGCAGCCTGTGCTGCACACCTGACACCCACTGGTGGAAACCTGAGCTCTGCAACACTGTGTGCAACACCCAGGGCTTGGAGGAGCCCCTCAGCACCCACACAGCCAACCTGTGCACAGGGAGCAGCGTGGTCAGGCAGGGAAACGGCTGTAATACCCCTGCTCATCTAGGAAGACAGGAATGCACACACTGCCACCCAGGTGTGGGGATGGAGGTGGCCCTGAACACTTGAATTCACTTGCAGGCAGGGGTTATCCCTCCAGGCACTCACAACTCTCCCCTTCCCGCCCACCCAGGTGAGCAGCACAGAAAGGATGTGAACAGCAGCTCTGCAGGAAACGTGACATTCTGAAATGAGATCAAGTGACCCCCACACAGCCAACAGGGCTGTTTTCCCCATCAGCAGGAAAAGGAGAAATCTCCCAGCCTGGACTGTCTGGACAAAGGAGACTCTGAACATCACCTCTCTGAAAATTCATGGGAAAGTGAGGAAAAGGAGAGATTCTGATCATTTAAATACTTCTGGAATATGTAATTAAAGCTTGCTCAAGTTACAAGATGAAAACTGGATTGGCATGATTTTCAAGTTCAAGAAGCATTTAGCTACATCTTACCTTTATCAAAGCTCATTCAGAAGTACAGTTTCATTAAAATTACAAGGAGGCAATTAAAAAAAGGCCCCAAACCCAAGTTATTCATTCAAGCATATTAAAAGCAGGGCTATTGTAACTGAAGACAATCTGCAGAAACAAAGCCTCTTACAACAGCCTATTTTCTGATCCTTGATATTCATACAGTTCCATCAATCACAATAAAAATCTAGGTCATCAGTATTTCCAGCCAGGATGCAGGGGAAAAAAAAAAAACCCAGCACATCTTAGGAAACAAAGATCTTCTGCAAAGGATGCAGCATAGCTGGTACAGCTTCTGACAGGCACTTCTGGAAGGACTTAAATCCTTTTCTACTCCACCCAAAACAGCAGCTCATTCCAACTCCAACACCTCTGCAGATACCCTGAAGTCAAGGGAAGAAGGGCAAAGCAGCATTTTTCTGTCCAAAGAATCCTGGCGTGAAAGACATTTTTAATATATACTCTCCTCTAAATTCTATTTTTTTATTGGACTGTTTTAAACCCCATTCACCAATATTCCCAAAACACCACAACTGCCACACAGGCAGCAAAGGCACACTCTCACAACTGAGATTTCAACCAGGGCATCACAAACATATTTCACCATCCAAATCAGCCCTTTGAGAGATATTGTGACATGAATTGGTCTTTTCTTGTCTTTAAATACAAGAAAAGCATCTCGGCATAGAAGCCACTGACACCCACGGACAAGATGAAGGATTTCAGATGTTAACTGAGACAAAGATGCTGCCTGAAACTCCAGCTTCTGGGAAATCAGTTACACTTCAAAAGATATGAATAACACATCAAAAGACAGGGAAGGGATTACCCAGGGTTGTGGGCTCCAGTCCTTTGAAAAGAAAGCAGAGCAGGGAGGGAGCACCAGCCAGGGCTCAGGGCATCTGCCAAGGGGAAAAGAGGGGCTGTCACCCCGCTGGGACATTGGATGGGACACACCCTTGGCCTGGGACCACCCCAGCAGCCCCTCTAGGAGTGACTGGGAAGGGCAGGAGGTGGAACCAAACCAGACTCTCCTTCAGCAGAGTTAAGAACCTGCGCAGAGTTAGGGTGGGGGATCAGAAGGAGCCAGAAAGGTAAGGAGCTATTTCAAGTAAGTTTCCAGGACATTTTAAAATCTGTTGTGTTTTTTACATATTTTAAGGGGACACCGATACGTTGCCCATGGCACCTTTTGGAACAACTGTTTTCATCTGCTACTGGAAAACACCTCAGGCTGTGCTAAGCAGTACAACCAACACTCTGGGCTTCCTGATCCACTTGGTCCTTTGATGTTTCCCAGTGTTCCACTGGGCAGCCACAGCCACCAAGTTACTGGTAACCCCCAGAAGGCTCTGTGCCACCTGGGCAGGGACTCATCTGTCACTTTACTGTGTGGTTCCATGGAAAGCTCACAGACCAAGGACAGCAAGGAAACAACCAGACCTTTGCAGCAGGACAAGTCCTTTCCTCACTCAGCCACTGCCCCTGACCACTGGCATGCGACAGAAGTACTGAAATATAATCTGCATCCAAATTAATTCCTATGGAAGCATTTCCTTTCAGCTTGCAGCTCCCATGGTGAGAGAGAAGCCAAGCATTAAAAAAATTAACAGCCAACACTCAGGCATGGCAGCAGGAGAACAGCAAGAGGCAAACACAACTGACTCCTCAGTGGAGCAAGAGAAGATTCCCAACAGACCTGGAAGAGGAGCAAAAGGTGGCCAGAGGGAAGAAATGTATCCAAAATAATTTTTAAAAGCCCACAGAATGTTTAACCTAATTTCTGGCAACTGTGAGGCTTCCTTGTGAACCATAATGTGAACAGAAGTGCACCACATATCTCTGTATGAATACTACCAGTAAGATTCTCCAGCTGTATCTCTCTTCTTGCCCCTGCCCTGCAACTCCAGTGGGATCAAGGACACCTGGCCCATGCACACCCAACAGCCCAAGGGTGCTCCAGGGACTTACATGACACCTTGCAGGACTTTCTGGGGATCGAGGTCAAACAATCTATCGACATAGTGGCGGCTGCTGGCTGTCACCTCCTGCAGAGAGAAAACAGCAGAGGAAACAGTTTAGATCACTTCATGTAATGCAGGCACGCAGCAAGGCTACAGAACCTCCCAGGCAAGAGGCAGCTGACCTACAGAACCCTATTTCAACGTGCAGTATTTATTTAATACACGTATTCCACGTATTTAAATGTGTGTTACTGCTGGGCAACAACCGCCCAGAGGATTAACCCTGTGTTCAAGTGTGATTTAGGCGCTTAATGTAGATAACAACACGATAATTGTCAAAGCACGTTAATGGAGGGCTATTTATAAACCTCAGTTATCAGCACTGCCATGAATTGCAGTTTTATTATGTTTAATTTCTACACAGGACAAACACGAATTCCTGAAATAAAGTGTTTCTAAGAGCAGTTGATGTTGCTCAAGACAAATACCCACAAGCTCTCTAAAATAAGGAAGCTCATGAGAAGGGTTTCTTCTGTAACTCACTTCATCCCAACATTTCAGAGACTGTCCCAAGCAACCTCAACAGGGACAGCAGCACAACATCCCCAACGACATTCCCGCTACACTTGACAAGACAAACTCTTCCCAGCAGCAGGACCATGCTTGTAAGGGACACATCTCTGCACCAGTGAGTTGTTCTTCCTCTCGAGGAGATCCAAAGCTGGAGACGGCAAGCGTTCCAAAAAACAAGGGTGGGAAAGGGAATTTTCCCTCCAGGTTCTCACGAACACGTGCCAGGGTGTGCTTCCATTATCTCACCTCCCCTTCTTTTTGCCAGCTCACTTTTTATTAAGCCTTCCCCAGCTTTTCCTTGAGAGAAGCTACGGGGGAATCGCGAACCCTCCCTTGCTGTTGCTCGGGGTCTGAAGCTGCTCCCGTTTCCCCACCGCGATGTCAGGGCAGCTCCTGGCTGTGCTCTCCCCCAACACACACGAACCATCGAGAGGCAGCGGGGCCCCTTTGTCTCCAGCAACACCATTCAATTATGCCACATCGACGCTATAGATAAACTTCCACCGTGTAACGAAAGGCACTATTTTTGAGACTTTTAGCTGCCTGACCCGTGCATTTACAAGCAGAAGCGGTTCTGGACTTCAGCAGCTGCTTCCACACCATCCCGCCTCCCATCGCACCACCTGCAGGTCTGCAGCCCGGCACGGGCACTGCCGCCCAGGCCGCACCCGCAATCATTTATCACCACGGCCGGTCCCAGGGATCCCTGATCCCGCGGGGATTCGGGGCAAAGGCAGAGCCCCAGCGCTGTCCCCG
>WEKX01015745.1:26189-104986 GCA_013390025.1 Pitta sordida | reverse complement strand
CCGAACGGAGCCGAACAGAGCCGAGTCCCGGCCAAGCCGAGCACAGCCGAACAGAGCCGAGTTCCGGCCGAGCCGAGCACTGCCGAACGGAGCCGAACAGAGCCGAGCACAGCCGAACGGAGCCGAGTCCCGGCCGAGCCGAGCACTGCCGAACGGAGCCGAAGAGAGCCGAGTCCCGGCCAAGCCGAGCACTGCCGAACAGAGCCGAACAGAGCCGAGTCCCGGCCGAGCCGACCACTGCCGAACGGAGCCGAGCGCTGCTGAAGGGATCCGAACAGAGCCGAGCCCCATCCGAGCAGACACCGAGTGGAGCCGAGCGGAGCCGAAGAAAGCCGAGCGGAGCCGAGCGGGGCCGAGGCCGATCCCATCCCATCTCCGCTCTCTGCGCACAAAAGGTTTGTGTTCCCTTTTTTTTGCCATCCCTCGGGCTGCCGTCAGTGACGTGTTCGGTTGGGTTTTCCACAGAAAGGGCCCTGGCGTGGCTCAGAGCGGCCCCGCCTTTCCCGGCCGGGCTGTGGGGACACGGCCATAAAACCACAAAAACCGAGTGAAAACATCCCAGCTCAGCCTCCCACGGCTCAACGTTTGCTCTTCCCGGGTAAACAGGTTTTCCAGCACAGGATAACGGGAACACAATAAACACGAGGTGACTTTAACAGCTTTAATTTAAAAAAAAATACCCCACTTGCGCCTCGTCTCCGTTTTTCTCTGAGGATCGAGGACGTGCTTTGAGAACACCCGTGGAACAGCTCAGCCTTTTCCTCAAGCAAAAACAGTTTTAGGCTTTTTAAGGACAAAAAACAGACCCTGGAAACATTTGCAATACAAGGGTTTGGCAGAGAAAAGTTTTCCAGAGGTTTCTCACCAAAAAAAAAAATCAAAAATTAAAAGTCTTCCAATAGTCTCTAAAGATGGGTTTTGAACCAAACTGGGCACGTTGCATGTTAAAAGCCGATTTAAATTTGCCAGCCTTCCCCAGAGTTTTACATGCTTTTTGAAGTGTATTTGGCCTTTCCTGGAGGAGCTCAGGGCTGCCATTGAATTCTTGGTGCAGCAGAGCATCTTGCCACGGGGAAAATCCGTAACGGATGAGAGCTGCATACTCCAGAAAAAATTATGGTAAATGTATCTACCACTCTGCTCAGTGGACACTGGAATACTTCAACAAAAAAAGTCTTTAAAAGGCTCGAAAATCAGTATTTTGTCTTGTCCCAGAAAGCCTGAACACGTTTATCAGAAGGGGGGACACGTGGACAGCACACAACAGAACAGCTTTAAAAACACAGATCAGACTGATTTACTACATGTCAGATACACCTTCCACTCCAGTGCAGAGAACCCAAGAGCTCAACACCATGCTCAGGTACCTTGGGAGGCTTTTTCAAGTCAATGAGACAATTTATATTTAAAATACTTTATTCCATCGTAGTGTTCAGGTCATGAGCCATGACTTAACTGCAGACCCAGGACCTTTAGAGACTCAACCACCCGCAGCAACTTCTCTGGCACTTCACAGCTACTTCCCATGCCCTGAGGGCGCAGTTTGGCCCCAGTTTGGCCTCCTCATGCTTGTTGGTGGCTGTTCTGACAAAGGAGCTGTGAACTGACCTGAGTGTTAATTTTGCCATTTTCTAGCCCTTTAACACTTGCACAAGTCTAGTTTTCATAGTGAGTTGCTGGCAGGAGAGGAACCAAGGTGAAGCCCAGAACACAGAAGCGATTTTAAAGACAGAAATCTCGACCTTTCAGCATTTCCCTGCTCCATAACTCAATCACCAATGCATTTCACCCACTGCTCCCCGTCCTGTTCCCTCCTCCTGTCAGGAGACTTCCTTCCCCACACTGCCTGTGCCTTGGAGGGGGAAAAGCACAGGAATTCTCAATGGGAGCAGGGTTGTGGGGACGTCTGGACTCCAACAGCTCAGCCCAGAACACCAGCAGGCTCTGGCAGGAAGACCAGTGAGTCCATCTGCATGGCCTCAGTAAGTTTTGTTATCCCCACAGCCCTTCAGGCCAAAGGAGTGTGATTGGATTGCTAATGACCCAGGGCACAAAAACCAGGAAGAAATCTTCCAAGAGTGCTACTGTTTTCAGCTGAAGGTTATAGAGGTGCTTTGGAAGATTCCGAATCCGGTTGTGAGAGTTCAGCAAGTTACAGCCACTGAAAAGAAGTGACAGGTGACAAGTGAGGCTGATGATTTAGTGTTACTTGTATGAACACCTTGTAACACCACCGTCTACGAGCACACAACACAGCCTTAATTGGACAGTGGCGATGCCCACGTTTAGGAAGCTGTTCTTCCTAACTACTTGTGTTTTAAGACATTGTTCTCAAATTTTAAGAAACAGAACAAAAATGAGGCTTTAAGAACAGAGAAGCACTTTTCCATGGTCCCCATAAGGTCCCCATAAAACTGTCACCCTCCAAATCAAGGGACCTGGTTCCCTGTCAAAACTGAAATTAAAAGACAATCCTGGACAATGCACATTGTTTTGTTTATGACCAGAAACAAAAGTCTTCATTCTTCTATTGCTGTGTTGTTATCACGGGACTCCCATTTTCAAATTCAATTCAGAGAGCTATTGCCAATGCTACTTTGTATTAAAAGTTCAGTATAAAACAAGACAAAAGCATAAAATCAAAACGTTCAGTCTTGTAAGTCAGACTTGCTCTTACTTGGGCTACAGTTTAAGAACTCTTGTTAGACAAGCATGATGGATCTTGTGCAGCACACACCAATAACCAACAACTGAAGCAAAATTGAGTGCATTCTCTTAATTAAAGCTGACATAGCTTTAAATCCTTGTTGGAAAAGTCTGCTTCTGGTCTCCATGTTTAATCTGGATAAGTCATTTTCCCTGTGAGAGGCACATCCAGCCTCTTGAGCTTAAGAAAGTAAGATAAGATCATGTAACACTAAAAGCACGAACAGTCCACCACAGTCCTCACCACCTTTCTGGTGAACTCAGTGGAACTTAGTTCTCTGTCATAAGAAGCATTAATCTGTTTTGTCCTCATCCTCTGCAGCATAGATTGCTTGATTCCTTCTCTTAATCTTTTTAATGCCACTGTTCCCGTTCTCATCAGCACCGATGCGCTTCAGCGATCTCTCTGTGGGGCTCTTCTCCTCCCCCTGTTTACTCACACCAGACTTCTCCAGGTCCTCATTGTTGGAGTCCATGGCATCATCAGACGACACTGCCATGGAATCTGGCATGATCCGGATGTCAGAGAAACTCGTGGAGAAGTCAGGGGGGTGATCAGGGGAAGGATCTACAGAGCACGTGCTCAAGTCTTCATCGCCACCTTCCTCATCCAGCATTATTTCATCTGGATTGATGGATGAGAGGCCAGAATTATCTGTGTTGTACTCACTGGGCTCCTCTGCTGACCCAGTGCTGTCCATCTCCTCTTCCTCCTCCTCCTCTTCATATTCACCCCGTCCTGAGCCCTCTTCCTTGGCCTGCTGGATCCTGTCGTTGATGTCAGTGAGGCCAAACTGGGCACAGAACTCGGTGGTCTGTGGGTTAATGGTGTGAACTGGCTCCACGTTTCTTTGGGGCTTGCTGGGATCATAACAAGCAGCAGTCAATGTGAAGTTACATGGAATTTTGAGGTCATGATTCAGCTCTTCTAAGATTTCTTTAATGGCTTCTTCTGTCGCACTGTAATCCCACCTAAAGGAGTACAGAAACTTTAAACAATCACTGGACAAAAGGTAGTGCCTGTTCCCACTGCAAAGGATGGGCTATAAATTCATTTTACAACAGACAGCCAATTTCTCAAATGCTTTTTTCAGGAAAGTTTTCATTTTCCTTTGGTCAGTACTGAGATGCCACTCTCCCCACCAAGGATTTGTATATTAGGTCAAGCCACCCTCATAAGCCACCCTGATGTCCAGCTGGCAAGATGACCAGCCAGGGGGTATTTTCTGTCCCTCCAATGCTGGTGTGTATCTGAGTTTGCAGAACACAAGCAGCTGCCCAGGTAGAGCAGTAAGGAAGTTAAATGCTGTGGACAATATCCCCTCTGCTTTCCAAGGCATTTAGCAGGTCCAACAGGAATTACAGGCTGCAGGGCAGAGACAGCTCTAACAACCCACAGCTTCACTTCCAGCCCAGAAAAAAAATAAAAATAATAAAAAAATAAAACCCACTTTCCTCTCTACTTCACAGCAACTTACTTGGCATGGAGGCCATTCTTTTCAGGCATGTTCCAGGAGCTCTGAGTCACATTGACAAGGCTGTTGGTGGCCTTGAGGACTGCAATCCACTCGGGATCGTACTCCAGAGCGTCGCCTGCATTGGGATCGTGCTCCACATCTATTATCTGCTTACAAAACACACATGAGGCAAGTTATTTCTCTTGACAGCACAAACTGATTGAAGTTTTGTTACTTTCACCAGACAGAGTTTTAGTGAAGTTTGAAGTACATTCACCAAGCCAGTGGTCTCAACCAAACAAGTGTTCTCAAGCCAGAGAACACTGGAATGGAATTTGCCTGCTCTTAAATGCATATACACATTAAGAATTGATAGCACCGGTCATTCTGTGTGTGAGCACACACTCCTACAACAGCAAGGAATTGACAGGAAATGTTGTCAAACTCTTTCAACTGCTTTTTTTTTCAATCACTTTGTTTTCAGTGGCGTTAACCCACATCAAACTGTTTGGTTTAGTCAAAGCACTAGTTAGACTCTGATTTTAAATGATCCATGAAGTAATTCGACCTTTCAAGGCAGTTCTAAGGCAAAAAATAAAAAGCACACGTGTTGAGTCAGCCTCACACACAGGTGGATCACCACGCTGTTGGAGGGACTGCTATTGCAGATCAGATTTGCTACAGGAATTTAAGTCTTGACCAGCAGCCCAGTGCCCCTTGCAAAACAAAAGCCCACCCTCATGCTCTCTTCCATCTTCAGAGGTGGCAAATGTATCCCATCACACATCCAAAGGACAGGAAATGAACCACCTTCCCTTCAAAGTGATAAATAAAAGCTGCTTCAAAACTACTAAAACAGTTCACTGTATTTGAAGAACAGGCTGTCAGCAGCTCCCTCTCACAGCAAAGCATTTTGGACTCATCCACTTAATGTGTTCTAAGGGGGAAGGAATAAGCAAACACTTCATCTGCACAACATGGTCTGCTTGTTTCTGGGCAGAACTATACAAAGAGCATTCCACACATCCACCATTCCTAGTTCCTTTGAAACTCCTCCATTTATCAGCACTGTTCTTCAGCTTATACCTCAACACAGCACTAGTGAACACAGACGAGTGAAACACTGCAAGTGAAAGCCTGCTGCACATGTTCATCACCTGCAGGAAGTCTCTGTGTGGCAGACATTTATCCAGAGCCAGAAACTTGGTTGCTTTTGGCAGCTCTTCCTTGGAGTTTGTCTAGGAAACAAATGGTGTTAACACAGTCATTAGCACCTCTGAAATTTAACCAGTCTAAACAAGTTCCGTAGGTAGGTTTAAAGGCAGGGAAAACACTTCCTGAATTAGAACGTTTCCTGGGTTTATAAGAAAGGGACAGAAGGGCAAAGAGAAGCAGAGACTGCACTGGGAGCTGGATGCAGATGGCACCAAGATAATGCAAGAGCCACATTCCATCCCTAAGGCTGAGCACATCCAGCCTTGGAGCAAAAGCTGTGCAACAAAACTGAAACAGGCTCATTGCCTCTGCAAGGTCTGCAGTTACATTTATACACTTCAGTAACTTGCAAATAGGAGCAGCAAGTCCCAGCACTTTCAGGAATAACTGTTTCAGCTACAGGGCTGGGGGTTGGCTTAACCCAAGCCCCCAGGTAAAACCACCTGCCAAGCCTCACTACAGACACCTTCCCCCACCCTGTTCTTCTCAGTCACTCTTCTGTCACCTTATTTTGAAGTTGTCTTTTTCCCCAGCAGAGCAGGAAAGAGAATGCTTTTCTAGAAAGTTAACACATTTCAAGAGCAGTAACATGAGCTATTTCATGCTGTCCCTACACCCCTGATGTAATTTACAAAAGCCAGTAGTCTTAACACCACTCAGGATTTTGTGGCTTAAGGTAACCTTTACCAACAAAAAAAATTAAGAAGTTGCTTTTCTGGACATGATTACCCACACAGGAGTTCTGAAATGTGCCTGGGTCATACCCACATTCCCCATTTCTTTCCCCCTTTACCTCATGTTGCATGAAAGCTGCAAATTTAACATGGAGATGTGCTGAGAACCAGTAGGCAGGTTTGAGGTGCTGCAGCAGCTCTGAGGCAGCAGGGCTTCCCAACGTGTTGCTCTCCACTTCTTGGCGGAAGAAGGATTTCATTTTAAGGAGCTGTTTCTTGTTCCCATAGTGATAGATGCTCCTGGGCCAGTCGTGGGACATAAATATATCGATGGGATGCTTCAGCTGCCGAGCCAAAATGCACATGATTAAGGGTTTAAACTGGGGATCAGCTTGTTCAGCTGCTTCAGCTTTGATTAGTTATTTGTGCTAAGCACCTTGGATGTTAGATAAAGTAGCATCCAGGTTCCTAAAGCCAAAATAAAGCTGGAACTGAGGTGTATCACTGGAGTACCTCCCATTCTCTGAGTTTTAGCCAATTAAAACAATAAAACCAACCAAACATAAAACCCCCACTCCTGTCTGTGCCTGACTGAGATCAAATTTTCACTGTGCACAAAACACTGGGGGGACACTGAGCAGGAACAACAGTGGAATGACATCCAGAATAAAATGGTCTGTCCAGACTAGCTGAGAGCTGCTGGCAAGATCTGCAATTCAACAGCAAACTTGATCAGAGCAGCTTTAACTTCTTCTAAATTAATGACAACTATCTCCCATAGGTTTTTCACTAACCTGTTTGAGTTTGAAGACTTCAATATTCCTCACATGGTAAGCACTTCTAATCGTCTGCTGGTTGTATGGTGGGCACTCGAAGTGGCCTGAAATGTTGAGAACAGGAGTAGTTGCCTAGATGAGCTTTTTGGGCTCATGCAGCACCCCAAATACAAAGCCTGCAGTAATCACAGCAGACACTGTATTGACACAGGCTGCGAACATTTTATGTGGGAAGCAAATATGTTGTAAGAATGTGTCTCCAACAACAAGCATTTCTTCCACTGGGTGTCTTATTGTCATAAATACAGTAATTCAGTCATGGACACAAAACCCAGGAGTTTGACTCCAATACTTAAAAGCCAGGACCTGTTGGGAACAATTAACTTTTGCCAGAAATATTTATGAGGTTTAGCACCTCTCAGGTGAGATAACACCCCTCACTGCCTCCCCACCCCACTTATCTCCACAGTGGTCAAAACATAAATTAGGGCACAACCCTCAGAAAGAGATAAATTGAAAGATCACAAAGCACCACCGAGGTGCGACTCCTGACTCAGGCCACCGAGGCTGTGATTTTCTCTGTTTGTTCACGGGTGCTGCCACCCACCATAAAAACAGAGTTTAACAGGTTCAGCAGCAGCAGCTTAAACATCCCTGCCACTGCCCACAGGCACCACAGACTCCGGAAGCACAAACATATGCAAAGGGGATGAGTTTCCTTAAAGCCCAGCATAGCCCCTATGTGCTCTAAACAATGAACAGAAAAATGACTTTTCTAGTAGTCACTACTGTCAAAGGAGTCTTGACTCACCTCTCACATGCAATATTCAGGCATACCAAGTGTACACTCAATAACAAGTTTAATTAGCATTTAATTAACATGTATTAGACAAAATGAGATGTTCTGAAAAACTAGTTCAGTACTTTGCAGCTTGAAAGCCACTTGCAAAGCTTCTCTGCAGCCCTGTGTTACTGAAGATGGCACTGTTCAGGAACCACAAGGACCACTCTCTCACAAGCTGAGACCAGACAGAGCAAACTATCTTCTACTCACTGACATCTGTGACAAGATTTTTGCCCCCTTCCAAGGAGAACTGTTGAATATCACCCATATAACCAGGAGGATCCAGGTTATATGGGTTATATAGGATCCAGGACACTAAAACTCGGGACAGGACAGCACACTTGCACAGTACATTGTTTCACAAAAGGAAAACTAGTTGCACAGCCAGGACTGTTCCAACTGTACTCCAATGGTGCGTTGCTTCCTGTTGTGGCCGCCAGGCAGCTACAGACTCATCCACCGACTCCAAACAACCCGGCTACTGAGCCAAGAGAGGTTCCAGCCCAAGAGCTGGTCCGGGGTGAGGACACCCAAACCGTGCCGCCCCCGCTCGGCCCCGCCGCCCTCCCGGCCCCGCTCTCCCGGTACCTTTCCGGTAGTCGTGCGACTTGAAGATGCCCGAGATGCCGCCGATCCTCACGCCGCGGAACCGCACCACGCCCGCGTACCCTGCGGGACAGGGAGGGACGGAGGGCGGCCGGTCACTCACGGCGGCACCGGCACCGGGGCTGGAGGGGGCCGGGGCCGCGGGGAAGGGACCTTACCCAGGTAGTAGANCGTCTGCGCCTGCGCCCCGCCCGGGGGAGGCACCGCCGGCCCCGGGAACCGCGCCCGAGGGGACCCTGCCCGCCCGCTCCGGCTGCTCGGGGGCTTTCAGTGGTCCTTCCCAGCCTGAGCCATTCTCTGGGATCTCTCCCCGGCCCTTTCTTCGCGGCAGGGCCGGTTAGGCGTGGCCGCGGTCCCTGGAGATGTTTAAGGACAGCCCAGACGTGGCACTCGGTGCCATGGTCTAGTTGTGGCGGTGTTCGGTCACAGGTTGGACTCGGTGATCTCAGGGGTCTTTTCCAACCTCAGCGGTCCTGTGCCTGGCGGGTGGGACCTTCCCTTCGCTCTGGGCACGGCGATGAGCCAGGCCGATGTCACACACGGGGGGATGTGCTGACCTGGTGCCCCGCGGAGGCAGAAGGGGCTGCACAAGGAGCTGCCCAGACCCCGGCGCTCCTGCACCCACCAGGCNCCCCCCCCCCCGCCGTAGGGCAGCTCCTGCAGGTGGTTGGAAGCCTCGTGGTTGCCGCCGATGAACACGGTGAGCACCGGCGCTTTCTTCTCGCCCGAGTAGTACCTNAGCCTGAGCCATTCTCTGGGATCTCTCCCCGGCCCTTTCTTCGCGGCAGGGCCGGTTAGGCGTGGCCGCGGTCCCTGGAGATGTTTAAGGACAGCCCAGACGTGGCACTCGGTGCCATGGTCTAGTTGTGGCGGTGTTCGGTCACAGGTTGGACTCGGTGATCTCAGGGGTCTTTTCCAACCTCAGCGGTCCTGTGCCTGGCGGGTGGGACCTTCCCTTCGCTCTGGGCACGGCGATGAGCCAGGCCGATGTCACACACGGGGGGATGTACTGACCTGGTGCCCCGCGGAGGCAGAAGGGGCTGCACAAGGAGCTGCCCAGACCCCGGCGCTCCTGCACCCACCAGGCACTGCCCACACCCCGCACAGCTTCGCTTTCTCATGGCGTGGCTCAAAGACAGTAGTGGCAGTGCAAGCTTCCACCTGGCGTTAGTGCCGATAAAAGAACGGCTTGGGGTTCTCAGGGAGAACCACCCCCGGAGTGCTCGGTCCTGCCAGCTCAGCTTTAGGCAGGTGCGGTTTTAGCACAGCCAGGCGCGGGCTTCTTTTAACTTTGTAGCACCCGAGGATAGGAACAGCCAGTGACTCCACCGAGGCAAGGGTGGAGGAGGCAGGGTGAGAAATCGGGCATCTCCCCTTTTCCTGAGGAACTGACAGGCTCCCTCTTTGGAGAGCACTGATTTCCTCCTTCTGAAAGGCAGTGGGTTGGATCATAGGGTGGTATTATCTGTGTGTCACTCAGTAAAAACCGCTCCAGACTTTTTCCACTTCAAGGTCCCATTTCACGACTGGCCGTGGTTTTTTTAGAGTCTGAGGGACTGAACAAAATCACAAGAATATAGTTAATGCTTAACTTGCTCCTGCTCCCTCTGTAATCATGGAACCAAGCAGACATTCCTGTTCCCCCACAATAGCAAGGATTACATAACTGCCTCACTTTTGATACTAAGAAAATACGAGTGTCGTCTCCTACATTTCATAATTTCACAACGATGGGTTACTCTGTGTTCTTTGGGGCTCGTCCAAGCTCAGCTCAAGTGAAGGGGAAAGTTCCTGTGGCTTTCAAACCCCCTGAGTCCCAGGAGAAAAGCGCACACAGGAGCGTTCCAGAGGCACTTGGCTCTCCACTGACTTTGTGAGACCTACCTGGACATAGTGTGACAGCCCAGTCAGTGCATCTCCTGGGAAAGCTCTACAGCTGCCTGGGGGAGAACAGCAGCCTCTCACATTTGCTGTGTCTCAGACTCCCTGAAAAGTACAGTGGTAAGTGTCCCCACCTGGGGAGACCCGGTGTTCAATTCCCGCCAGGGAGACAGTGTTAAGAGTTGGACTCGATGATCCTTGTGGGTCCCTTCCAACTCAGAATATTCTGTGATTCTGTGAAAAGAAGCAGTGAAAGACAGAAAAGGTCTGTGAGTCTCTGGAAGATACTGCCTTACCCAGGATACACCATCTTGAGGTGATTCTTGAGACTCCTGCCTTCCCAAATTAATTAAACTGACACTGTAACTGTAATTCCCGAGTTTTTAATTTTTCATATTCCATGCGCCACTTTTCCCAAGTGAACCAGTGCACAGCAAAGCCTAGAAGGATTTTTTTATGTTGTAGCATTTTAATATTTTTACACTATTCCTGTTGCATCTCAGCATGCTTCATTTAACTCGGGGTGTCCACTGAGCTAAACTGCTCTGACCTTTCCAGAGCACAAAGGGAATCAGCCTGCTGTTTACAGGGTAAGTAGCAGCGAGTTAATGCTTAACTATGTGAGTACAATGTTTTGTCCTTCGAGACTGTTTAAAAACCCATGTGACTGGAGCCCAGCTCCTTCCACCGCATGACTGACGTGTGTTTGGCTTTGCAGCCACAGTCCCTTGCCCTGATGTGCAGGTCTCATGCCTGGATGTCCAGTCCTGCAGCAGAGGATCTGCACTTCTCCCAGGTGACCGAGTGCACATCACGTCCTGCGTGACAAGATGGACAAGAACTGTCAGGCTAAGAAGGGAAGAATCCCAAGGCACAGGGCAGTGGATTGATTGGGTAGGAGGTATTTGCCCTCTTGGCTGTTGCCTGACCGCGCTGACCAGTGAGTAATGTGCTTTTTTCTGAGGTGACTATGATAATTTAGTGCCATGGAAGTATGTCGTTCAGTTTTCCTCTCCAGAGAAATGAGGAAGAATGAGAGGGATCCTAAGGGGCTGTGGATGACACGGTTGCTTCCTTCATCTCTGAGAATGGAATGAAAGGAGCTTTTGAAAACTTTTCTGTCAAGTGCTTTCTAGTGTTTTTAGAATATGCCAGAAGATTTCTAGCACAGTTAAATTATACCAAAATGAAGAGGATCAGCAAAAGGGAAGCACCTGTGTTTGACTTTTGGAGAGGGACAGCGTGGCTGACAAGGGAGGTACAAGGAGAAGCGCTGGGAGACAATGCTTGTGTAGGAGAGAGAGATCTAATGGAGGTACAAGAGACAAATCTGATGTTTTCCAGCTGGGACTTTGAGATGGCCCTGTAAGCTAAGAGGGCCATGTGTGTGTGAAGGGAGAGGCTGCTACAGCCAGACAAACTGGCAGCTCCCTTAGGAAAAGGCCCCATGAGGTTGGCCTGAATTTCGCACAGTTTACCTTCAGCCGTGTTCGGGTGTTTTCGGGCTCCTCCTCCCCAGATTGTGTCTGATAACTGCAGCACGGTCTGGTTTGCAGAGCAGTAACACACAATGCCTCCCCCTTCCAGCTGCGCCGACAGGGCTCTTCTCCCTTTTTATCTGCACCTTTTCCCGGAGGACGCTTCTCTGCCAGGGCAGGACCAGCCACGTTGGGCCGAGGGGCGCCGCCGGGCACAGCTGATGGCCCTCAGCCGAGGAGAACCCTGAGGGAAACTGCGCCGGGCCCGTGCCCAGAGACAGGACACCGAGGTGCCGAGCGTGGTTTCGGTGGCGCTGCTGGGCGGATGGTTGGACTTGATGGTCTTAAAGGTNGTCGGGGTCCTCTCAGGGCCCGGGCGGGGGGTCCCGGGGCGGTGTCGGGCTGCGGGGAACCGGCGCGGGACTTGCGGTGCCAGCGCTGACGGGGCTCGGGAGGGTCTGGCGGGGTGTCCCCCGGGATGTCCCGGCAGGGNTCTAATGGAGGTACAAGAGACAAATCTGATGTTTTCCAGCTGGGACTTTGAGATGGCCCTGTAAGCTAAGAGGGCCATGTGTGTGTGAAGGGAGAGGCTGCTACAGCCAGACAAACTGGCAGCTCCCTTAGGAAAAGGCCCCATGAGGTTGGCCTGAATTTCGCACAGTTTACCTTCAGCCGTGTTCGGGTGTTTTCGGGCTCCTCCTCCCCAGACTGTGTCTGATAACTGCAGCACGGTCTGGTTTGCAGAGCAGTAACACACAATGCCTCCCCCTTCCAGCTGCGCCGACAGGGCTCTTCTCCCTTTTTATCTGCACCTTTTCCCGGAGGACGCTTCTCTGCCAGGGCAGGACCAGCCACGTTGGGCCGAGGGGCGCCGCCGGGCACAGCTGATGGCCCTCAGCCGAGGAGAACCCTGAGGGAAACTGCGCCGGGCCCGTGCCCAGAGACAGGACACCGAGGTGCCGAGCGTGGTTTCGGTGGCGCTGCTGGGCGGATGGTTGGACTTGATGGTCTTAAAGGTCTCTTTACAGGTCTCTCCCAACCCTGAGGGTTCTGCGATTCTATAAAGGCGTTGGTGAATTTCATGAGGGGAAAATAACAGCCACCGCCCGCCGTGGCTGGTGAACCGTAGGCCGGGGCTGAGGCGGGGGACCCACCGTGAGGGCGCGGGGGACCCGGGCTGGCCGAGGCGGGACCCGCCTCCTCCACCTCCTCCTTGTCCTGCTCCTCCTTCTGCCGCTCCTCCCGCTCCCGCTCCGCGGCTCTGGCNGTCCCGGCAGGGTCTGGGGGGGTGTCCCGGTGGGCGGAGGGCCGGGCGGTACCGGCGGTACCGGGACACTGGCCGGTGCCGCTCGCCCCTCCCGCGGTGGAGGCACCGACGCTCCGCCGTGTCCGCGGCCGGGGCTGTGGACGGTCCCGGGAGAGTTTTCCCCAAGGGCTGAGGCAGAGCGACTTTGAAGAGCAGCGCGTTCCCAGCCGAGGTGTTGGGTGTTGTAATGCCGAGGTGACACCGGTGAAGAATCGCCTCGCCTCAGGCTGTGCCTTTTTTGGTGACCACTTGCCCCGCGACCCTGGGTGGCCGGACCTTTGATCGCCCTCGGTGCAGCCGTGAATGAATACGTGCTCATGAAAGTAGGATTTAATTTGTTCCCTGAAGTATTTTTCATGAGCGAGAAAGGGAACAGCTTTGTCTGCGAGACTCTGGTTCGTGAGCAGATGAAGTCAAGATGAAGTTGAGCATAAACTTGTAAAACTGAGATTGAATAACAACTGGAATGATTTATGAAGGAGGTGTTCCTGCTGGAGTAATTCTCTCTGCAGGTCATCAGACTGCACTGGACCTGAGTAATGTAAATATTTTTAAGCCTGAGACTAATTTTATTACCTCTGTTTTTCACACTGAAGGAGGACACCTTGGGAGATGCTGTTCTGTGTCCCCATCTTCCCAGCAAACTCAGGCTAGGGAAGGATCCAAGAGGCAGGTATTCCCTAAGTTTGCCACTGAAGTGCTGCGAGGGTGGGTGCATTTTTCTTGGTGGTGGTCTCGTGCCTTTACCTCACATGATGTGATGCCTGCTTTGGGAAATAAATCTTCCAAGCGCTTACTGAAAATAGACACCTTTTTTTCTTGACAATTCCTTCTGAATCTTCCAAACTTGGCAGATCTGCTCTCACAGGTTATGCAGGGGGGAGGTTATTTTCCTAAGAACTTTGAGGAGGTGGTCAGTGCTCTTAGACTTCTCTCAGTTCTGTAAAATGATGTATTTAATGCTGGATTCTGAGAAGTCGAAACAAGAGACTGGGCTGCTTGGGTCTTTTTCCCCCAGTACATGTTTATATATGTATCTGGAAATGCTGACACTGTGTATCGGTTGCAACTGATTTGTATTTGCCTTAATATAAAATGAAAGAGAAAAGTCGAAGTTCCCTGGTGGCACAGGGCCAGTTTCCATTACCCAGACCTTTGCAACCACTGCCATGTGTCATATTATTTCATGCTCATAATTTGCACAGAGGTGCAACATTAAAGGTAGCTGTGGGGAAAGTGCCTCAAATTACAGCTGACCAGCCTGTGACTGCCAAAGGCTGCAAAGATTCACTGGAAAAGCATCTATTTCATTTCCTTCAGCTGCTACCTGTGGAGCAGGTGGTGAATAATGTGGTTCAGGCAGTTCAGAGAGCTCTGTGGTGGAGCCCTGTGGTCTGACACTGCTGGCAGCCCTGGAGGTACAAGTGTGATGCTGAACAGTGGAATTTGTTTTCCCTTTCTTTTGAGGGGTGGGGTGAGTGTTGGCTGGTGGTTTTTTGCTTTTAGTAAGGACAGTTTTCTGTGAGGGAACTCCTGTCCCGTTGAATTACACAGAAAGCCTGACTTGAGGCAACTGAATTTGGCATATCTGGGTGCAGGACACGGGTTGCTTTGCCTTCGTCGTGCAGATGTTTTCCAACACTGATTTGACTTAAATGGCTGTGTGCTGTTCTGCCCATAAGAACAGGCTTTCTCCTGTCACACTGGACTTTTCTGAAGGCTAAATTAGAGCTTAGATCCTGTGCTCCAGTTCTGTCAGAAACTGGACAGCAAAGTAGAACTGTGGGAGGAAGGGAATTTTCTCATCCATAATTAAGGTAGTTAAGTGCTGCCATAAAGAGCTGGTTTCATGTGTGTTAAGGGAAGAGATTCTTCCACCAGACCTCACTGTCGAATTTCCTCTGCTGCATGTGTCCCCAGGTCTGCTTTGTGGAATTTCTGACTGTCAGGGCAGCTGGGGTTAAGCAGGTGCTTTGCCTTGACCATATGAAACAATCTGTAATGTCACACACTTTGGAAAATCAGGCCTTGGGCACGAAAAACTGATGTAGTCTCCTTGCAGGGTAAAATGAGGATAATACTGGAAAATAAGCCAGTGTTTGAGTAGCTTGTAAATTCTCTAATTTCTATGAATAAATACATATTTCTGATTGCAGAATAGTGCATGAATAGGATGCAGAAGGCAATACCCGAGGTCACACATATAAAACACGAGAGAGTTAAAAATGACTGTTCATTTTAATGAATATGGACACTGCTGTTCACTTAAAGTCGGAGAGTCTTTACATTTATCTGGTTTCCTGTTTGGTTTTTTCCTGTGTCTGTTGCTGGTCTTTTCCGTCTGTTTCTGTTTAAATACACGGAGGGGGGGGGAAAGAGAAATGAATGGAAGTTTTTTGTTTGTTTTGCAAAGCTCCCTGTGTTAGTAAAGAGACAGGGGAAATTAATTCCTCTGTCTTACCAGGATGACAGGCTAAAACACCCTTAATTCTCCTTGGGAGAAGCTTTGCTCCCTTCAGTTGTGTGTTGCTTTGCTCCGTGCCTGTGGCGTGGCTCATGGATGGCACAGGCAGAGCAGGCAGCAGCAGTGCCAGGCTCGCTGGGTGTCAGGACATGCTGCACCTTTTGGTGTAATTTGTTACGTTTCAGCAGCTGCTCCTCTTCCCGGTGCGAGGTGGAGGCTGGCAGGAACGGGCTTGTGGAAGGTATGGCTGGAGCCTGCTCTTTGCTCCGGGGATTGTGCCACGGAGGAGAGGATGGGAACGCAGCGTTTCCCTGTTCTCATTGCCGACCCGCTGCGAATTCCCCTGGAGAAATGGCCTGTCACCTCAGACAAAGAGAGAACTTCACCGAAAATCCGGAGTGAGGGAATCAATACAGATGGGATGTGAGCAGTGAGAAATGCGTGAGCTCCCAATAGATGGGAAATGAATTAAAACATGTATTTCACTCTGCAGATCACTAGCAGATGACCAGTCTGCTGCAGGAGAAATGGAACTTCCAAGGAAGTTCCCAAAGCTGTTTTCAGGGCATTGATAGTAACCTCAGTATCAGCAAAGGTTAATGACTGAGGGAATACAGTTTGGATACAAATCTTCCTTTGTTATTATAACACTTCAGTAAAATCCCATTAATTTGTGTAAAACTATTGGGTACTGTTAACACTAAATTAACATTCCGGGGTAAATAAATTTCTCTTGCTAATATGAAATTATCTCTTTCCATATAAGGCCATAAACAACCAGGAGACACATGACTTAACCAAGCAGACTTTCTGACCTCTGCTCCGAGCCGTGCTCGTTCTGTGCTTGTGAAGCATGTTCACCTCCAGTGTTTTGCTGCTTGGTCACCTTATTTTCTGTCAGTGTGTCAGAGCTCAGTTAGGCTTTAACTTGCTTTTTTTTTAACATGTGCCTTGCTGAGATTCAGCATGTTTGTTAAAGTATTGGGGGCCTGCTAAATGATCAAGATTAAAGGGTGGTTCTATACAGATGATGATTAGTTGGCAAAGTATTTTTATGTAATGGGTTGGCATTACGTGGAAAAATCGTGTGAGCTTCTACTCTCTTGCTGTCTCATCCCTACAACTGGAAACCAGTCTCATGGGGCACAGATTCCTGTCTGGTCAGTTTTGGTTCCAAGACTGTGCAAACGGAAAGTTGAAGTAAAGGTATTTCAGAAAAGCTGAGAAGGGTGACATCTTCCTGGGTCTTATTGACTGCTCTCCTCTGTAAGGACAGGCTTTGCACAGTCCCTGCTGTGCCGGGGCTCAAGAACCCTGTGTGCTGCTGCTTGGGAAGGGCATACAGGCACTGGGGTATTGGATTACCCTGTGACTTAACCTGAAGGAATTACACTGACTAATAGTGCATTCACTGACTGCTAGTCAGTACTTCAGAACAATAATTTAACTTCCAGTGCCAGGTTTATTTTTACAAACCAGTGCAGCCTGTTATTACTGATCCTAGCCCAGATCCTCCGGAGTGCTGGGCTTGCCTTACATTGCTGCTGTGAACATGGAGAGGCTGTATTTAAATTAATGTGGGGAGATTTCGTTGTGGGTTGGGGGTTTATTTTGGTAAATCTATGAAAACAGATTTCCCAGTGTACAAATGGTCTTCTCCAAGTGCACCCTGACTGCAAAGCAGTGCCAATGATCCTGTGAGGGACGGTGCCTCTCAAGGTCACGTCTGTTTGGAATCCTGCCCTGGGGAACGCTCCCATTGCTGTGACCTCCTTGGTTCACTGCAGGGCTGCTCCAGTCCAGCTACAGCTGCTGAAGTTCGACGGTCTGGAGCTCTTTGACAAGAAGGGACGAGACAAACAAACCAAGAATTCTGCTGCCTCTGGGTTTTCAGACAAGAGATTAACAAAGGACTTTGTTAACGCTGCTTAAAGGAAATGAGCTGCCATGGGGTGGGAGTGCAGCTTTCTCGGTAATCCCTGGTAATGTGTAGGAAGGACTGTCATCTTTCCCAGTGGAATCCTGGGGGGATTCCTGTTCAGGCTTGTGTTGTTCAACAGAGTTACAAATGGCCAGGAAAAGAGGCTGAGCAAAGTGACAGTATATGCTGAAAATCACATAATGAGTGGAGCAGAAACAACAGCTGGAGTTGCAGAAGGTTCTTGCAGTGCTTGGGTGTAGGCAGGTGGTATTTCATACCAGGAAATGTAAAATAATGTGCACAGGGAAAAACAACGGCCTGTGTCTGTGCAGTGATGAGCTCATGGGAATCTGTGCCATTCAGGAAAAATATCTTCTAAGTAATGCTGATAAAACTTTATGAAACTCAGTCTGAGCAGTCAAAAAAAAAAAAAAAGGCAAGTAGAAATCACAGATCTCTGAGAAAAGGAGAAGGGAGCAGAACAGAATGTCATGCTGTAAATCTGTGGTGTTTTTGTGTAATGAATAACATCCCCAGACACACACATTAGGGGCAGATACTCTCCCCTCTCTGAAGAGTTGTAGTTAAGATTAGGGAAAAACATGTGATTGAAGAGCTTTTGTAAAAAGAGTAACCAAATAAACTGGAACTTAGTCTGGAAAATCCATGGCTGGAAGAGGGATGGGTAAGAGGAGGGGTTGTGACAGCCATCTGTGACCATGGGAATATCACGTAGTTGTTCCCTGTTTATTTTGTCATGACAACATGGCAAGAATTAAAGGGTATCAAGTGGTGCCCATTTAAAATGAGGTAGCACTTGACAGTGGTGTTAAAAACAGAGCCCCTTGGTTTCCCAAAACCTTTCTGGGTCCATGGCACCCTTTGGTGAGAAGTTTCCCAGGTTTGCTGCTCTGTGTGCTTGTTTTAACCTGCTCCAGGTAGCTCTGATCCCCTTGTTGTTGCCTTGGAGAAGGTGAGCAGTCAGATCCCCTCTGCCCTTTCTGCGCCACTCATGATTTTGTAGATTATCATGTTCTTCCAAAGCCACCTCTTTTCCAGTCTGAAATGCCTGATCCTGCTCTCTCATTCCTCACCGTCAAGCTGTCCAGCACCTTTGGATCATTGTTGTTGCCCATCTCCAAACTTGACTGTATGAAAATTTTGGTCTCCAGGAGTGAACACCTCCCTCTTGCAGAGTGTTCCCTCAGGAGGTCCCTGCACATTTTACAAAGGACAATAGCAGCTTTGTTTCCTCTTGGAAGACAGGTAGGAAGAGGGGCAGAATGTCTGAATTAACCCAGGTGGTTACAAGAGCAGACATTTGAGAATGTGTTATCTGAAAACAGTGAGGCTTGGAAGGGGAAAGTGCTGCACGGGGATAATGCTCACTTTTGAAAGGCAGCTCAGAAATTAATTTCTGCTCGTGGTTCTCATCTGATCCAGATGTTGTACTCAGTTGGGGTTGGTGTCTTAATGTGTGTAGTTGAACCTGAAAACTTGTGAGAGGAGCACTGGAGATGATCCAAGGTGCAAAGTGGCCCCTGCACCAGAACAACTGACTAAGCGAGGGCTGGTGATCCTGGGAAAGGGGAGGCAGATGGACGGTGTGGAATTCTGCAAATTCAGGGGTGCTGTGGACAATGTGCGTGCCAGTCTAGTGTTTGTGCTCTGCTGCAGTACAAGACCTGGACACTCTGAAGGTTGCGAGTGACACAGTTGACAGGGGTGGTGGGTGCTGGAATGTCTCCTCAAAAAACCCTCTGGGTGCAAAAGGTTTCTCAAGCACATGGCAGGGAAATCCTGGGAAGGTTGGTAAGTACACAGAAACCACATCCAGCTGCAGAGTTCTCAGGAGCTGCCAACAGTTGGGGGCCAGGAGAGAACTCCTAGGAAATAGTGAATATATTTCTAATGCTACTATTCCTTGGGCATTGGCATTTAGCCCCTGCCAGAGATAGAGGTGGGTTTTCCTGTGTTCTTGTGTTGTCCTCAGGGATGAGATTCATCTAATGTAACTGGTCATCTTAAAAGGAAGTTGGGCTGATTTTTATTTTTGAGGTGCCTGACTCTGCATTGCCTGCAGACAGCACCTCACACCTTGTTGTGAGACAAATCCCACCTCTTCCATATTTTTGTAAGAACAGGAGCAAATGACACACAGAAGTCAGGAAAGGACTTATAGCAATGGCTCTGGAGACATTTTTTCCAGATTCTCTCTGGCACTCCTGCAAAAGGTTAAGAGGTGATTTGATTGTAGTGTGCCAGTACTTGTAGGTGAGGAAATTTGTCTTCCTGAAAGCTCTTTTAATTTAGCATAAGAAAGTGGGGTAGCTGTTTGCTGGCACCTGGTGTTGGACATAGATGAGAAGCAACGACCCCTTTGAGTGCACATCAGTAAATATTGAAGCACTTGATAATACCAAGGAGTGTCCTCTGGTTCAAATACTCAGTTTGAGCAGGTCAGGTCCTCTGAGCTGGGTTAGGAGGCAAGTCAGGATTTGTAGCCAGCACAGTTTGTGGCAGTCTCTAAAGCAAGGAATACATTCGAGTAAAAACCTCAGAACTAAACTGTGGTTGCCTTGCCAGTGCCAGTGGGATAAGCACCTCTAACACCAAAGCTGTGCAGGTGCAATTGTGAAGGGTTTCTTGTACTACACCTGAAATGTGTGTGCATGTCCATCACATTTCTGCTGGTCATGATGACTGTAAAGTTACCACAGCTGCAGTTCTCACCCAATCCTAAAGGAAAAAAGTTGTGCTGCCGTTAAGGACATCAAAATATGCAAATATATAAGAAATGCAGGTCAAAGGAGCAGCTCAGAGGGCCAGGTCATTTTCTTCTGAACTTCTTCAGTAGAGCAAGAAAAGTTGCTCTTTTTAATCCCCCGTTTATTTTGGAAGGCAATACATAAATTGTGCAAGTGATAGGGAATCATCAATCAGTTCCTTTGATGGGGTTCAGAATAATTTATTAAATGTTTGGTTGGAACGTTTTTGCTTAATTCGCCAGAAGTGGATTTGTTGTAAAGGTTTATTTGAAAGAAAACATTGCTTTGTTATTTGCCACTTTTACCTGCTGTAAGCAATATAGTTTTCTGTCAAATGTGCTTTGTTCAGTAAATTCTAAACAAAAATCAGGCATTTCTAAACAAGAGGATGCAATTACAATTTGCTTTTTGGCCCCCCAAGCTCCTCTAAGGTAAGGCCTGACACCTGATGACATAGTGGTACTTCTGAAAGTGTCCTGGGGACTGCCCGAAGGCAAAGCCGCTGCTGTGTCGGTGTTTGGTCCTGCCGCCCCTTGCACTGTGATGTCCTCGCCGTGTCCTGCTGCGGGAAGGGCTGGTTTTCCCTGTGCTATGTGTTACAGTGCTTCTAACCTGTTTCCAGTGCTGCACATGAGGTTACAAGAAGCTTTTTGCTGAATTTGAGACTTTGAGGGGCACTGGAGCTCTGTAGCTTTCTGGACTGGAGTTTGCAAGTCAGTCAAGCTCTGGCTGACAGTCCCCATCGGGACAGATTGTCATTGTGCTGTTATTGAGCTCCTGCATAATCTTTGCATGAATAGGATTTCTTGTGTTTCTTATAGAATAACCTTTTATAGCATTAGTATCTGCAATAATTTTTCCCTTTGGAAAGTGATTCATGTGGTCTTGCAGATAGGACAGACATAAGGCATTATTCTGCAGTCACACAAGAGGTCCCATTCATTGCCAGTTTGTGTCCTGCACCCTCGGGGCTGCGGCTGATTTTGTGGCAGCAATCCCAGTTACAGTGTTTCTGAACTGGGGGCTCTTCTGGAGTCAGACTGGACTGAAGTGGCTGCCTGGAAAGAACCAAGTAGGAAAGTTTCTTGATGCGCTTGGTCTTTTGATCCTACTCCCCAGCAAAAAAAAAGTCCCAGTAAGAGCTGCTCAAGTCCAGCCTCAGGCCAGTACCCAGGCCTGGTACCAGGGATGCTCTTAGCTTTTGTCCTGACTAGGTTTATGTGCTTGGTCATGTTCAGTGGATGCCCCTCAAATAAAGCTGCAAGTTGAGTTTGTACTACCTGGGTCAAGGAGTGGGAAAATAAGAAAATTAGTTTCTACTCTGTATCTGTAAGGATTTGTGCTACTCCAGTCCTTGAATAACCTGAGCGTGTTTCTGCAGACAGGAATTACAGCAATTAGTGAATAATCACCAAGGAGACACCAGTTAATGTGGTTGAAAAGAGGATATTGGGGGTTTGCTATTGATTGTTTGATTGTTTCCTTCTCTGACACAGCAGAGGCAGGAGGGAGAGATGCTGTGTTGGCCTTGGCAAGTTTGTGTTTGGATTATGTTGGTTTGTGATTGTACTAGAGGGATACAGGCAAAATGGAAAGGGATTAGAGAGTACAGCAAGCATTGGATAAACACTTAAAGTTATTTGGGAAGTATGAAGTGGAGATGGTGGAAGAGCATTGTTTTGGGGCATAGCTGGGAATGCAGAGTTGAACTATGTAAAATAAAGAGTCAGTTTAGGGTGGGAATCTAGGAGGCCTTTTCATTGAACGACCTGTGGAATAATTTTACAGATGCAAACACCTTCATTATTTAAGGTTGCTCAAAGGATTGGAGGAACTGGCTTAGGCCCAGTGGAAGGAGTACGTGTGTAGGGAGGAAATTACCCCTGGAGTGATACAGCAAAGGAGACAGTGAGTCTAATACATTATTACACTAATTAAGAAATAACTTAATCAAGGTGTAATTATTACCCAAATTAGGTACAAACCCAAACTATTACCTGCTGGCAGTAGGAAGACCAGTCTCTCCGCGCTGCGTACGGCACAGAGGGAAGAAGGAGACCCCTTGCTTTTTCCAGGGGAATCTACTTTCTCTAAATATTATGTCAGATTTATTCCAGGAAATGCAGCAGGTTTGTTCGTGGTTGATGGATGCTCAGAAAAGAAAAGCAGCAGCCCTCTCACCCTGGGTGTGTTGAAGGGTGCCCGTGAATCGTTGGATGTTTTTGGAGGCCTGGAGCTTGGGTGTTCCTGTGCGAGCAGAGCCCACGAAGACACTGGGGAGCCAACAGTGCTTTTGTAAACTGTGGCTGCTTCAGCAGAGGGTTGAGTACACGTGGTGGGGAAGCCTGAGAGGAGGGACTGGAGGGTGTGGAGTCCTTGCCCCGGTTTGCGTGGGGTGCTGGGAGCACCCCGGGCTTTGAAAACGGTTCTGCTGACGCCCTTTATCCCCTGGCACCCTGAGTCAGGGCTGGGGCACACCTCACACACCCCATACCTGTGAGCATCCCAGGGGAAGGCCCTCCCGTGCCGGGGGGGCTTTGGGGCAGTGCCAGAGGGTGGAGAGAGGGCAGGGCAGGACAGGACAGGAGGAGCTGAGGAGCTCCAGCCCATGGTGGCTGGTGGGCAGGTGACAGCCTGTTAGTGATCCCAGTGTGGCACTGGGAGCAGCTCCTTCATCTGCACTCAATGATTTCAGTGCTTTATGTAATCCAGAGAACAAAGTGGGACAGTTTCTTTAGCTTTGCCTGTGCCATTCTACATCACCGTGGTGAGCAGACATGGCACGTCACAAATTCCACCAGACACTCTTGAATCTCTGCTCCTCAGCTTCGAATTGAGGCTTTAAAATACAGAAAACTTCAATGTTTAGACTTGTGCTATTGGCAACTGTTAATTACAGCAGCAAACCTTTCAGGCACTTCCCCTCTGTGTGATGTGTTTGTACAGGTTTATGAGCTAAACCAGGTGGGATGTACCTGGAGGGAGGGCAGTGCTTTCCTCAGGTGCAGGCCTGGCCTTTCACACAGTGCTGGATATTTACCTTTGGAAAAACCAAAATAAACCCGTGCTGCGATGTGACTAAGCGGTGATAAAATCACGGTTTATGCAATAGATTTCTGTTTGTACAGGAATAGAGGGTGCTCAGAATTTCATTGGGGCGTTTTAATTTGAAGCATTAAAGAAAGATGAAGCCACATCTGAAATTCAAGACCCTTAAATCTGAGATTTCCTATCATTTCATAACAAAGTTAAAAAGCCATTTTTTCCTGTTGCAGTTCTGACTGTGATGCAAGGAAAAGCAGCTGGAAATGGCTCTGCTAAGTGTAAAACAATTCCTGCCTTCCCTAGGCTTAATCTTTATATGTACGTTACTATCCTTGAGGTCCGCTCCAGTGAACTGACTGTATGAACTGTGCTGCTATTTATGGGTTTTAAGAGGAAGTAAAACAGTTTTTCCTCCTTAAAATATTTTGCCATGGTCTCAAAGATCTGAGTAAAAGGCTAATGGAAGCCAGGGTGGCCTTTAGTAAAGGCCATGTGTTCTTAGAGCCATTCAGCTACTTTGCTGCAGGCTGTTTGCAGCTTGAAAATCCTGAAAGTGCTTTTCTCTGCTGCCCTTTGCTTTATCTTTAGAGCCTTGGAAAATGAGAGTCACAAACTCAGGATGGGATCAAAGTGTTTTGCTCTGTTAGAATTAAACGTAGTATTTTGCTCTGTCTGGGGAGGGGGGAAAGATGCAAGTCTGAAAAAAAAAACCGGAGTGGCTAAAATAGAGCTGTTAAAATGGCAGCACGTAGACAGGCTGTGTGTAAATATAGGCCAGCTCCTCAGCACAGCTCTTATCTGGGAGATCTGAGGGAAGGAGGAACATCAGCCCGTGCAGGCACATCTTGGTTGTTGTGGTCTGGTACTAAACGAGGCCACAGAATACATGGAAATTATAATGACTCTCTTCTTTGTTTCTGTTTCAGGGACCTGCATTGCCAGTGTGAGAGGGGCTCTCTCAACCACACTGTGAGTTTTCTGTCTGTACATGCTGTTTGATTATCTGTCTGCTACTGACCCACCTGAAAAGAGAGGAGAGGGCTTGAATAAAGATCGTTGACTTGTCACTTCTGCCTAAGACCTGGATGGATTTTATGGCACCTGCTGGAGAAGACACTTGGACCCTTGGGAATGGAGGAGCACCTCTGCTAAGCAGGGCTTTCTGCACGGAGTACAAGGATCAAGTTCCCCTGAGTTAAACCATGTGCAAGTTCCACTAATTGTTGTAACTGTACCTCCAAACCCACTCCAGATTTCTCCAGGGCTTTCCTCCTCCGGTAGTTTGGATGTTTCCAACTGACATTTGAATGTTTTCACCCAGCCTGGTGTGGCTGTGAGGACCGAGTGTGAACTTTTCCCTGTGCAGTTCATGGTGAGCTTTGAAGCCTCACTTTCCAAGCGTGGCCTGTGCTATGGCAGCAACCTACAGGCTGATGGTGACCTCTGTGAACTGCTACGGCAGCGTGGTGATAGACCAGCACTCCCAGCACACCGTGCACCACTGCACTGGCACCTGCCAGCTCTTCAGGCACGGCGTGACCTGCATTGTTGCCCACCACAGTGTCTGTGCAGAGCTCAGTGTCCCAGATGCCAACTCAGACCATAAAATTCCTGCTCCTGAAAATGGACTTGCCTTGTCTGGGAATGAGGACTATCACCAAAGCCTCCCAAATAACCCAAGAATCAAAAAGGGCTCTTCAGTGCAAGCCTCCAGCAGTTTGAAAGACATTACTGGCGAGGCGATAAACCTGGCCAGTGGTAAAATAAAGGAATTCTCCTTCGAAAAGCTCAAAAACTCCTCCAGTCATGTGGCCCACAGAAAGGGGAGGAAGGTTCGGTCAGAATCTTTCAGCAGACGATCCTTTGACTTTGACTTGATCTACGGGCACTTCAACAATGATGAGAACTGCCCTCCCTGTGGCTTTGTGCAGAGTCCCTCCCCTGGGGAGAAATGGCAGGAGCGCAGTGATGCTCCAGAAGGCACCGTGAACCCCACGGGTCCCTTCTCCCCTCAGTCCTTCTCCGAAGAAAACTTCATTACCCAGATCTTGGAGAAACACAAGCTGGATGGTTCTTCCGGTGGGGATATCAAGGTGTGCTTGGACATCTTGCTCAAGTGCTCAGAGGATCTGAAAAAGTGCACGGACATCATAAAATATTGCATCAAAAGAAAGTCTGCAGACAGCGTGGGTGGGGGGAACAGCAGTGATCCCCTGGCTAATTCAGAAATGATATATATGAATCTGATGACAAGGTTTTCTTCCTACCTGAAAAAGCTGCCCTTTGAGCTGAAGCCCCCAGGGCAGAAGGAAGCGAGTGACTGGGCAGAACTGGTGAGCTGCTTCCATGGCCTGCAGCAAACGCCCTTTCCTGCCGTGTTTGGGGATGAGCAGCCACCCAGGTATGAAGACATTGTCCAGCTGCCATCCTCCAGTGCAGCTCCTCTGGCTCTCCCAGGAGATCCGTGCGAGGTGACAAGCCCCTCTCAGTCCATCCAAACAGGTCCTGTGAGCTTTACCTCCTCCTCCCTTCCCAGTGCCCCCTCAAGCAGCGGGAGAGATGCTCTACCTCAGTTTGCAGCCACCAGCCCCTGTGAGTGCATGTCCTCCACCGAGGCACTGTACATCGAGGAGGAGTCTGATGGGGACAGAACAGAAGGGAAAGGGAAGAAGGCAGAGCACAGGGGGAGTTGGGAGAGTCTAGAGCACAGCTCCCAGAGAGCTGGTGCTTCACATCTACCTGCTGATGCCAAAGCAGAGCGTGCCAGGGTGGGAGAGGCTGAGCTCTCCCAGGCTCCCAGGAAAACAGCTCCTGTGACACCAGTGTTGGATTCTGTGTCCCGGGATGTCCAAGCTCCTGTCTCCAAAGGAGCCCAGACATGCAGTACGGTGGACAAGGAGGAGATAGACAAACTGCTGCTGGACTTGGAGAGTTTATCCCAGAAGATGGAGAGGACTTTGAGGGAGCCCTCTGGGAAGGAGAGTGATCCTGCCTGTGTGCAGGTGCTGGGCAGGCACGGGAGGCAGGTTCCACCTCTGGCTCCTGAACCCAAAAGTAAACCCACTGACCCTCCTCCTTCTTTGTCAAAAATCATGGAAACCAACGGCCATAAAATGGAAGAGGATGACAAAGCCCTTTTGCTGCGAATCCTGGGAAGCATTGAGGACTTTGCCCAGGAGCTGGTGGAATTCCAGACAGGCAAGGGCAGTTTGTCCAAGGAGAGGGAAGTGATGCAAATTCTGCAGGAAACTTTAGCAACTCCTTCACAGTCCCTCCTTGCAGGGCAAAAAAGCCATGCTGGGGCTGCCTCCAGAGACTCTGTTCCAGCTTCGATTCAGCAGGCCCCAGAAGTGATTAAGGTAAGAGAGCCAAACTTTTGATGGGATAGTGAGTAAAGCAAACATAGGGAAATGTGGGGGGGGAAATTACGTCTGCTTAGTGATTCATTGTGCTTTGGATGCTGCAGTGTGGAATAATGTGTTCAACCAGGCAGAAATGCAGCACTTACTTAAATACAAATGAAAAAAAAAAAAGGAAACTAAAACCTCTAAGCAAAGAAAATAGACCCTGATGTGCAGTGTCACCTTTGAGCTTCATCCTGCTGGTGCTCCTGTGGAGGGTGTTTTAAATGGGTGTCATATAACAGAGGGTAGCAATAATTACTTTAATAAGTATTTTATTTCTGGGCCCAGGTATTGGGCTGCCTCTCATCAGTTCAGTGAGAAGTGAATGTTCCACCTCTCCCTGTCCCATCTTGGGGCAGCCTTGTTGTCCTTCTCATCACTAATTCCTGAAGGCAGGGATCCTCCGTGGCACAAATGGCAGAATCTGGGAAGGTTTTATTTCCTTTTCCCTGTCTCCAGGACATGGAATCCTGGTGGAGTCTGCATTGCTTGTACCTCTCCAAAGAGCAGTAGGTGTTCCCAGGAAAAAGGGTCTGGATATGAGCCAGACTGTCTGACCAGGACACTGCTTTTCATTTGGGAACAACTGCCAGATTCCAAGAAAACTTGTTGCCATTATTCCAAGTATGCACTAAGCATAGAGAGGACTTCCCAAAGTTTCCAAAATTCACCTTCCACACAGGCACTGAAAAAGTGCCCAGGACATCAGTGACCTTTCACAGCTCCTTCCAGTTGGAGCATGATATACATGTTTTGAAAACTGTCCACTTTCCCCAGAATGCAGGTATTTGGTACTGAATTCTGAGAGAGGGTGTGTAGGGTGTGTCTGGCCCTAAATGACAGTGCTGAGACCTTTTTAGGTGTGCCTGACGAGTGTTTCTGTTGGTGCTCTGGGCACATTTGCTTACAGAGAATGGTGGGCAGAACCTCATCTGGTAAATTCAGCAAGGGAAAGTCTCAGTGTAGAACTAAACAGCTCCAAGAGCTCTGCAGTGATCTCTTGTAATTGTTATTCTTGCTGTGTGTGTTAACTTACAGAATTTTCTAACTTGTGAACTTCAAACACAAATGTGTTTGGTGAAGTGTGACTCTGACTTTGTGGCAGATTTTCTGTAATACTTGAAAACTGGATGTGTTTTACACTGTCAAGTGGCTCAGCAGCCTGGTCCCACCTGGCTGTATGTTAGTTTGCTCCCAGTTCTGTGCCTGCTCTGAGGTTTGCTGTCATTTCTGGCTCAGATATGACCACGAGGCCCTCTCTGGGTGTAACATCTGTCTGGGGAATGCATCCCTGGTCCTGAATAACTCTGGCTGTGGCCGGAGCTTCATGTGGGTTCTCCTTCAGGGTTGCACTCAAGTGCCTGAATGAATAACATGCAAAGTATTTGTTGTATTTTCTTTGGGCTCATAAAACTGTTATCAAATAGTTGTGCACACACAGAAACCCCACAGCTCTAATAGCAATGAAAACACAGCACAGCTTTCCTTTATGAGGGTTGTGACAGATTTAATATCCCTCAAACCCTCAGCAGTGCAGGAGGAGAGGAGCAGGCTGTGGGCTGGCTCAGCTGACCTGTCTGTGTTAAATCTGCCCTAACTTTTATCAGCGACACACTTTCCCTTTATCATAAACCCAATTATGATTCTCCAGAGAGAACAATAGGATTACTCACCTCCTCCTCGTCTTCAAAACCCAAATATTTATAAACTAGGAAATGAATACTCCAACAGCCCATCAATTTTACAGAGCACACATCAGGCTGCCTCGGGGCAGGCCAGGAAGCTTTGCATGCTTTGAGACTGTCCAACATTTCCCATTCAGAGAGCCAGTTTTCCATTTCTTATCTCTGAGCCTCCCAACTATTTGTTTTGAAATTTCCTGTTCTGTGTGCTTGTCTTAAACTGGTGTTTTCATATGTTGGGTTTGAAATACATCGTTTGGTAAAAACGGTGCAGTTGTGTTAGAGGCTAAAAAATCCCCAAATATTTCTCTGCATCAGCTGAGGGAGCAATAAGGGCTCTGGGTGGACTGGGAGGTGCGAGGCAAATGGGGGGAAGTACAACCCCTGAGTAGTGAAGGGGGTGCAGATGGGGCTGTTGGGGTGCTCTGGCCTGATCTGCACCAGTGCTGAGTGTCAGGGGGGTTGGGAGGTAAAGGCTAAAACCTTTGGAGTGAGATATCACCTTGTGCAAAGTGTTGGGGAAGTCAGTGGTGGGTGTTTGTCTTCCCCTTTCTGTGCCTGCTCTGCCACCTCTGCAGGATGGATCATTGGACAGAGTAAATTCAGTCAGTGCTTGCAAGTTAAGGTTGACCTGCCCCCTCATAATTCTGTGTATTTCTTTGTTTTGCCAATTTAATGATGTGCTTGTCTTGTGTGGGGCACTTCTGAAAGGTGACTTTGTCCTGAAATAACCATGTGTGCTCAAAATGCATCCAAAACATAACCTGAAACTTTTCCTGGAAAACCAGCTTTCATCTTACATATATTACAAATTGTTTTGATCTGTTGTTGATAATACTATCTGTCATTTAAGCTGCATCCATAATCTGCACTCTTCTCAAACATCAATTGTTCATTACTTCTAAATACAAATAGCAAAAAAATACACATTTTTCTCTTTTGTAATTATTATTGAAATAAATGCAAATATTAAGTGAATCTTAAAGTATCTCAGAATGAAAGATGGCAAAGGAATAGACAATTAAATCAGAAAATAAAAATTGAAAATTAAAGAGTAAAAGACCTGAGGCCAAACATTTCTCACAGTGCTGTATATCTGTCTTTATTCCCACCTTGTGAGCTTTGAGGGTAGGAAGTACCCTCAAAAGGAATAGAACCTGCTATTCCAAACCACTGGAATTCAGACACAGTAAGCCTTGCCTCTGGATTCATTGTTTTTTGCCCAGGTTATCAGTGCAAACCCCCCAACCTTCCAGGATCCTTTGTGAGTGGTTAATTTGAGACTGAAAAGTAAAGCCTCTGTCAAAGGCCGGAGTGGCTGGTGTGGATGTGGCTGGAGGGGACAGAGGTTCTCTGGGTGTCATTTCCTCTGCAGTCCATGAGCAGGGGCAGAGCTCAATTGAAGATGGAGTAATTCATCCCTTGCCACAGATGATTTGTAATAAATCACCTCCTGACACGCTGCCGGATCCGATGCGCAGCTCTCCCAGCACAGGGGAGCCTCTTCAGCCACTGCCTTGATGTTTAGAAAAGAGTTGTCTGAGTAAGAAAACCAAATTTATTCCTTCATTTAGTGGCAGTTCCAGTTAAAACATTCCCACCTGCCTTTTGTTTTGTGGAGGTCCTTTTTTCATTCCCATCCTCATCCCACCACTCTGTTAGACTTCCTACTCATTTAAGCTTCATTTTAGCTTTGGACTTTCTACAGGAACCCAGGAGAAGGAAATCTGAGGCAAATGGCCAATAAAAGCTTCCTGTTCGTGAGGTTCAGTGAGACCTTTTCATTTCAAATTTGGTATCTTGATAAGAGCAAGCCCTGCTCGTTAGAAATCAGATGTTGTTCTGTGCTGCTGAACTTGGCTGCTTTGCCAGGCTGCTTTCTAAGCTTTTAAAGTGGAGTAGGGAAAGCAGGGCATGGGACTCGATGTGTGTTCATTTTGGGTAGGAAGACTTTCAGATTAGGATTTAACCCCTTGTTCATGGCAGGAGAGGGAGAACACGCTTCTAGGAAGCCTAGACAAAGTCTGAGCAGGGGTTTGGAGTCACTTGCTCCAGGTCATGCAGAGAGAGGGTAGACAGAGCAGACTCTTGTTCTCTGAGAATTGCTCTGCCTTTGCCTCCTGAGAGTTGTGGGGAAAGTGAAGGAAACAATGATGGATTTTGGTGTCTCAGTCAGACCGTTTTCTTAAGAACTGCTCTGGAATGCCTGAGTTTATTATCCAAGATCATCCATAATTATGTGCCTGCTTGGCACTGGAGGAGCTAGATGATTTGCTTTTTCCAAGCAAGAAGGAAAACTTGATGTTTTTCTAAAATTACAGCCTTTGGTCAAGAGTGGGGAATTAGTGCTGATTCCTTGCTTCATCACCCCGTCAGCAGGACCTCAGACCACGGCCATCCCCACACAGGGGCCTTGGCTGAGCTCAGTTTAACTCTGCCTGGTCCAAGCGTGTGCCTCGGGTCTCAGCACTGAAGCACAAAGCAGGAACTATTGGGGGAGATGGTATATTTAGCCACTTCTGCAGTGCACCTAATTTTAGCACTCCTGGTGGTGGTGGTGGGAGCTTCCTTTCCCGTGTCACCCCTGGCCTATTACAAGCCAAGGACAGATTGTCTGTCATGTAGCCAGCAGGGAAATAGATTCAGTTGTAGCTCATGTTTCTCAATTAAAGTATTACAAGAAGGCAGAAGATCCTGGTGGTACTGAAAGACACTTTGAATATTGGGTAAAATAGGGAGCTTTGGCTTCGGGAGTGAGGTAAAATCTCTAGATGTTGTCTTTGTGAAGAGAGAGAAGACACAGTATGTCGAAGCCATTTGCCATTTTTTGCCTGTAAAAAAATCAAAACCAAGAAAGCAACGTGCTGGTCTTGACGTGGTCTCCTCCTGAGTCCCCTCCTGGAAAGGTCAACATCTGTTTAGGAGCTGCCCAGGATGATGATCAAGGAGAGTTCTCTGCGGAGGGACCCAGACTTGGGAGGGGAACTGGCTTTCCTTGCCAAGGGCTGTGACTTTGTTCTTCCATCTCGGTTCAAGAGGCGGCTGAAGTCCTTCCAGCAGGCCCAGGTTTGAACGCTTGGCATTTCTTTTTCTTTTTCTTTGTATTTTTTTATTGGATCACAGAATCAATCTTTGTCCCTCTAGGCGTGTCTATTTGCAGAAAGTTATTTGCAGCGAGATACCAACAGGTTTAAAAATAAACCTTCCAGGCTTAGATTGCAGAGTTAAAGTGTCTTTGTAAACAAGGGGGGAAAAATTAACAGCAGGGGCAGTGATTAATAATGGGGAGAGGTAGTGTAAGACTCAAGTATTTTTAAGACTTTAAAAAAAATAAATATGTGTATATATGTGATTTCTCTGTCTGTTGTTGCATGTGGAAGGACCAGAGTTCTGCTCTGGAGGGGCTGTGCTCTCAGCTGTGCAGATCTGTGCACAGACCATCCCACCTGGCTTTGGCTTTTCTGATTTAACCATCACAAGGTGCTGCTTTGTCTGTGCCCTGCTCTCCCTGGGCTGTGGCTGAGGGAGATCCCACAAGCATTCAGGCTGATCCCTCCAGATCAGGGAGGTGTAGCCAAAGCAATGGAAGCTGTAGCCAGGCTCAGTGGTTTTGGTCAGGTCAGTCCCAGCGGCTGTACTCCCTTTCTGGGACACCTGACACAAGATTGGAGTCGTTTATTCCAGGACACCAGCCGGACATGTAGTCACTTCAGATTGACACGGAGTCGCAATAAACTGAAATCAGCCCTTTTTGAGCTTCATGTCTATTTAAATAATCAGTGACCCAGTGAGGAAGTTAAAAAGTTGAAATGAGGAGTGATGCAGCTGTTTCCTAAGAAAGAGCAATTACAATTGCTGCCGAGCAAATTTTGGCCCATTTTTTCATGCTTGCTGTTGACAGGTTAGAGGACATCTCGGAGGTTAATCTCTGGAACGTGTGTTTTTCACTCCCTGGGGCAGAAGCGCATGAGGTAATAACGCGCAGCAATAGGTGGGGCAGGCGTGAGCAGTGTGCATGAGACACTAACGAGAGCCACGCGGTGCAGCTAAACTCACTCTGCAGTGAGTCCGAAACAGGGGTAGGGTTTGCAGGGAGAGATGAGACCTCCTGCTAGAAAAATTGACCCGAGCCCTCTGCCTGGTCTGGAGCAGGAGCAGCCGCATGAGTGCCTCAGGAATAGCTGCTCTGGGGGTGCAGATCCAAGGCAAGGGAACTGCTGCTGCTGGAAAGAGATGAAGAGTCTTCCTCTTCTTTCTTCCAGTACCTGTTCCCTCGTGCCACCTCCTCACTGTGTCACCCCTGCCTTGCTCTGGGCTCCTCAGGCCTTTCTGTGAGCTGGCTTAACTCATAACACAGTAGAATTATCATCCAGCAACAAAGCCATGTCTGTTTTCTGCCTTCCCAAGTGGGTTCAGTCGCGTCACAGAGGGGTCTGGTGAGCTCTGGAGGTGGCACTTAGGACACGGGGACAGTGTACACCTGGGAGTGGAGGATGGGGGTGGGAGCTGTGCCACTTGGCAGCAGTGAGATGTTGAATATTGTGCCTTGTGTGGATCTGAGAGCAGAGGAGACCGGGCTCAGTAAGAACACAAAGGTGCTCAGAGGTGAAAGGATGACAAGGTGGTGTGAGGGAGCAGTGTGATTTAGGGGTGGCTTGTGGAACATCCAGGTGTTGGCCAGGAAGGCAGGGGAGGAGAAGGGTTTGGGTGAACCTGTCTCAAGACTGTGTATCTCAGTTCCTGTGCTTATCATGTGCAGGACTGTCTGGAAGGGTCAGAGAGGCTCCCAGGGAAGCACTGGGAGGGAGGGAGGGAGCTCTGTAATCCAACCTCTCACTGGGTCACATCAGCACTGGCTTTCTCTGAGTCTTGGAAACTTCCCAAGGGTCGGGATTCTCCAACTCCCTCCCAGTGACCTGCTGCAGGCTGTACTACCCCCAGTATCTGCCAGCCTTAGCCTCCCGAGCTGCAGTTCATGGCTGCTGCCCCTGTTATACCATGCACCACTGAGGAGTTTGGCTCCATCATCACTGTTACTGCACTCCCAAGAGCTGCAGGCTGTGCTGATCCTGTCCCTTGGCCTCCCCTCTGCCTGGCCAGAGAGCCAGGCCCAGCCCCTCTCCTGCCCCCTGATTGCCCTCCTGTGCATCTCTGCCTGGTCTCTCCCCATCGTTTTTTTGAAGTGAAGGCCCCATACTGGTCACAGTGATCCAGATGCAGCCTCAGAGGAGAGAACTTCCCATGTTCTCCTGGCTCTGCTCCTGATGCAGTCTGGGATCTGGGACACTTGTAAAGAACTCAGCCCAGTGCACACCGTTGTTTTCTCCGTGGAGTTTGGGAGCATTTGGAGTGTGGGCTGCAGTTTACCAGTCAAGGGAAGCCCTCGTGCAAGATCTGTAAGCACATTTGTCAGTGGAGGCATGTGAGGCCTGGGTTTGCAAAATTCAGCTGGATAAGGAGCTTGATCCAACCTCAGAATTAGCTCTTTGTCCCTTCCCACCTAAATCCTCTTGTGATGCTGAGTTGCTTAGGTAGCGTTTGTTTTCATTTTTGTTTTGTTGTATTTGAATTTTGTTTCTGCTGCTGAGTTTATGTTTCCTAGCAGAAAAGATTCTCTCCAGAAATCATTTTCTCCCAGCTCTGTGCTGTTTGGAGCCGTGTACAGATGAGCTTTTGTTCTTGCTGTCCTTAGAAATGGGTAAGAAAGGAAAGTATGGTGATGGGAGAGGGCTGCAGGGAGGGAAAGGAAGAGAAGGTCTGTGGTGATAGACACAGACCAGCTCTGGAGAGCTGATGAGCTTTGGGGATGGCTTGTGTCCAGTCACCATCACACTCCAGTAAGGCAGGAACTATGAAAAATGAAAGGAGACATTAAGTCACCTCTGAGGAGTGCAAAAACCCAGACTGAGTCACTGTACCCTAGAAAAGAAGATTACAGAATTCCCTTTGAAAAAAAGCAAAGAGCTGGTAAATGCATTATCTGGGACCCTGTTGGAAACCAGGGCCAGGAGGAAAGAGCAGAGTCTGAGCACTTGATGTGATCCCGCTCCTTCCATGGAGCTCTGCTGGGATTGGCACATCCCTGGGAGACAGGCTGGGGTGGCAGAGGCTTAGTCTGTGCTTTGTTTGTGGAGCTACAATGAGGCTGTAGTTCTGTCTGGTTTATTTATAACACAGATGTCACTATTTTGGTGTCTGTCCATAAATAAATTGTGTAACTGGAAAAAGGTGATAAAGTGGATGGACAGAATTTAGTTAGGGCAAGTTACACAATGCTATAGAGCAGTGCTTAAAAATGGGCTTTGATCTCATCTTTCTCCTGAGCAAAGACAAAAAAAGTCTATTATCTACTAGTAACAAAGCTAAATTATTTACTATTGCAGTATTTGTAGTTCCCTTTCTGAAAATGCACATCCTTGTTGAAGAAATACGTTCTGCTAAGCAAACAGCATTTAAGGTTATTTTTTTTCAATAAGAAACTGGGTTTTTTCAAGGAATAACCACCAAATTTCCCCTCATACCACTTAATTTTTTCCCCGCAGGTTGTAATTAACTCCCTGTATTTCTCCTGTGGATCTCTAACCTCCTGGATGGTGTGGTGGTTGTGGATCAGGAGGTTAATGTCCCCTCTGGAGCTGTGACTTGGGGCTGGTGTGAGCTGGTGCCAGCTGGTTTCTGCCTTGGGGAGTACCTGGAGGAAGAGGAATTGCTCTGCTTTTGGGAGGTGGAGTCCTGGGCAGAGTGGATGAGTTGTGTTACAGGATGGTCAGGGGGTTGTGCCATGTTGGGGTGAATGTGGTGTGCAGAGGAGGAGGCAAATGGCACAGTGCTGCGCTGCTCTGCTTGGGGGATGTCTCTTCACCTTCCAAGAAATGAAAACCACAGTTTTGTCCTCCATCCAGGAGATGCATATATTGTTAAAGGGAAGAGTCAATGTTCTGTGTGAGAACATCTTGGTTCATGGAAGTGTTTGTTACATGTGCGTCCCTTCTCCTCATGGTTCTGGCAGCCAGGAGTGCATGTGTGGACTGGAGAGATTAGGGAGCCATAACCTGTTTGTGAGAAGTGGGCCTTCAACAAACTGATGTCAAGTCCTATTATAGAAGTCAAGTGGCTGCAGTCGGCACCTCGATGTCTGTTCCAGCTTTGCATTGTTTGTATGAATATGGTGCTGTGAGAGACCAGCAGGGATTTCCCCTCTGCTGGGATCCAGAAAGGGAAAACTGCTGCCTGGAGATGGGGCCTGGCTGGAAAAGCCCCTGTCTGGGCAGGATGGGAGGAGGGTGGTGAAAACAGAAAGAGGGGCTGTATGTGAGTTCTCCAGGTCAGGTCCCTGGCCTGGGCTGTGCTCCCTCCCTGGGCACATCCAGCCTGGCTGGCCTTTGCTTCTGTTACTCCACTGTGGAAAGAGCAGAAGGAAGCCAGGAGAGGGGTTGTCTTCCCTGATCCCAGTGAGCTGCCACCACCTCGGGTCACATGCATTGTTCTGCTGCGTGACAGAGTCGGTTCTTCCCCTGTCCTGCAGCCCTCCTGACCCCAGGAATGCTTTGAGACTCAAAGCTGCCCCATTTGGGCTCCAGCATCACTCAGGATGAGACCCAGAGCTGTGCTGCGTGAGAGAGTAGGAAAAGTTAAGGAAGATGGGAGAAGGTGATCCACCTTGTCCTCCTGTATTGAGGACTGTTCAGACTCTAAGCACTGATACAAATACTGAAAGTGATCTTTAGTTCTTCCTGTGTTGTAAGACACAGGAGAGGAAGACTTAGAGTGTGAAACCGCAGGTTAATACGTTCTGTACAAGGGCTGGCATGTGTGTTCCTGCTCCTGGAATGGGACAGCATGGGGGAGAAGAAAGCTCCTCATTGAAAGGAGGAGCAGTGAAAGAGGGGAGTGAAGAGGAGGACGAGCCTTCCTCGTGGTCTCTGGTGAATGGGTTTAGAATGAAGTACATTCTAAACTGGAGTTAAAAACAGGGCTTAAGGAAGCTCTTACAATTCACTTCTTCCCCTTCCTGAAAGCAAAGCCGTGGTAAGTTGGAGGATTCAATATGTGTTGGGGAAAAAAAGGTCCAAGTTCATGGAAAATAATGAGTACAGTCAGTTCATCATATACATTCTCCTGCATTTAGTGAACTCAGACTTGGCTGCTTTATCCTCAAACCATTTTGTTTTGAAACGGTTCGAATAAACAAGCTGAGAGTCGCAGCTGTATTTACTTGACTGTTGCCTTATGAGCCTTATCACATATGTTGTTACATTAATAATGTCTTGCATTGGAGCCATTGTACAGTGGGAAAGCCTAATGCCTTTTCCCAAGGAAGAATGTCTTCGTGGGGGAGCAGGGAATTCGTCATCTCTTGGCATTCCAGCAGCTGAATTCTGCTGCTTGTACTGGAACTACTTGTCAAAGGTTAAAAATTACTCCCTCCCAGGTCTGAAAACTTCTCGGGCATATTTCTTCATCATGTTCTTGAAAACAAATTCTGCCTGTGATGAAAGGCACTGATGGAGAGCTGGAAGTAGAGAGCCACTGGGAAAGTGATCCAGGGAGGATCACCACATCTAGAGATCCATTGGAGAGGGGATGCACTGAGAAGTGATCCAGCAGGGATCACCACATCACCCCTGTGTTCATTCCAGACAGGAGGGGACATCAGGGGGGTGCCTAATGCCACTGTACTGGCTGCTCCTGATTCCTGGTGGGAAAAATGGATTTGCCAGTGCTTAGTACTTTAGACAAAATCAGGTCTTGGGCTGTTTAGGTTGGGCACAGAATAAAAGCCTTCCTGAAACTGAGAAGGCAGTCTTGAAACATCTTTTCTTGATTTTCTGTGAAGCAGCACTTTGGCAAAACTAATTATGTTCCCAAGGGATAGAAAATGTCCTTGTAACCAATGTAAATGTGGTCATACTCGAGGCAAGATGTTTGTGTGGGTGGGTGCTCTAGTTCTAAGGGGAAACACTAAAAAGCAGATTTTGGTACTTTGCTGTTTGTGGGGCAAAGTGACAACACGGAGAGCAGCATGGGAAGAAATAGCTTTGTCCTTGTCTGTAGTGCTGCTGAGTTGCAGAGTGTGCAATCAATCACAATCCACAGCTACAGGAACAGCATAAAAGCAGGTGTAACACATCCTAAATGTTCAGTGCTTCATGATGAAGAAATTTTAATGGACTACTTAAAACACACATTTTTATCCCTGTAATTTAATTGTTGGTGGGTTTTAATTTTCTCCTAATCACTGGGAGCACAAATTATTTTTTCCCACTCCATGTGCTGTGCTGCTAAAAAGTATTTGTTCTTCCTTGCACTTTCAGGTTCAGAGTAAGCAGGAGAAGAAGCCTGGAGCTCCATGCCCAGCCCCCCTGAAGCCCTCAGTGAGCCCTTGCACTCCCCTGCCTGTGAACAAAGCCACCAGCAGCACCCCCTTGTCCATAAACATTCCACGTTTCTACTTCCCCAAAGGACTCCCCAGTGTCTGCACTAATCATGAAGAAATCATTGCCAGGGTTGAGGAGGCCTTTACAGAGTTTGAAGATGGGAAGGCCAAAGTCTGTGAGATGGGGAAAATTGCAAAGGTAACTGCTGGTTGTTGTGGAGGTCCTTTCCAGCCTCAATGGGTCTGTGATTCTGTTCTCTAGGTTTTAATTTTGGGGAGAGAAACTTTGGTTTAGTTTCAGTCTATCCCACAACTGTTTTAAAAAATGAACTACTCTCCTTTTGTGATGAAGTTTTCTGTTTAGATTAAGATAACAGTAAACAAAATGAGCTCAATTTGCTGTCTGTCACATCAGATGTGTCCTCTTGCTTTGATTTACTAAACGATTCTCTCAGATTTCTTACCAAATGCAAAAGGCATTTTGTTTTTCTGTCCCTCCGTAGTTCTGCTGAGATGGCAGAGGCCTGTCTGCCTCCGTGGCTTGAGGTGGTGCCAGCTGCTGCCTTTTTGGGGGCTTTTTGTGGCTGTCCCTCTCAGCTGGGCAGGAGCTGGGGGTGCTGGTTTCCAACGTGCTCCTCTTTGTACATGGGGGAGGGCACTGCTCAGTGACCCCCAAGAGTCCCTGATGTCCCAGGTGTCCATGGCACAGGTGGCACAGGCTGCTGCTGAGTTCTGCCTTCAGGGAGCAGCCCCCAGCAGTTGTGTGGGAGCACAGAGCAGATGGCTCCTTCCATTTCCCTCCCTTCAAGCACGGTTTTCAGCACTGCTGAGCTAAAAGCAGCACTCGTCAGACACATCTCATATGTTCAGTTTGCCCTGGATGCATCCCTGCACTGTAAACTGAGCAAGGAGGCTTTTCCAAGAGCAGCTCTTGTTTTAAGAAACTGGGGGCTTTTCTAAAAGGAAGGACTAGATTTGTTTTGAGAGGAATCCAGTCACATTATTTGTAAACCTGCTCTGAAAATACAAATAACAAAACTTGTTGGCTTGACCAAAAAGTGTTTGAAACTGATTTTATGACAAGAGGGGCAACTGTGTGTGGCCTTTCATGTTAAAAACAGAGGAGAGGGGAAAAGCAGCAGTGTGGTATTACATATATAATTGCATGGCTTTGGGGTGTTTAATAGGTGTGTTTAACCTGTCTATAATTAGAATTGGAGTTCCCTTGCTGCCAGTGAGACGCCACCCTCACAGAGAATGGGTCACCCTTTTCTAGGGAAGCTGGTGTGGGGGGAAGGAGCTGCCTGTCCCCCTCCACTGCACTTCACAGGGAGTTTTGCTAAACTCAAGAGCTTGCTGGCCCCTGAGCCTTCTGCCAGCCTGACAGGACATGTTTCTCAGCCACTTCAAAAGGCACATGACAAAGCAGGAAGTTATTGGTGAATTCTGAACCTTGGCAAGCAGTAAATGGCACACAGGTTACTCAGGAAGCCACTGGCACTTTGTTTCCCTCATGTCAAGTCTCAGTGGTGAATTTGGTGTGTGAACAAGCAGGTTCCTCTCGGGACTGCTTTAGTGATGCTCCTTGTTGTGGTGTTCCCTTGCAGGTCTGTGGCTGCCCACTGTACTGGAAAGCCCCTCTGTTCAGTGCTTCAGGAGGAGAGAGGACAGGAGGGGTGTCTGTGCACTCCTTTGTGTCCATGTGGAGAAAGTGAGTACCGCGATGCCAAATCCCCTTTCTGGAAAAATAGACCAGCCTGCCATAAAAGTCATTTTTTTTAATTCCTTACTTCTTTTCCATCAGGCTTTTCAAATCATTGTCTCTTCTTTAAATGGTTTAACATCTCCATCAGCTTAAGTTTTCTTCCCCCCAAACTCTCTGAACGTGTGTTTCTGTACGGCATCAACAAACTTGGAAGCAATTGTAGAGATGATAAATTGTTTTGGATTAGTTGGTGTATAAAATCTATTAACACACTCCCCAGAAATATGTAACTGTTCTGAGATATCTGATAGTTGCCAGGGGATCTGGGATATACTTATTTACCAGGGGCCTTATTGCTTTTGAGCTGGAGCACTGAGTGAGGGCCACTGGGAGCTGGGAGAGGAGGTGGGTGATAGAGTTACAGGACAGGGAGATGGGATATAAAGTATCCTCATACTCTGGAGCTTTAATAGTTACCACCTTCCTCAAGCACAAAAATCCTTGAGGTCTGACAGTCCATTCCTCATCCCACTGTCAGGGCTGCCCTCAGACATGGAGAGCTCTGGATGTGCAGGGAGGGGAGGTGTGACACCAAACAGACCTGCTCTCTCGCCTGATCTTCTTCTCTCCAGGGCAATTCAGGCTTTAGTCTGCTTTGTGAAACACCTGAACAGTGTCTGCATCTCCTCTCCAGAGAGAGTTCTAATTTTTTATTTAGTGGCTGCTCTTCAGATTCTTGAAGTAGCCTTTAACCCTGAATTCCCAGAGTATTTCCTGTGACGATGTTGTCAAAACAGCTTGTAGTTACCCTGGCAAAATTGCAAAAATGTTAGGGATGACTGTGATCACTAAGTTTGTCTTGACAGAGATGATATCTTTTCCTTCCTAAGGTTCCTCCAATTACTCCTAATTAATCCCTCATGTATGATTGATTTTTTTCCCTCCTCTGATTTCACACCCTGCAGATACTTGCACACTCTCCCTCTTCTCTATCCTTTTAATAACCCCATTTCCAAACCAAGTTTTCTGTGCTTTTCTCACTTTAATTGCTCTTTATAGACTTGAGAATTACAAAACCTTTGCTGGAGACATGAGAGACAGAAGAACTGTGTTGTTCCTGGTGCAGTTACACTGCGGCTGTGTGAACACAAGTGGTTGTGAACACAATCTTCAGCTGCTGAAGCCCCTTTTCAAGCACCTTAGTAGGTGACCTGACCTTTCAAGGTGCTCCATGCTCACTGATCTCATCAAATCTATGGGAGTCGCTGAGTATAAGATACTTCTGAATGTCAGATCTTACAGTTTGTGGCTGAAATGTGGCTTTGGGATTCATCTTGATGTGCCAGATTTTTTAAAGCTAAAACATTAACACATTTCTCTGCAGCTGATTTTGAATGCATCTGTTAAATGACAGTTGCCATGATATGAAGTTGGATTGGGAAATCTGATCTTTTTTTTGCTTATTTCAAAGAACCCTTTTTTTGGTAAAGTCTGCTTTTTATAGAGTGAGGAGGCCAGAATTAGCGTTTTCCAAAATTAGCAGGAAACAAGTGACAGCGTGATCTCTGCAGGAGAACTACAGGCAGTTCAGTGCTGTGTTCATGCACTTCCAGGAGAGAAAGGCGGTGAACAATAGTAAATAATCAGCAGTGCATTTCTATTTTCACAGGTATTAAACAAAACAGGGTCATTTTCTGAGTAATGCATTGTTTCCCCTATACTACCTGAACAACTTTGTGTTTGATTTATCCAAATGTTCTCTCCTGTTATTATAGTCTGTATTTGGTAAATGTCATGGAGTTTCTCTTTCCTGGAGTTGTTCTATTTGGAGTGAATTAAGTGTCTGTGACTCCTTTGACCAGTGCATTTTGTACTGGAAGGAAGCAGAGACAAGAATTGGTGTGTCAGAGGCAAACTGGCAACCCAAGGCGTGAGTTTACAGGCTTCTCTAAATACTGAGTCCTGCTGGAGCTCTCCTTGGGCTGCTCTCCGTGGTTCCAGTGCTCAGCAGCCAGTTGGGCCATGATTAACAAGGGATGTTCTCTTTTCTTCTGAAAAGTGAATATTCACCCACTGTAGTTCAGCAACATGTATCCCCAGATATGGAAATACAGCCAAGGTTTGCATTGGGGAGCACATCCTGTGCCATCCCAGCAGACTGCTTCTGTTGGCTCCAGATGAGCTCAGTGAGTGTGCAGCACTTGGAAAAGTCAGGTTACTTTGTCTGAGCAGCTGTGGGATCAAAGTAGGAACAGTGTTCAGTAAGAAACCTGCTTTACCCCAGCAGTGTTAACGTGGAGAAATGCTCCATGTGCTGATGGAAGATACTGAAGGAAGTGCTGGTAGTCTGAGGTCAACTTTTGCCAGATTCAGAGTGTGGGTGTATTGACTGGCAGTGAATCCATCTGTGCTTTGTGGCTGTGGTGCTTGGGGTCACCCTGCTCTCTCTCGTAGGGTCCTGCAGAGCTGCCACGATGATGCTGCCAGGTTCACATCCCTGCTGGCAAAGCCTGGCTGTGACTACCTGCGACAGGAGGACTTCATCCCACTGCTCCAGGTACAGCCCAGCGGGGGAGGGATAGGGACACATCCGTGTGCAGTTTGCAACTCGCTGATTTTCATCTTTAAATGTGTATTTACCGAGGACTTTGGTTGGAACAGCACCTGAGTGGGGTTTATTTTGGAGTGAAAAATAAAGAAGCATTTTGAATGGGCTGTTTGGCTTAAATGCCAACCAGCTGCAAATCTTGCTAAAATGTGGAGTTTCTTGTCTCTTGTCAGGATTCAGATTTATCAGGGCCTGGTAACCAGGCTGAAGTCTGCCCCACTGCTCTGGGTGGGTATGGGGAAACCACCTGGTGCTGTTGGTACTCAAACACAACAGAAAAGCATCTTTAAAAAGTTGTACAAGTTGCTTGGCAAGACAGTTGTAATTGAATTTCCCTAGCAAGGCTACCAGATGCAGTATAACATAGAAATCCTGGCAAAATTCCTGCAGTTACAATAGTTGTGTATACACCTCCAGACTCACTGGTGCACAGTTCTCCCTGCTTTTTTTTAACTAATATTCAGGTTAAACATATGCATCCTGATTTAATTTCTTTCTTTTCCTTTAATTCACATGTGGTATTTTTGACTGTATCATTTTTTAATTATGTGTGGCCACTTAGGCAGGTTCTGGATAGCTTTAGTTTCTCTAGAAATCAGGTCCATCTGATGATCACCTATTGCTGATTTTTCTGATCTTTCCCACATACCCCTACATTTCCCACCCTGTGTTGCCCTCTAGGCAAAACCTCTGTGGAGTTGTTGCTTTGGGGAAAGATTTTGTGTCAGCACTGGATGTTTCTGTGTCTGGATAAATTTTGCCATGCTCCTCTTCATCTCTTCCCCACCGGGCACTCTGCCTTCCCTGGCTGGTTGCAGCTCTGCTGTGGAGCTCCTGGTGCAATCCAAGGCATGTCTGGTCCTGTCTCAGTCAGAGACAAGCACAGTTACACCATATTAGACATTAGACTGCCCCAAATCTGGTCACATCACCCCCCTGAGGGCACCATGGAACAGGCAAAGCAGAACTTGGAACAGTCTTTTAAGGGGTGGAGGAGTCAGAGGTGTGGAAGTCACACAGACATTGATTCATACAGGAGCTGAACTGATTCACACGTATCTGACAGAGCACATCTGACACCATGAGCCAGTGTTTCACTGGAAAAAGCTGATCTTTAGATCATCTCCACAGGTAGTTCAAGTAAATTTTGGAAAAGCAGTAATATCTGCAAGCATTCTGATGCCTACAGAGCTTTCTTGGTTGTAAAGGACATGAAATGGGACTTTCTCAAGGAATGTTTATTTCTGAGACCTTGCTCTAACAAATGGTAGTGTCTTCAATGAATGGAGGGCAAAAAGATCTTGGAGAGGAGATAGTTGCATGGTCAACTAACTAATTTTTGTCTCATTCAATGAAAATGAGTTTTCATCTACTCACTAACTCTCTTCCTTTGTTTTTCTGTCCTTAAGTAAATCAAAATGGCCCACCAGGTGCGTATTGCCCAGAAAATGTGTTATACTTACAATTCTAGAAGGTTCACTTAGACTTTAAAAGATGTCATTCATGTCAGTTGTATTGTTAATGCTGCAAGTACAGCTTCAAGAGTAACCATAAGTATTGGTTTGTAAACCCAGTAACTTCTGAAGATTAAAAGGAGAAGAAAATCTATTTCATTCCCTTTCCTTTTTATCTTGCAGGATGTGGTGGAAACACACCCAGGCCTGACGTTCCTGAAGGATGCTCCCGAGTTCCATTCCCGGTACATCACCACGGTATGATCTTTGATCCCTGCTCTGATCCCCTGGGATGCCACTGTGCCAACCCCTCCTTTGTGATCTGTCACTGTTCCCATCAGCAAACCCTTCAGTTATTTTAAAAAATTGGTGTTTTTAATATAACTGGCAATGAGGTGTTTCAAAAACTACCTCCAAAGGAAGAGTGGACCTGCCTGTGTGTACAAGGGTTATTGAAAAGGTTAATGATGGTTATTTCTGGTCTTAAGCAAATCCATTAAACCATCTGGTTTTTTGCCTAATGAATGGAAATGAGGTTCCTTGGTCTTTGAGAGCTGCTAAGTCACCCTGAGTTGTGCTGGGCTGCTGAGACACCTGCCTAGTGGGAGGTTTGTGTCACTTGGGCATGGGGAGTCTGATTGTTCCCTGGTACAAAGCCCCCCCTGCCCACAGGGATCTGCCATTCAACCCTCCTCTTGCCAGAGAGCCTGTCTAGGCTTCCTGTGTCTCCAAGGCTTTGTGCCTGGGGGTTGTTGCAGGCTGCAGTCAGCAGTTGGGCTGGTGCTTTACCTGAGCAAGTCTGGACTCCTTTTAAGCCTTTTCCTTGTCTTATGGTGGGTGTGAATCTGGATTAAAGGTATAAATGTTAGGATGTTTTATCTCTGCAGCAATAACAAATTCAAATAATGGCAGACCCGATGGGAGCTGTGTCCCAACAGGGCTCAGGGCTGGAAGTCTCTCCTGTTTACTTGCCAGGACCTGCTGGGCACCAGCTGCACCACACACGGCAGCTGGGAGGGCACTGGCAGACACAGGCTTGGTCCTTTCCTCTGAGGAGCAGATGGCAGAAAGACACTGTTTCACTGGGCAAACCCCGAGCTGTCACACTCATCTTCCATGAAAATGTACAGTGAGAGTCAGTTCTAAATGTTTAGGATGCACTTGAACACGAGAGTGAACATCAGTATATAATGAACATGCTCCATGTGGAGCAAGACAACAGGTACACTGAGCATGGAAACTGCCCAGGACAGACCATGGAGTGGCCAGGGAATTCTGGAGGTACGTGAGTGGGTGAGTGTGGAAAGTGCCTGTGGTGTTTAAAGTGCACGGAGGGGTGAGAGCTGGGAGGTCTGAGGGCACACTGCTGCCGGTTTCTCACTGCAGTGCTAACAAGGGCAGCTCTGTGCCTCTGCCTGCACGGGTTCCGCTTAAGTCACACACTCTTCCTGTAGTTTTCAGGCAAGAAACAAATGTCTTTGTAGACTAATTCCCACCATGATCCCTCCCTGCACTTTCTGGCCCTCACTGGTTGTGGTCTGAGATCAGTTGTGTGAAGCTGAGGTTCCTCTTCAAGATAACTGAAGGGCAGCACCTTTTCCACGACTTCCCTGGAGCCTGGACACAGTCCTGTGTCACCACCATAAAGCACTCACAGAACCAGACCCTACTGAGTACATGAAGCCCCTCAGTGCTTCTTGTGACCCCACTGTGCTCTCCTGCTGCAGCTGGAGCTGCCAGACACCCTCACTTGCAATACTGGGACAGAAGAGGCTTCCAAGGCAGCCAGGGAAATTGGAGCCTGTGGCTGAGGTGAGGGCTGTGTGGCAGCAAACCTGACCGTGGTGGGCTGTTCCTCAGCCTCCCTGTGCTGCTCTGGGAGTCTGTGCCCTCAGCCAGGTCCCACCTTGGCTGGAGCAGAGTCAGGAGGGGCAGGTAGGCTGTCAGGGCAGGCTGTGCCCGTCTGGGGCAGCAGCACTTGGCCCTCTGCAGCAGTGGGAGCTCCTGTTTCTCACCTCTCCTTTCACAGTCTGGCACTTCTCTCCTTAATGTTATGAAATCCAGTATTTCTGCCAGGAGGTAATGAAGGAAACAGCTTTGCCCTTGGATTTTGAGACTACTTGGATCATTTTGATTGCTTCAAGGTGTAGAGTGCCTTATACCTACTTACAGTGACAGAATGCTCTATTTGCTGCCAGGGCAGGAATTACAGTTTATTTTGTGTTACAGATGAGGCCTGTAAGGAGACATGGCTTTGTGGTCATTGCAGGCTGAGATCACCTGCAGAGTGAGCTCACAGCCTAGGATGGGTAAGGTGTGTGTGCACCTTTCAATCCTCACTGCCACCCCAGCACCTTTCAAAGGTGCCTTTGGGACACTCCAGGCTGGAATTTGATCTGGATCATGTCTGTGAGGTGTTGTATTGCCATTGTACAAAACTAGTTGTGTTTGTTTCGACATGGCCTGGCTCCTGAAGCTGGTGAAGACGATGCAGAATGGCATTTGTTGTCAAGCTTTAAAGTGTGACTTCTACCAGAACATCCAAAGCAGGCTCAGGGTTAGCAGTGCATGTTGTGAGGTGTCAGCTGAAACCAGCTTATACCAGAGCTTGGGGAGAAGTGCTGTGGTTTGTGCAGTAGGGAGCAATGTGGATGTGTAAGGGGAGGATGACTATGGGGGTTAATAAAGCTTTGTGGAGTTTTCCAGAAGTGGAATTGCTTTTCTTTTCTTCTTCCGTGGGAAGGTTGGGGAAAGGTCTGGAGCTCACCCATCAGTGGTTTGGGTCCTGTAGGTCAGTTACTTGAGAATAACGGGCAAATAGGAAAGGGTTCCTTCTTCCAAAGGCTTATCAGGGATAAGGAAGATCACTCTGACAGAGCTCTTGATCATCCTTGCGGGTCCCTCCCTGCTCAGGACATTCTGTGAGTCCATGAGTGTGTACTGAATTCACAATAAACCATCTTCCATGTTGGGAAAAACTATGCCAGGTATGGCTTTCAGTGAGACATTAGTGACAAGTGTGTCTTAAGTACAGCAAATCATATCAGGCTGGGCAACTATTGTCTAGGTGTTTCCCAAATCTCTTTTATACTATCCACTGCAACTGGACCATTATTTGAATAAAAAAACCTGCACTGCATGACTGGACATGGTAAAAGAGATCCAAAGAAATCCCATTTTACCTGTGGATGCATCTAGAGGAGGAGGGAACAGATGGAACATCTTTATCAGTGTGGTCTGACAGATGAACAGTTTGTGTCACAAATTGGAATAGTTTGTTGCCTTTTATGCCCTGCAGGCAGAGGAAAATAATTCCTAGTATGGGGTCCTTTTACTGCTGCTGGGTGTTGCTATTTTTGAGTCCTTGGAATGGTGTGAACACCCTGTAACTTCAAGTTGTGAGGTGTGATAATGGGTTATGTATGAGGTGAGACCTGCCCCAGTCTCAGCTCTTGTGCAATCTGGAGGCAAAAGCCAAACAAAGTCCAAAAATAGAGTCCAGAATGGCCGCGGCTGCCAGAGGCATTAAAGAAACAAACACTGAGCTTTTCATTGTGCTTAAGACCAGAAAAGATCGTTGTGATTACCTAGTCTGACCTCTCACATTACACAGGCTGTAGAACACTGCTCAGTGATGGCTGCAGTTGAAAGATGGGGGCTTTTTTGTTTGTTTTTAATTGAATTTGCACCAGCTTTAGAAGGGCATCCGCCTCTGAGGCCTGGAGTGATGAAGAGCTGCAGTGTTACCAATAGGTGTCATGTTCAGCCAAATTGGATCTATTCATCCTCTCTCTTCAGGATACATTTTCAACCCTCAAATTAATGTTGTTGCTCTCAAATTTGTGTGCCCTCAGCATTCACTGCCCCCCTCATCTGTGTATCCCAAAGCAGGCCGTGGAGAGCAATCTCATTCCAGATCTGTTCTGCTCCAAGAACCAGCCCTTGTGTGGCTGAGCCCTCCAGAGGTTGTTGCCTACTTGAACCTAGTTCCAGCTAAGAGACAAACCTATCCCATTTCATTGGTTAGCTGCATTAATCCCTGTAATGTCCACGTTGTTGTGTAAAGTTAATTTTTTGTTTGGAATAATGTGTTTACCAAAATTTTATGATCATGTGTCAACATTTCAGAGACTTCAAAGGTTTGTATTGGTTTTGGTCTGCAAGAATTATCTTCCCTTTCAGTGCTGAGTCAGGTTAATTCTGTTGATTTGTTATTGTTTGCCCTGTAAGGTTTATTCTCTCATGTGCTTGATCACACGTTTGTATTTTCACTACTTTGTGCTGATAGTTGACGAGCTGCAGAGGAGCAGGTGAGGAAGGGCTCAGCTTTGGGAGGTGCTGGGAGTGTCCTCAGGGTCTGTTTCTCCTGGGCTCTCAGGAACCCGCGGTTCTCACTCCCTTTCACTGGAGGCAGATCGGGAAAGGAGACACATGAGGGTAACACCTCCCTGGGATAAATGCAGAGAGAGAATCCCTATTGCTCACTTTCAGTGGAGCCACTGGAAGATGAGACATTGTTACAGGAACAAAAACTCAGACATCAGTTGTGCCTGTCATTTCCATGTCCCGCTTCCTCCTCACGAATCAGAAGAATAAGAACTCCTGATTTTTTTTTTTCCCTAGTACAGGAACCTAGAACCCTATTTCAAGCTACAGCACTTAAACCCTGAAAAACTCGAAGTGATTCATCAGCACTGAACATGCTCCTGACATGAATAATTCATCTGCATGCCCAAAAAGGCGGATTAAGAGCAGTGAAAATGTTTGCAGAGTGGAAATGGGCAATACCTTTTCAAAAGCAAATGTTACTTTTCAGGCTGTGTAGTGAATTGTATTTCCTCCAAAAAGGTCATCAAACAGTTTTCAAAGAGAAGCCTCCTTAGGCTGAGTGAATAAACAAAGTCACTGCATTTAAATTCCCCAACCGGTGTGTTTCAGGAGTTGATGCCAGGGATTCATGTGTTGCAGGTTATACAGAGAATATTCTACACAGTCAACCGCTCCTGGTCTGGGAAGATCACTCTGACAGAGCTGAGGAAAAGCAACTTCTTGCAGGTATGTGGGTTTGTGTGAGCGAGATCCAGAGCACACTGTCCCCTTGTGCCCAGGGTGTGTGGAGAGGGGTCTGGATAAGCCAAGTGCTGTGTGCCAGGAGTGTGCCAGAGCTGGTGGGGGAGCTGTGTTTGAGTTGAGATGACAAGAGCAGGGACTGGAGTGGCCAAGAGTGCTCTGAGGGAAGGTCAGGAGGTGGCCATGCACCAGCTCTGGGGCTCCACGGAGCAGCCTGGCTCTCTTGGCTCCTGCTCTGGCCAAGCAGGAAGGGCAGCAGGACACAGCAGGGCCCTGGTGTGAAGTGGTTCACAAGCAGCCAAGAAGAGCTACTGCAGTGCCAGGGGGTGGGACAGCCAATTTCCTGCCTCCCAGCCCCCGGACAGCTGGTCAGGCCCATCCTGCTCTGCTGTCACAGGACAAGGCACCTCGGGAGCTGATCTCCACAGGACAGTGAATGGAGCTGTCCTTGTTCCAATCCCTGCCGTGTGCCCTTATGGCAGCGTTTGGGTCTCTGTCCTCTGTATGTTTTGTCCAAAAGAGGACTGGGTTAAAACGGCCTAAGGCTGCTCAAGTCCAGCCCAAACCTAAAGGGCCACGAAGTCTTTAAGCTGAAAGGTGAAGGACTTGGCTACAGCAGTGAGAATTTCGTCCTGTTAAAACCTCAGTGCCAACACACAGCACAGCTTCTGCTCCCTTCTGAGGGGCTGTGAGGGCACCAGGAGGAGGACCAGGAAGGAAAACAGGCACTGCTAAACGTGCAATACCTTCCTGTCACTGGGGAGGACAGAGGAAGGTGTGGAGTGGGAATGAAACGTGGAGGTTGTCACTAAATATTTTCTAATAGAACATGTTAACAGATGTTATGGGTGGAAATCTGTCTAAGTCTCCCAGTTAAACAAGAATAATTCCTGACAGGAACAGCAAAAAAAAAAAAAAAAATCAGTGTGATTGGTTTGCTCTGCTTGGGATCCATCCCTCCTTCCCCAATCCAGGTGTGATGCTGGAGACAGGCTTGGTTTTGCCCCTCAGGAGCCCGACAGGGATGTGTGATGTGCAAAGACACATCCCAGTTGCTGTGGAGGGCTGTGGACTCACTGCTGTAAATGGCTCCAAGAGTGTCTGGGGCAGGTCTGACACGTCCCAGAAGTGATGGATCCCAGCTGAGACAGCAGTGGGGTGCATGTTTCTCTGCCTCACTCTTCACCAGAGCTGTAGATTAGCACAAATTGATGACAGGAGTGGCAGAAATGTTGTCAGAATAGCCAAGCCAGTACTCTGTGGGTGCCTGTAAAGGAACACAGCAACAAAAGATACTGGGGAGAAAAGGCTTAGTTTTGGGTTAGTTCTCAGAGCTGTGCTCACCCAGCTCCCTCCAAACTGGGGCACTGCAGCAGCTGAGCTGCCTCTTCTCCAGGCTTAATTTCCCACTTTATTTGTGCTCCTTCAGACTCTTGCTCTCTTGGAAGAAGAGGACGACATAAACCAGATCACAGACTATTTCTCCTACGAGCACTTCTATGTTATATACTGTAAATTCTGGGAGCTGGACACTGACCATGATCTGTATATCAGCCAGAAGGACCTGGCTCGGTACAGTGACCAAGGTACGCTGCCTGCAAGCTGGAGGGGGGATGAGGGGCATGGCTCAAAGTGGAATGTTCCCACTCAAGAGTAAAGCCTGCCCTTAATTTGATGCCTCAAAAGATGTTTAAATGGAGCCATCCATCTCTTAAGTAAATGCTGATTTAGAGAGGAAGTTACAGGGGCAAAGACACAGGGGACTGCAGTAGACACTATTTTCTGCAGGAGTAGCTACTTTGGAATTAGGGACAAAAAAGACAAGCCTGTATGAACTTCCAAGGTTGCTGAAGTGCAATCTAGTTATGCATGAGAGAAATTCCAGATTCCAGTGTGCCTGGGGAATCTCAGCTTGCAGAGGCACTCTGGAGAATGTCTCTTGAGTTCAGTGTGGAACCTCCTTTCCACAAGCTGAGCAGATGCTTTGAGTTTTCAAAAGTTCAGGGGCCACGGATAAATGAATGGAACACAAATCCAGAGGGCTGAGAAGCCCATGTGTTCTGAGTGCAGGTGTTTATGGGAAGGGCATGAGAGTTCTGGGTGAGTGTGGCAGTCACAGGGGTGAGGAGGTTGGACACGTGCCTCCCTGGAGATAGGGGATATGGGAGACTTGGTCCCTGCTGGCGGCTGGAGTGTGGGATGGAGGGTTTGTTGTGCAGGACACTTGAGAGCACAGGGTTTGCCACAGCCTGTGCTCTGCTAAGAAATGCTTTATAGGGGTTTGATTGTGATTTTTGCTTGATAACTGAACTTCTTTTGCAACACACGCTGAAATAGTCTCCTTCCATCAGCAGGGTTTGCTTCTGTGACAAATCCTACTGCAGCACAGTAGGAGTAACACTGCCCATGTCCAAGAGCTCAGATAACAGTTCCGTCTGTGTGGGTCAAGGTGGTGTTTGGGAGGATACAAAGGCAGACACACTGGGAGAATCATCCTTGGTTTTTATAAAGTGCTGCTAAACAGAGAGAGGTCAGAGAGGCAGTGGAGGTAGAGCATCCTGTTAGCAGTTGGAAATGGCTTTGTGTAGACTCAGCATAAACAACTCATTGTCTGTAGTCACTCCTGTGACCTGAACCTTCATTTTCTCCATGTTTTCTTTGTTTCCAGCTTTATCAAACAGGATTATTGAGCGAATATTCAGCGGTGCTGTGGTGAGGTGAGGATACCACACTGGCTGGGGATACAGGGGAAATTGTGTCAGGCTGACTAGAAATGCAAGTTTCTCTCAGAAACCCCCCCTGATCAAATGACAGGAACAGCAAGTGCTCCAGTTGGAGCTGCCTGAAAACGGAGTGAGACTTCTGGCTATCTCAAGAAAACAAATTACAGAATCCTGTGGGATGGGGTAGCTGGGCATAGGGGGGGGATGTGACACAGGGAGAGGTGGAGAGCACTGCTGTGAAGTCTCCAGAAAGTAAAAGAGCCCAGGCCTTGCAGTGGGAGGGGTGTGGTAGATGAGCCTCAGCTCTGCAGTGCCTGGTGCTGGAGGGTGCAGGGAGTTCAGGCTGAATGGGTGATGATGCCCCGTTTTCTCTCACTAATGACTTGGAAGCTCTGAAAAATATGTTTGATGACATTGTGAGTATTTAAGAAGCTGGTGGTTTATAATCTTCTTCCCTGCTGTGTCTTGCAGAGGCACTGAGGTTCAAAAGGAAGGTCGCATGAGTTACGCCGACTTCGTGTGGCTCCTGATTTCCGAGGAAGACAAAAGGAGTCCTACAAGGTCTGCCTGATGTCTTTGTCCTGGTGAAAATGTTGGGATGAGCACATGAGAGATAGAAACTTCCGTGATCTACCACTTTCTACAGGAGGTGGCAGCTTGGGTTCCATTAGGAAGGAAACAACTTACCACCATTTGATCAAATCATTCGCCTTCATTGGGAAGAAATTGTGTAGAAGTGGAGTTTTCTTGTAATGTTACATGTCTTGGAAATCACCAGTAGCATGAAGCACTGGCTCTAGGGACAAAGCCCTGAGGGGTTGGCAGCAGTGAGGCACATACGTTCACATGTGTGAACGTGTATGGAATATGCATGGAGGGTTTGTGGGGAAACTTCACTGTGTCAAACCTGGTTGTGCAGAGCTCATCCAGATCTGCGTGTGATTGTTAGGATGAGCAATCTTTTGAATAGCAATGAGAAGAAGAGTTAATAAATGTGGGGTCAGACTCCAGCGGTGAGGGGGATGCAGAGTGAGCTGCAGGGGAAGCATTGCCTTCTGTCTCAAGGAGCAGAGGAAAGGAGGGCATACCATGCCTCATCCCTCAGCAGGGTTCCCCCAGTGTCCTGAGTTCAGAGTGGGCTGGATTTGGGCAACTCTTGCTGCTGGACCAGGCAGGGACACCCTGACCTACAAGGGCCCCTCAGGCTGCAGTACAGTGGACTCTGTTACAGCTGCCAGGTGAAACAGGGCCGTGCTGTTCACAAACCACTGGGGACACCAACACAACCTTCTCTGGGCATTGGCCTGTGCCCTGGACCTTCCCAAAGGATATTTTCATCCTGGATTTATGGCAGCCTTTGGGCAGAAGAGCCCTAGGGGGTGGGAGAAGGGGAATGTGCACGGCTGCAGCCTGTGCTGTATGGATCTGCTCGTGGCGTGCTGGGCTCTCACCACCCCTGTTCCTCTCCCCAGCATCGAGTACTGGTTCAGGTGCATGGACCTGGATGGGGACGGGGTGCTGTCCATGTATGAACTGGAGTATTTCTACGAGGAGCAGTGTGAGCGCATGGAGGTGATGGGCATAGAGCCACTGCCCTTCCAGGACCTGCTGTGCCAGATGCTCGACCTCGTCAAGCCAGAGAGGGAAGGTGAGTCCTGTTTGGTCAGTTTTCATCGTCTCTGATCAGAGGTGAATTGAGAAGGTAATGCCACTGTGTGACCCATCGGTGGGTACAGCCCTAACTCAGAGTCACAGGGCTGAAACCATTCCACAGGAATTGTGCATTGTTGTGTAATTGTTTAATTGTGAATTAACTTGCTGGAACTGCAGCAATATATCTTGTGTATTCCAGCTGTGGGATGTGCTGACAGTCTCATTATGAAACTGGACCACCCCCATTCACATTCTTTCATATTTAACATGAATGTCAAAGACTTCCATATGTATGGGAGATTTAAGCCTAATAAACCATTTATTGAATAATATTAAAATCCTCAACTGAGTTTGGAAGAAATTCTGTAATATTGAAGCCTACTGGGGTTGTAATTCGTGGGAGGCTGGACCTTGTCAGTCTCAGTTCTGAGTGAGAACTCAGCAGCACAATCATGTGGGTTCTTTTTCTGCAGGAAGAGTAACCCTGCGAGACCTGAAGAGGTGCAGAATGGCTCATGTGTTCTACAACACCTTCTTCAATTTAGAGAAATACCTGGACAATGAGCAGAGGGATCCCTTTGCAGTGCAGAAGGTATAAATCAGCTTTATTTCTAAATACAGGCTTTCTCAAACCCATCCTTGGAGTGTTCCTGGACGTAGCAAAAATCCGACTGAATATAAGAACACTTTTTTCACAAGCAGACCAGTCAAACGCTGGAACAGGTTTCCCAGAGGGGTTGTGCAGCTTCTGTTCTTGGAGGGTTTCAAGATGTGATGGACAAAGCCTGAGCCCCCTGATCTGACCTGAGAGCAAATCCTGGTTTGAGCAGAGCTGGGGTTAGAGCCCTCGTGGGTCTCTTCCCACAGGAATTTCGCTGCTGTTCCATGATTTGCTGACCATCACTGATCCTGTTACACCAGCACTGGCAGTGCAGTGGGGGATTGGAGGGAGAACACCCAGGGTGTGCTGTGCTGCCCTCATTGAGAGGCTGGGACAGGGGGCTCAGCTCAGATGGAAGGTTTGGATGTTGCAGGCTGTGCCTGGTTATCAGCCTGGCTGCACTGTCCTTCATCATCCTCGCTTCCCAGACAGAGAAAATACAAGAGCAGAGCGTGGCTTTTGGATTCTGCAGTTGCTGCTCTCCATGAACTGTGGGATGTCCAAAGACTTGAGTTTTGTCAGCTGTTGGTGTGAAGGCATAGCCAGGGAAGCCAGATGTGACTGCAGCTTATTGAGGCTCTCCCAGCAGCCTCTTATCTGCCCAAAGTACAGTGAAGTGGAGGGAATGCCAAAACCAGCTCTGCTTCCCTCACAGCTGTTCCCACATAATCTCCAAGAGAAACTTTGTGGTTCCATGATTCAAAGCTTAAATATATCCCAAGCCCTGTTTGTTTGTTTGAACTGGTTCATCATAAGAGCTGTCAGGTAGGGCCAGGGGATAATTTATTACCCCCACCTTGTAGTAAATGGCAGAGGGCCAAATGTTCATAGGGATATTGCCCTGTAATCTTCTCTCAAACTTGCCCAAGCTTAGCAAATTGTGAATAGTCCCTCCAAAGATCAGTTACAATTAACATTTAATGGAAAGATTTAAAACCCCGAAGCTCTTCAGTGACTTACAGAGTGCCCAGACCCGGGGCCTGCTGAGCCAGAGCAAAGCCCTGTGTGTGCTCATTGCATTTCTGAAATGAAGCAGATGCAGTTTGTTGGCAGCTCAGGTCACATGCTGAGCTCTATAGGCCACAAGATGTATTTCTGCAAAGCCCTGTGTGTGCTGCTGTGAACATACTTTAAGATAGTTGGGGATCTCTCCGTTAAGGCAAGTTTTGAGTGGCTGTTTCTATCCAGGTGCTTACTGTCCGTAGAGCTGCTGTTCTGCATGCAGAGAACTCTAATCAGCAGCTGTAGAGAGGAGTGGCCGTGGTGTCCCTGACTGTGTCATCTCTGCAGGACGTGGACAGCGACGGCCCTGAGCCCTCGGACTGGGACAGATACGCGGCCGAGGAGTACGAGATCCTGGTGGCCGAGGAGTCTGGGAACGAGCAGCTGCAGGAAGGGTGAGCACGGAGCTGGCACTGCCCCGGGGACACTGTTCACCTCCAGCTGGGCTTGGGTAGGAGCGTGTGGGTGCCACTTGGAGCAGAGGTAGTGGATTAGAGGACTAATCATTTGGACTCGGCTCTGGAGCAGGTGGGGCCTGGAACAGCTGCTCCCCAAATGGTGTTGGTGTGGGGTTTGGGGGGCACCCATTGGGTCAGATCCACACAGCCAGGAGGAGCTGGGAGAAAGGACAAAGCCTTTTCCTTTTGGCAGCCATACAAAAAGTACAGCAAATGGCTTTTGCTGGTCTTGGCCATGTGTTGACATTGTCAGAGTGTCGCAGATGAGGAGCTGTAGCTCTGTTACATGTATGCATTATGCTTGCTAGAGACTTTCTACCAAACTTTATGCCTGTGAGTCTGTGCTCTTCATAAACTGTATTTCAGCATTTTGTTTGTTTACTCAGTTTGTTAATACTTCAATACATTTTTTTTCTGCAGTACCTACACTCAGTTCTCAGCCCTATGTACAATTCTGGGCACACACATCAGCTATCTTTAGTCAGTGAATTTAGGCAGAGCAGGTGTTCCAGAACCTCTCTGTGTGGAAGGGTCTCCTGCAGATACACACAGACATCACCACATTTTAGATTTGTCTGTGTTGGTATCTTGAGAATATTTCTCCAGACTAATGTAACAAACATCCAGAGAAGGCTTAGCCCATGTTAATCTTGCATGATCCAGGATTGCATCCATTCTTGAACAGTGCTTGTGGAGCCATGGCAGTATTGAGAAGATTGCATCATTGAAACTTCCCACACTGGAAATTGCTTGGGATAACAGAAGCACCCACTAATTAGCTACAGAGATTTGCAAAGCTCTTTGAGCTGTTTCCCTCTCTGCCTCTGATGTGCCTCCAAACAGCAAAGGGCTGTTCCCTCATCCCCTCTGAGCTGCCTGGCCTTTCTGTGGCCTTCACAATGGAAGATGAGGTAAGGCAGGATGGAAGATGGAATTGCTGTATTCCCTGCAGCTGTTTTGCAATACCTGTGTCCTCAACACAGCAAAGGAATAGGAGGCTGCCATGAAAGCTTTGCCCAACCAGGAATCCCCCAGACTCACCAAACCCAGAGGAAAAGCAGCAGGTGATGTCAGATTTGTAAAGTTTGTCTGAGGCAGCTCTGTGTCTTCCTGTAAGGAGCATGTCAGAACCTTGCTGCTTGCTTTTAAGAGCCCCTGAAAAGCTCTGTAGTCATGGCAGCAGGATTAGATCTCATTTGTGGAGCATAGCAACAGACCACGCAGGGAAAAAGGAAGGGAAAAGGAAAAACAAAGAGCTGGATGCCCAGACAAATTTGCCAGAAACAGCCATTGAGTTTTTCACACATCCATTATTCGTGCTGTCCTTTGAGGATGACAGAAACAGGGACCAGAGACAAAACCAAGACAATTCCTAAGCTCTGGGACAGACTGGAAGATTTTTGGCTGAGTTTAATGGCAGAACATGGAATCTGGTCTTTGTCTTATTAGTACATTTGAAAGCAACCATCATTCAGCAATGGCAGAGGAGTCAGTGATTGTGTCCCACGTTTGTGATTAGCCCTGGAAGAGAGTTTGAGACCAGTCAGTGTCTGTGTGTCTGTCTGCAGGCATGGCCAGGAAGGGGAATCTCCTCTAGGGGCTCGAAGGATGCTGTGACTCCACTGAGAGCCACAGTCACCAGGATTAAGAGGAAGGTGTTGTCATGTTGACATCATGTCTAGAAGCTGATCCAAACACTTCCCAGCCACGTTCTGCTCTATGATCTGTGTGACATTCCATGAGGATCCTGCTCCTGGTCAGTGCACACATGCTGTTCTCTGGAGGCAGCACCGAGAGCTGGGTCTGGCCAACACAAACCCTTCCTGCAGGCCAGGCTGGGGCAGCAGTGGGCATGGCCTTGTTCACTGTCCTGGAAACCACAGCTGCCTTCATGGAAAGAGATCTTCCTCCATGGGGTGGAAAATAAGGAGGAAGAAGCCATCTTTTACCAGCTGCTGGTAGGACAATGTCCCCTTTTGCCTGAGCAACAAGGAGCCAGGACACAATGCACAGCATTCCAGAGGTGGGGAGGGGGGACAGGTGACACTGGTAGGGGCAGCTCAGACCATTCCCCTTGTCTCCCTCATGCCACCCAATGGCTCAGCTGCTCCTTTCCATGAGCCCAACAGTGCAAGGAGGGGAAAGGGGGAAGAAGGACATCCCTGAACCACCCAGAGTCAAAATGTGTGTTTGCTAGAAGGAAGGACAAAGAATTCTCTGGAGTAATTTTCCCCCTATAAGCAAGAGTTGGGGTGGGTGTTTAACCTACACGAGCCCATATTTGTTTTATGAGACTGTGAAGTTCTGAAACTGGCCTGGCAGGAGAGGAGGGGATCAACTTTAGTGCTGATCTTGGGGGAAAGCATCTCATGGATGCTCCTTAGTCGTAAAGGGGGAAAGCATTTATTCCAAGATGGGAAAAGCAGGCCCTGCTGAGCCTGCAGGAGCAAACCAGTGAAGTGGAAAAGTAACTCACCTGGGACAGGACAGTGGGAAAGCCCCTCCTGAAGCAGACATGAGAAGGTTTATTCTGGAAGCAAAAGGCACATGGAAAAAAATTATAATGGAGCTCCAAGCTCTGCTCAGTGTGTGAGTGTGTAGAGGAGGTCACTGTCCATGTGTTGGAGAGAAAGCAACAAAGCTAACACAGGTTGGTAACACTGAGGGGAAAGGAGATACAAGAGGAATATTGCTAACAACAGTATTCCAATGGAAATCCAGCTTTCCTCAGCTGCATCAGAAGCCAAGGAGTGATTAGAGAGGCTGAGGCTCCTACAAACATTCCCAGTCCATTCCTGGGTAGGGGAGGCAGGGCCTTCCCACAGGGGCCACTGAAGCAAAAAGTGGGTGAATTGCGTGTTTTTGGGCAGTCACTGGTGTAGGATCCACACCATTTTTTCCCTTCTCCCACTTATGCAGGAATCCAGAAGGTGGCAGAATTACGAAGCAGGTGCTTTCCTTTGGGGAAGAGCAGATGAAAACGGGCAGGAAGGTCTCTGCTGTGTCTCCCCTTCACACAGAGATCCTCCCACAGCAGGACACACCGGACAGGCTCCCAGGGGTGGGTTAGTGAGGAATCAGCACAGGAAGGGGTAGACAATTCTGTCTTGGCACATCCATGCTGGGGTGTTAAAGGAGTTCACTAGAGATATTCCTGTGCTGGCCATTGGAACACTTGCTCCAACAATTCCTTCAAGAGCAGCGCTGCTTTCAGGACAGAAGGAAGAATTGTCCTTTCTTTGGAGCACTGAGAAACTAACCTGTAATACGCTGAAACTGAAGGGAAACATCTTAAAAACATTTCTCAGGGATAGGAATGAGATGGAAGCCCCAGAGTAGTGGGGCACAGAATCCAACCAGGGGAATTCACACCAAGCCCCCTCAGGCCGTGAATGCCAAATCCTGGACATCAAACGGAGTGAGAGAGGAGCAAGACTGCATGGCCACAATTGTTCTGTGGCTGTCACAACACACCTGAGCCAGAAGATGCTTTAGAAACCAGGTGTTTCTGAGCAAGCCCAGCCTTCTCTGGGGCCTGGCTGGATGACTTTATCTCTACCCTGAGCTACTGACAATTGTTCCTGAAATGGATCCAATTTTCTCACGCTGAGCACCAGTGAGAATTTGTTCTGGAACTTCCAAAGGAGGATGGATGGGGGCACAGAGCCCTGTCAGCTCTGAGGACTGACCACCCCCTTGCTGCTCTCAGTGCCTTAGGAATGCCCCCCTCGAGCTTCACCTCTTGCATGCCCCTGTGTTTTAGCCAGCTGCTTTGGCAGCCACTGAAATAACTTACACAGCTTTTAAAGACACACCTTTTGTCTTTGCAGATCATGTGAAGAAGACTATGAGACAGATGAAGTCTTATCTCCCCCTGAAACTGGAGACAAGTCAGACAAACTAGTTATCTCAGATCTCTCAGCGTAGAGAAATGGAAGACACTTACCCCATCTCTTTCAAACTGGATAACATTCAGTCCCAAGGCACTTGGGGATTTTCCTTAAGTCCGTGGTTGGAACAATGTGCTTTATTTTGTACACTGTAACTTGAGAACCCTTTTTTTCCCTCCCTGTGTAATTGCAATAAGGTGATTTCTATAAAAAGGCTTTTTACAGTGTGCTGTCGGGCACACTCATTGGACATGGTGATGGCACCTTGTTTCGTTTCTATATAAATCATGTTGTGTCCCCAGATGTGCAATAAATGCCAGCATCTAATGCTTACCTGTGACAGCTGCATCCAACACCCACAGTGGGGGTTCCTCAGGCACTCCAGCCCTGTGCCACTCCACCCCCTGACCTTACACCAGTGACAAAAGAGCTGCCAAATGGACTCAAATTTAGGTCTAGAAATCTTCTAAAACTCAAGCCACAATCAAGTTCCATTTGTTCTTCATGTCCTGGAACCAAAGGCACTGTGAAGGGAGAGTGAAGTCCCTTTGTGCTCTGAAGCACAAGCTCTGGGTACTGGACATATTTCACTTGGATGAACCTGTGGACAGTTAAAGCACTACATGATGTCATGTTTCTCTAAGAATTAACATTTCTACATACTCTCCTGTGCATAAGATGATCTTCCTCTGGCCAGTGTTTTGTTTGTGTAGATTTCTACTTTGTACAAGTGGTTTTTAGTGTATTTACAGAAAAAAAAGCATCTGCTGTTCAGCTGGTGTGTTGAAACTGCGGTGCCTGGTGTGCACCAGTCCCATCCCTTCCCTGTATCCTCCCTTAGAGCCTCCTTTGTCCTGGAGCCTTCTCCAAGAAACTCAGCTGAGATAATGAAGAGAAAACCCACCCCAATCTTTTATCTAGGAAAGGGATTAGTCTGTGTTATTGCCCCGGTCTGAGACAGGAAATGCTGTAACAAAAGCAAGAATTCATTAAAGTGCAAAATTAAACTGACTTTCCCAGTGGAATCACAACTGGTGTCCCTGCTAACAGCAAGGTGCTGCTGGAGCTGGGCGTCCTTGCCAGCTGGTTCCTGTCTGGGGCTCAGGAGAGGTGGTTGTGTCATATTCTGACCACTCCTCACGGATGCACACACAGATCTGGCCCTTACCTCCTCTGCTTGGGACAGGTTCCAGCTGTCAGCTTTGATTTTATCTACCATGATTGTGCCCCAATCTGAAATGCTTGGTTGGTGTGTGTGCACTTGTATTTCCTGATCTCTCTCTGTAAGAACCCCCAGCCCTGCCTCCTGTCAGAATTCCCGGGATCCCAGATCCCAGCAGGCCCCTCCAGGGGACAGACCCTGTGTGTGTCTGGTGCTTCTGCACACACAGACACTGGCACAGCGGGACACTGAGCCCTGGGACACTTCCAGGTGTTTAGAACCAGATAAATCAAGGGCTGATCACTCCAGTGCAACCTCAGCTTGTCCAGGAGCCTTTGGAGCCCAACTCCTGCCTCCCAATGCCCAGTGGGATGGATTGAGGCCTCACAGGGGTCAGGAACTCCTTCAGGATAAAAAGCTGAAAAAGATCAAGTTTTCAGTTGTACTGGGCTGGGAGATCTGTTCCTGTTTCTTGACCAAAGCTGCTGTTTTATCCAGATGCACATACAGCCCCCAAGAGCCTGGTCTTGGGATTTGGGACACCCCTGGATGCCCAGGTTGTTTGCAAAGGCTCTGCAGGGTGACTTGCATTCCATAATTCTAGAGTGAGCAGAGGAATGCAGGGAACATAGAGTGGGGTTGAATCCATCTCCAACATCGCTGGAACCCCAAGGGGAAAACCCTCCTTGAGGCTGCATCCACAAAAGCCCAAATGCAACAGAACTTAAGGAATGACCACAGGAATGGGCACAGGGTGGAAGCCCCAGGACTGCTGGTTGAACCCACCTCCATCCACATTCTGCTGAGAAGAGCCTGGAGCAGGAGTTCACCCCTTCCCTCCCTGCCAGGCCCAGAGGGGTCTTCAGCTGAATAACCTGTTGGATGTCCCCGAAGACAAGGATTCCTTAAAGGAACAAGAGGAACCTGAGGCCATTCCAGGATGAAATGGGACTCTTGTCCTGCAGCACCTCCAGCTCTGAGCTCCAGCAGCAGCAGCTCTGCGGGGCCCAGTGTCAGCCTCAGTCACTCACCCCCTCAGGCTCCTTCTCCAGCTGCAAAGGGGCTTTAACTCAACCCAGCAACCACTTCAGGCTCCCACCTCCCACCACAACTGCCTGAACTTTGCAGAAGTCACCTGGAGCCTGGTAAAACTCCCCAGTTGCCTTTCCATGCTCTGGCTTCAATAAATGGAGCCAGGAGCTCGTGGCTGTTCTGCTGAGCCCTTTGGCCCCTGAACTCAGGCCCTGCCTTCCACAGACAGAGCCTCTGCTGCTGCAGCAGAGCAGAGTGAATCCAAACCCAAGTCCTGCCTCCTGATAGTTAAAAAAAACAACTTACAGCAAATGTCTCATGTTGTATATGAATACTGGGACAAGCTACAGGAGTCAGTGCTTGCATGGGGCAGTGCAAATCCTGGAGGAATTGAAATGATTTACTCCAGGAGCAGGAATCCATGCTCTGTCTCTAAATACATGAAAATGTAACTGAGCAGGCACAGATGCACTGGGAAAGGAGGTTCCTCTGCACCCTGTTTGGGACTTGGCCCTGTCCACAGCTGCTCTGGATGGAAGGTTTTTAACTCTGCAGGATTTCAGTGAGGTAAATTTGGGAGTTCCCATCCCCCTTCTTAGCTTTTCTTTCTGGGGTAGGCAAGACGAGGATGCCTGTGCCCACAGCAGCCTCATTGCTCAGCCAGCCCCTGGAGCCAAGCAAGCCAGGAATCCCTGCCCTGGAGGAGCCCCCTTGGCTCTGCCTCTGCCTCCCAAATCCACTTGAGATGTTGCAGCCCTTCAAGAACTGATCGTGCATTTTTTGTTGCAAACTCAGCTCACACTGAAGTCTGTTTTGAGCTGAGCTCCTTTTTGCTTACGAGTAACCAGAAAAGCGAGTAAAATTCAGTTTTGCACGATGAAAATACCTTTGTGTTTGTTTGTTGTCTCTAGTCTGCTTCTGTCCAGCAGAATTACATCCTGTGTCCTTACAAACCCCTTGCTTTTTGTTTTTGTATCACCAATATTTTCTCTCTGCAGCTCTAGGATCAGAGATATGGCTCAACATCACTGCTGGAGTTGTACCAGTTTGATCTTTCCTTTCTTTCTCTACAACCTCAGTAGCACTTCCATCCCAGTTTTGGGCAGCAAACCCCTGGCACTGCCCCAGCTCCCCTCCTGCCTTGGGGTGGCAAGTGCTGCAGGACAGACATGGACAGCGAAACAGGAGATTCCAGAGCCTTCCTGCTCTCCCCAGTGAGGGATTTGAGGAATCTGACTCGAGAGACTCTCACCAAGGTACTGGGCTTTGTTTCTGAAGCAAAATAGGCCTGAAAGGCCAAAAAGTAGCTCATGAAAATGCCGTTTTAATGGTGTGGATTTGGAGTTTCCATTGTGGAGTCCCTTAGGTCTGTGCAAGCAGAACTGAACCTCAGTGAGGAGCACGAGCTTCTGTAAGAAAACCAAACAAAGCCTCCCTTGTTGTGCTCCTCTTCTGGCTCTGTCAGTGGGCGAGGGGGTTGGAAAATGAATATTTAATAATAATAATAATGGTTCTCATCCTTTGTAAAAGTAGTTTTGGAGACATTTTGTGCTGGTATGGTTTCATCTTTGTATTTTTACTTGGTATTTTCCTCTTTTTTGGCAAATAAAGGCCTTTTGAATTTAAAAAGGGAAACTTGTCCATAGTGGTGGGGTAGAGTGTGGTTGTTCACTCCATCTCCAGCTGCTGTCCCCAAATCACCTTCCATGCTGTGGGGAGCTCACACCAGCACACCTGCCAAAGGCCAGATTCCAGACTTTCTTCTCCAAAATACTGGGACGAAGCAATCTGAGCACTTACCTGCCTCCCATCCTCATCACAGAGCTCTGCCCCTGGGATGACCTACCAAGACACTAAGGTGCCCTGGCCTGGCAAAAAGGAGGCATCTCCTGGATCTTTTGCAAGTGGAATGTTGAAAACAAAACAAGGAAAAGACAGAGAAAAAAAAGTGGAGGAAAAAAGGAAAAATAGTGATGCCTTTGTTAATTTAATTATATGCAGATGGTCCAGCAGGGTCACTGTGTTGTTGTAGCGCTTCATCAGGGGGGTGCCTGAGTCTGTCTGTGGCACAGTCACCTTTTCGTGGGTTTCTTTAGAAGATCAAAAGCACGTTAATTAAAATATTAAATCCTTAGGACCAGAGATGTGCCTGTGACATTCCTGGTACCACTGGACAGCACTTCCCCAGGGGATTTCCTGAGCTGTGAGTGCCCCACACTCAGAGTGACTCTGCCATACAGAGATGCTGGTTTGGATCATTTCCCTTCTCCGCATCAGCAATCAGGAGTTGGTTCAGAACTATGATTTGTGTAGAATGTAAATACCCAAGAAATGTCTGGGGGGAGAGGTGTTTCTTGCCTGCAGTGAAGAGCTGCTGCTGTGCTGGATCACACCAGGATCTTTGCTCCATTCGTGTTCCACATCTGGGTGAGCTGTCCTTGGGAGCCTTGGAGTTCCACGGAAGGAGCAGCTCCTCCTGTGCCAGAAGGACCTGCCTTGGAAAACAGGCTTTTCATGTTGTGTCTGCAGGTCCTTCTGACAACACTGAACGTTGGTGGTTGCAGGGGCAGCCTGGGGAGCACTGAGGGCACCAGGGAATGCTCAGTGCAGGGAGCAGCTGCTCCTGCCACCTCCACCTGGGACAAGGTTTCAGGTCTCCCTGGATGGACAAGAACAGCTGCGGGGAGGCTGCTGTCCCCCCGTTCCTAGGCTCTGCTGGGAGAGCAGCAAGGGCAGCACAGCCAAGGGGCCATTTCCCTTTGTTTCCCTGCGCCTCCTCCCTCCGGGATTTAATCCCCACCCACTGATGGTTGGACAAGACCTCCAGGATCCCCAATCCAACCTTTGGCACAACACCCCTGCCTGTGACCGTTCTGGAACACGTATCATGTGATACAGGGGAAGAGCCTTTCCTCTCCCCATGGAGAGCTTTTCCTTGGAAGTCCATGGTCAGAACCGGATGGGCAGCAGCTCCACTTCAACCCCACTGATGAACTGCTGCTTTTTCTGACGCAGGTCTACAAATGGTAGGGGTTTAGTGAAGTTTGGAAGTGAATCCCTGTCTTCCAGAGGATCAGAAGGAAAGCTGGAGTATCACACACTTCCTCCATGAGAAGCAATCCCCACCTGCTGCCTCTGTGCCAACGCCAAGAACAGCTCCCCATGTCCGCAGTCCCTCAGGAGGGACACCAGGAGCTCAAATGATCCTTGAGCTGCTCCCCACCAGTGACTCCCCAGTGCCTCCCAGGCCCAGGACGGGCAGTGGGAGCAGGTCCCTGCTCCGGGCTGGGCTGGGCTCAGCTCTCACTCCTCCCTTGGAAGGTGCCACAGCAGGAGGCTGCTGCGAAAGGGAAACAAACCTTTCTGAGCTGGAACCGCTGCAATTATTGCCAGCAGCACAAAGATCCTCTCCAGTGCTCAGTTCACCAACAACTAGCCAGGAGGGTGAGGAAACCAAACCAATCCTAATTTAAACAATTACAGAATTAGTCACCACCAGGCTGAGTGCCATTTAGACAGCAAGTTCAACATATGCCACACTGATGCCCTCAGCAGTTGCAAAATAGAATTAGAAAACTAACATTTATTAAATCAATTTGAATTTTAATATACATTTCAAGAATGTGGCAGCATAAAAGGAAATGTTTTTAGAAACAACCTGAATCTCCCATTTGCAGTTTTACATGAACCATCAGGGCTCTCCTGTCGACAGCTCCAAAACACGCTCGGCCTAAATTCTCCAGCTTTTGGTACCACATCGAATGCAGCAGTGAGATAGCAAAGATTCCAAATACTCCCACATTTCTGGAGCAAAGGTACTTTGTATTTAATTTAATGAAAGTCCTAAAAATGTACCATCAACAATCTCAGCAAAACTTAACAGCTCTGCAAAAGCATTCCCAAACAACCCATGCTGTGCAGTTCACTCCCAGGCTCCGGGCTGGCTGCTTCGCTTACACCAAGTGGACTAATAAACAGATTTACATTAGTAGGTCACGATCAAACCACCAAATTAGAAACTGGTAGGATCCTTCTGGGTCAACACAAAAATCACATACAAGTTTAACTAAATACATTTTAATAGGACATCGTTAAATCTCATGAGGGCTAAAAAACACAGATCTTAGGTACTTGGGTTGGCAAATAAAGACAAGAATACTAAGAAGCATTTTCCACCATTTACTCATTATCAAAAATATTTTTCAACTCTTCTTGCAAAACAAAAACAAAAAAGTACAGACTGGACACGTACATCACATTTTTCTTCCTATGGCTTTAACCCCCCACCCTGCCCACCCCACAGAAAAGACGGGGGGAGAAACAAACCAAAACCAACAAAAAGCTCTGACCACATTCACAGAAAATGACACCATGGTACACTAGGGAACAAAAGGAGGTGCCATTTGTGTCCAAAGGTTTTTGCTCATGTCTTCGGTGAGGAACCGTCATTGTACGTGCTCTGTGCCCAGGCAAAGCAGAGCCACGGGATGGATGGAGGCAGGGGAGGAACTCAAAGACCCCACAGACTATTGACATGCTGTGGAAACGGGAACTGCCTTTTAAATGAGACAGAAATGTTCTGTGTTCTAGTCAGCCCATGTCCAGGGGGTGCTGTATCACTGTGAGAGGAGAGAGTTCTGTTTTCACAAAGCAATCTGAATTTTTATAAAGGCACAGCTCAACTCTTGTGCCTCCTTGTCTAGGGACTGTGCTGAAACCAACCATTTCTGGGTGAAGCTGAATTCCTGACAGGAATTCTTTCACTCCAGCACTTTTCCAGATAAGCTCTTGACAACTTTGTTGTTATGTTTCTATTTTTGAGCCTTTTGGCCCAGGTTGAAAAGCACTGACCTGCAAAAGCTACTTTTAGCATTTTAGAAAAAAAATGAGATAGATTTGGGATGGAATGAGTTATGTACTGCTTATTGTGTTCAGCAAACACCCAAAATATCTGCCCTGGGCTATCTCTGGATCCTCCGGCCCAGCTGGAAGGTGCCTGTCAGGGGAGAACTCCCACAGTGGAAGGGACCTGGGGCCCTTGTGGTACAGTCTGGATCAAACCACCCCCAGTGGTGGAAGTGCTGTGGAATCTCTGCGTATCCCAAAATCAGCCCCCACAAACCCCTTCTCTTCTCTAGGAGCAGCAGCAGCAAAACCAGCAGGAACTCAAGGAAAAGAAGAGGGGACCACAGAAGGGAGAGGATGGTGCTACCAGAACTTGAGCCTTTGCTGGGGACAAGGGATGTTCTCCCCCTGCCAGTCACACAAGGGGAGCTGGCACAGGGGGGTGACCAAGGAGGGACATGACCCTGGGACTGCCACGGCAACAAAACCCAGGGATGATGGTGTTCCCAGGATGGTGTATCCAAGCCAGCAGTTCCACCTTCTCATCTACCCCACCCTCCTGGCCCGGGTCTGAGCTGCCTTGAGGCCTGTCAGCTTTGTCACTGGATTTATCAATATCTTCTTTAATTGTCAGCTGTTCCACAGAGCAGGTAACCAGTTCCCACCATCAGCCATTACCTCCCCCTCCAGCTCCTCCTGCCTTTCCCACGGGAATATCAGATCATTTCCTAGTCACAGTGACTGTAACCCACCCACAGTCATGTTTCTGCACCACCACCACTGAGCACAGCTGAGATGGACTAACTGGAGGCCACTTTTCTACACCGAAGCTTTGACTGAGCACAAAGCATGAGCAAGTACAATGAGGCTGAAATATTCCTTGTCAAAGATCTCGTGATAAATCATTTACATCAGCAATCGATCTCAAACTATGAGGTGCTGTAAGAACTAAAAACAGTTTTAGGGTAACTCCTCCATTATCTGCAACTATTTCCCAGACACTAATACACAGAACATAGCAATGAAAAACACTTGATACAAGTGATCTAAACGCAGGAGCTCCAGCAAGTTAAACAGAACCATAGCTGCCTTAAACCTGTAGCAGTTCCCCTACGGATGGCAGGGAAAAGAAAGAAAGATTCAACAGTCATATCTCATGTCTATAGCTTCATCCAAACTTTTCTCATCGTGTGTACTGGCAGCTAAAAACGTCGTTACTGGTGACCCTGTCACATTGATTACACTGGTGCTCGTGCTGGCATTGCGCACCGCAATGCTCGTCACGTTAATGCCCAAAGTCAGCCGAGTCTGCTCCAAGGCCTTTTCTGGCACTGCAAACGCCTCCAGCTTCTTCTCCCCGTTGGCCATGTAGGAGTTTTGGCAGCCGCGGCATATGCAGTCAAGGCAGGCTTTGCGGTTTGAGTAGCAGGGGCAGCGTTGGCCACGGCAGGTAAGAACACTTGGATTTTGGGTGGCACGACCACATTTGCACCCTTTCTTTTCTTGTGGCTTTTTGTACACAGTTTTTGTCGGGCTCCCCGGCATCACGTTACTGCTGGGAACCTTCTCCTTCGCCTTGTCTTTCGTTTTCAGCACCCCTGGTTTGGCCTTCGGGTGGGATTTCTTAGGGGCATGTTCTAGGTTCTTTTTCATGCTTTTGTTAGACAGGAGCACAGTTTTACTTATTTTGGGAGTGGTGCCTCCGTTAGGTACAGTCGCAATGGGCTGCAGAGACATTTTGTTTTCCTGTTTCACTGTCACGGGAGCCGACGCTCCCAGCGTTGGGCCGCAGATGATGCTGGAGATGGGCAGAGGCTGAACCTTCTCACTGTCGCTTTCGGAGCGGGATCGTTTCCTGTTCAACTTTACCACCTTGGGCGTCGCCGCCGTGCAGGAGATCCCGTGAGGAGAAGCATCTGTGGACATGAAAATGTTATGGCTGAGGGGAGGGGGAGAGAGCTGCAGGAAAGGGCCGTTACCCATGTTGGATTCCAAGCTGGGCTGCAGGTTGGAGTCACAGACTTCCGTGTTGGACACGGTCTCCAGGCTCCGCAGCACCTCCTCCACGCTGAGGAGCAGCGACCCGCCCGGCTTGATGTCCTCGCTGAAGCCACAGATGTCGATGCCGGTGGTGCACAGGTCACTGGTGGACACCGTGTCGCACACGGGCTGCAGGCTGCTGGAGAGGTCCTCGGTTTTGATGTACTCCCCGGTGCTGCACACATCGATGGTGTTGGCGTGCTCAGGAGAGGGAATGGCCACCCCGAGTTTATCTACTGAAAGCCCATTACAACTGGGCAACCCGTTGATGACAGAACCCCTCATGTCCATGTTTGTGCTTTCGGGGATGGAGGGGAACCCCGCCGGAGGGTCGGTGGCGAGCTCCGAGGTGGAGGGGACTGGGGAATGTGTCAGACACAGCGCCAAGGCTGTGTCGGGAGACTTCTCCGTCTCCTCGTGCAGGGCGGAGCCATCCTTGAGCAGAGCCAGCAGGTCGGCGGAACAATCCACGGCCTGGATGATGTCTCGGGCCAGGGGGGTCTGAGTGATGTACTCGCAGAGCTTCTTGTAGCAGTTCACCAGGATGCTCAGCTGCTTGTTCTCCTCAAACTGCTCATAGTCCTTGCACCAGCTACACGACGGCTTCATCATCATCTTCTTGCCTTTACAGGGTTTGCAGACATAGTGCTGGCAGGTGGAGTTGGTGGGAGCAATGGGGTCTTGTAGCAAATTTCCTAAGGGAAAAGCAAAGAGGAAGATTACAACAAACTCGAGGCAGGGTTCCTGGACGGTATGGGATGGATCTTTGGTACCATCAAAAAAACTTGCCTCTAAAAGTTCAGGTACTGACAAGAATCCCATCCCAACAACAGCCTGGACAAATCTCACAGGAAAACCATCCCAGCATAATCCGTGTGTTCTGGAGCCTCTAGAAACACTCTGAACTCCACTGCTACCAACCTCCTCATCCCCTTCAGTTTTGCCCATGGGAACTTACAGAACACACCAGATTTCTGTGAATTTACCAGAAGTGCAACTATCAACTCCCCTGACAAGTTACTGTGGAGATGTTAATGCAATTAGGGAAAACAAAGGGCAATGAAGCAGAGGGAAGCCCTTAAAGGGATGTGAAAATGATTAAATATCTTCCCCAAAAGGGAAGAAGACAGCAGACTTTCTGTACTTTTCATTTAGTGAAGCCATCAGAATTACAGGACTTTCTCCAAGATCTTACTGTCAACAATAAAAAACTCTGTAAAATCAGTTGCTAAAGGAATCCACACACCCCTGACAGCACAGAAAGCTTCAGACCCCCAGACTGACAGTCTGGAAGGTTTTGTCTGCAGATCCCCAAAACAGTAAAAACCTCAAAGAATGGGTTTGGTTTTCCTTAAAAACAACCTAAATATCACCTGAGGATAAAGTACGGAAGAACAGGAGTAAGTAAAATTCTGCATAGAACCAATCTGACTGGTTCCTATATCCAGAAAGTGACAGTACTGCTTTGCTATTTCCAGCCAGCTCCAGGCCAGGAAGATATTCCATCTCCTAAATTAAATTGCAGGGTATCTATAGCCATCCACAGCAGCAGATTCTCAGCTTGGATCAGACCTTTCTCCCATAAGGAGCCTCTGCTGGAGGAGTTACAGCCATCAGGGAATTCCCACCCAGATTTTCCAAAGTGAAAACAGGCTGCTTAGACAAATGAATAAAATTGAACCATTTGGGTAGAGGAAGCAAAGTGCAGGTATCAAAAGCTGGGAGGGGCCACAGAGTGTCAAATGATAAGACCTGCCCAAAAGCCACCGGCATTAACAGCTAATTAATACCTAATTAATGTCAGAGCAGCTCCTCACCCACTTCCAGCCTCCCTTTGCTCCTGATGATGGTGAGTTATGGTGCTTTACAGAACTAAAACACCTCAGAGACGGGGCCAAACAAACAAGACACCATTTCAACTTCCAATTAGATTTTTCAAAAAGGCATCGCCAACTGTGAGTTTTATTTCTCCCAAAATAAATTTGGCTGAAACTCCTGAATGAGTAGGAATGCTAAAAGAGGACACGGCAAAATTTAAATTTCCAGAAGCTCCGAGGGAAAAACCAGATGGACTAACGAGACAAAACGCTTCCCATGCTCTCGCTCAGGGGACGAACAGAGCAAGTTCTGCTCCCAGAAAGTGCCAGGGAACCCACACGAGAGACACGCTGGGAATGCCTGGGCTGGGGGAATCTAAATAATCTTGCTCTGTCTTCTCTCACCCTCTTTTGCAGGGGGTGTATTAGTGCACCCAAACCCCATTCTTACAAGGAGGAGACTGTCCCTCCACACCAGCTCTCAACTTTCAGAAAAGGTAATTAAACATCTCCATTAACACGAGCACTTACAATTCATGAGCAGCATAAACAGAGGGAAGAATTTTAACAGTACATTATTTACCAACCATCCCAGCTGTCCTGGACGGGAGGGGAGGGAGGTCACTGCAACCACAAGGAACACTTCCTATTGTGCTCCGTAATGAGCAGCACTTCACAGCTGCGGGGACGGGGAAGCATCTGTAAATCTTATCTCTGAGACCAAAGGGAGGAGAATTGGGAATCCAATCAATTGTTAGAATTGGGAATCCAATCAATAGCAAAGGATGAAATTCATAGGGAAGAAGGGCGTGTCACCTCCTGCCATTCCCACCTACCGGCAGCGAAGGAGAAGAGGGGCTGAACACAAATACCTGATTTAGGGTCCTTGGAATGCTACTGAGACATAATTATTGTGCCTTTTTCAACAACGCAAAGTCCTAAGAATGATGTTATTATTAAATCTTAGCTTCATGATGATAGTTAGAATAAAATACATCCAATTTTGTTACTGATAGAAATCAATATATGGCTAGGGTTAATCTCAACATTTGCCAGCCAGAAATATTGAACCCTCAGCTGCACTGGGGGCACCACAACCCCTTGGTTCTGCAGGGCACAGGCAGCTCTGGGGCCTTCCATGGAGGCAGGATGGCACCCATGGGAAAGAGGAGCTGGCAGAGGGAAGCTCACCTGCACCAGTCAGTCTGTGCACATCAAGCACTGCAGTGACCACGGCTCCTGTCCTGAACCCCAAACTGCAGAAAGCTTTGGGTTAGTCCCACAGCAATGCTGAGACCACGTTCTGAAGGACAGGAAGCTCCATCCATCTAAAGCACACATCCAGAAACTGGACTGCTGGACTTCTTTAGCCTTTTCATTTCTGGGTTAAACATCATCTGATCATTTGTACTGAATTAACTGGCAGCAGTCAGTCCAACAAACTGGCACATTGAAACCTCAAAGCTCAGCAGCTCCTGCGGGACAGGAGCCGGTTCCCTCTGACTGGTGGTACCCCTTTGTGCCCGCCCGTCCGTCCGTCCGTCCGTCCGTCCATCCATCCATCCATCCATCCATCCATCCATCCATCCATCCATCCATCCATCCATCCACAGCTCCTGGCAGGAACAGCCCTGCTGCCCTCCCTTCCCTGCACCCCACACAGGAAGGATCAGCAGGAGCCCACAGAGACACAAGCAGCTCAGTGAGGCTTCAAAGCACAACATGCAACAGGAAAACACCCTGAGCAAAGCAGCAGCAATTCCCGAGCTGGATGGAACCCCCATTGGATAGTGTTTGCAGCACTATCCAATGACAGACAGGCAGGCATATGATAAAGCAGGGAAAAGGTCTGTCAGCCATCTGCAGAGGAACAAAATAAATGTGTAAGAGCTGTTCTGCATGGGGGGGGATCTGGATCCCTACTGGAGACAATTAAACACATTGCAGCTCCACAGCCCAGGGCAGGACAGGAGGGTAAGGTCTCCATGCACAGATCCCAAGCCCCAGCACTCCTCCAGTGGAAGGCTGAACCAAGGCAGGCTGATGAATTCCACCAACACTGCGCCACCCAGACCGATGTCTGCCCTCCTCCAGCGCTGCCAAACCCTCCCCAGGCATAAAAAGGTTTGGCAGCTCCTCTCTGCACACACAAACTGCCTGGATCCTCTGGGATCCATCCCCAGGGATCCATCCCACCCTCTCCAGAGCTCCCAAAACACACCAGCATTTGCAGTGACCTCCCAATATTCCCAGTGCCAAGAGGAGTTCACAACACCACCACTAGAAATGCATCGTCCTCGCATGGCTTTGGACACAAGGTTTTGCAGACAGAAATGGTTTAATTCAGCCAAAAACTAGACATAAAAAATCCCCAAGACTTTCAGCACATCATTGTTCACCTGGGAACTCTTCCTGAAAACGCCACCTTGCCCTCAGATCACCACAACTTATTTCAGAATTTTATCAGAGAAAACATTCTGCCGGCTGCTGAACATCCCTGAGCATCCTCCACCGACAAACCACCATGAAAAATTAACCACAGAAATTATTACCCTCACACGGGGATGGGCATGACTAGCGAATTAATGATTGTATAATTCTTTGGAAAAATAAAAGCTACACTGTTATTTGAACACCATGGGAACCCAAATTAACCATGATCAGAAGACAGACTATTTTTCTGCACATTTGGACAAATACAGTCAAACCTCTTTAGCTAAAATTCAAGGGGGAAAAAAAAAAAAGGAAACAAGTTGTATTTTAAGTGCAAAAGGGACTGCTTTGTTCTCAGAGTCCACACCCTGCGCAAGAAACAACAGAACATATTTACCAAGTCCTATGTTGGAAAGTCTCTGTGTTTACAAAATCCAACTGCAGAAACTCTAAATGTACTTTTAACAAAATGGGTGGTAAAGTTTGAACTCTGAAAAGAGGGATGAATCCACCTTTTTCACCACGCAGTGTGAAGTTTTCACATAACGATGTTTTCCAAAAGTCAAGGTCGCTGTATTTTAAGAGGTTTCAAACAGCAAAGGTAACCTTTCTCCTGTGGGTATATAAGATTAATTCACCATGTTTCCAGGCAGCAAAAACAGCCAGAAGAGTTAAATCCCGTTTGGAAAGTTATAGATCAAGTTGATCATATTCCCATAGCCAACAGAACAGCAATGAAACCCATTTCCCCCCCCCCCCAAACAGAAATGCTTGCCCAAGATCTGCCGGGGGAAGGAGCCCTGGGATGTGCCTGAGGCTCCCCAGACACGGAATAACAAATTCCAGCACTGAGGGACTTCAAAGTAATTCCTGAGCAGAGCAGGGAAACCTGTGCTGTCCAAAAATGACAAGTGCTGGGCATCAGCTCTCCAGTCATTTCCTGCACTCCAGGAATGTCTTGTGGCCTCACGGAGAACTCCAGCACAACACCCAGGAACGCTCGGGCTCTGCTCAAGATTGCAAAGAAAACCAACCCCGAGGAACCCGTGTTTGAGTGAGAGCTCTTGGACACACATCCCCTTCTCCCCACATGCACTGCCCAGGGTCCCCCCAGAGCAAACACTGCACCCCCCCCGGTGAGCCACGGCTCTTTCCTGCCCCTCCATCTCCCTCCAGGACACGGCAGGACTCTCAGTCCAGGAAGCAATTCCCTTTCCAGTGGCAGAACTTCATCAACACGGGGGCAGCACAATGCAGGCAACCCTGACCAGGCAGGACTCCCGGGAGTCCCACACAGGATTTAACAACAGGAAAGGGAAACGGGGAATTGGAGAAGGGAGACTTCGAAAGGAAGAGGAATCATCCAACATGTCCGTGGTGTATTCAGAGAGGACGTTTTACAACAACTGCTGCCCCCAAACCCCTGCAGCAGGAGGGATGTGAGGGGTACTCAGGCCCCAGGCTGTGCTCCCCCACGGGGGTTTCCCACATTCTGGTTATTTTGCACATTCTTCAGGAATTCAGAAGAATTTTGGCAATCAGACATTGTCATTTGTAAGGGGAAAATAACATGTATTTCTTTAACTACCATAATGTGATATCTGGGCAGTATTTTCATTATTGAAAATAAAGGAAATAAGAAAATGTCAATTAAAAAAAAAAACACCAAAAAAGGATCAGATCACTTTTCAAACACAAAAGGCAACTCTGATCTGGCCCAGATGATGAACCAGCCTTCACTCTCCTTCATCCAGGGAGACTGGACAAAGAAGGAGAATTCTTGGCTAAGCTTTTCCATCATAAAACTTAAATACACTTTTTCCCTTGAAAACTCTGCTCTCCAGGTTTACCTCAGCCATGGCTCACTGCCCAAACAGACAATCCAGCAGCATCCATATAATTAACTTCTATTATACTGGGAATTTGTTTCTTCTCCCTTCTTCCATCTCTGTGACAGGAAATTGAATTTTCTAGAACGTCTCAATCTGTTCAGGTGGCACTCGGCAATGTCCCCTCCTCTGAGGGACCACCAGGGAATGCCACTTCCCTCAGATGGTCTCGATGCCGTCGGTGCCAGGGACACTCTGCTCACTCCAGAGCCACAATTCACTGGCTGCTGCTTCCCTCAGAAACTTGTAGAGATTTTCACATGAAAATTTAATCAAACCGTACAGGCCTAATTGCCATCACTTCCCAATGACAAAGTGCAGCCTGGGGCACTGAGCTCTCCCTGGGACACCCCTGAGGACACCCAGGGAGGGAGGGGGGTGACACCTTCACATGGGCAAAATGGCACAAGGGTGGAAAATTTTACACAACTACACGAGGGAATTTCAACCCCAGCCAGCAGAACGGGCCCTACAATTATATCGATAACTGTAATTGATTGTAATATGTAATTACACACCCCATTCAACTTACACTGCCACTATAAACCCCTCAAAAACAGGCCACTGCTTTTACACAGGAGCAGGGGGGAAACAACATCCCTACGCTGATCTTTGTGCAGGAAAACAAGAAGTCAGCAGGTTTGATTTTGGCATTCCCACGCTTGGGAACTGCTCCCACAGCGCCAGGGCACAGAGAACCCCCTCACTCAGACTGCCAGGAGCCACCTCAGAGGTTCCTTTGTTCCTCCCCGCCCCTAATCTCTCTAGAGCCACGTGTTGTCTCACATCCCCTTCCTTGGATTACAGGATGTTTAAGACGAGAACTACATCCTCATCCTGTGGTTCCCGGCCTGTTCCTGTCCCACAGCCCCGCCGCCTCCTCAGTCAGCAGAACACACCTCTCAGTCACCTGTCAGGGGCTCCAGGATGAAGTTTGCCACGGATAAAAAGCCCAGCAGATCTGACTGGCAACGGTGTCTCTTCCCAACACTTCAAGTGAGTTTCAGGGAAGGCTGGTTTTGCTGAACAGCCAGTTGAGCCTGTGCCCGACCTGCGCGGCACCTGACCCAGAGCAAGGCACAGCCCAGACAATTGTACCCCAACAGGCAGGACTCTTCAGACACACAGGTCCGCTGCACGAATTCTACTGGACTATTTCAAAATTAAACGTGGTATTAGGATGCAATTTAGTAATAATCACTTTATTTCAGAGACTGAAACTTGTATTTCACATCCTCCAAACACACAGGGCACAGACTTTTCTGCCTAATGCACACTCGGGGGCAGCTACTTCCAAGTTTTAAAAGCTCCAGGAAATACTGTCTTATACATCCCTGTAAAAGGATGATGTATCACCCACAGCACTGTCCAGGAAACTGTCACGTGGCCACGCTCAAGTCCTAGAAATACACACACTCAGCTGTACCAGCAGGAAAACTGAACCTTCATCACCCAGGAGGCCAGGGGAGACCTTGAATCCACCCCTGACAGACTCAGTGACTCACGGGGACATTCTGTGTTTACATTTTCGCTCTGCGCTGCTGGAACTCCATGTGTGCCAATCACAACCCGAAATCAGAGCTTTAATTAGGTTTTTATAATTAAAACGTGTGTCCAAAAGCTTCTGCCACCCCTGCTGTGTGAGCACAGGGAAGCCCTGGAATGCGAGCTGGTTTATAGAGCTGAAGTTCATTTCTCCTCGAAACAGTTCACTGAAATTAAAGGGACAATCCCAGAATTAACACCTACATCACAACAAAGCTTTACAGAAGGCACAGAGAGACATCAGGGAAGGCTGAGGGCACAAGGGGCACTAATTTGGGGAGTGGCTTCCCAAAGGAATTCCCGAAAGTCCAACACTTGAAACTTTAACCACAGCTCATGATTCACAGAGCAGTTCTCCAAGAAAGAGCAGTTTTTAAACCTTCGCAGTCAAGAGAGCATTTGCTAAAACTTGTGCAAGGAAAGTACCAAACACCCAAAGCTCCTGTACAGGAAACCCAGAGCCAGACACACATTTGGATCTCATGGGCTAAACAGAAAAATAGAAAGGAGTGAGCATCTGAAAGGCTTTTTGAATTAAGAAACACAAACAGCACACCCCCCCCACTGTAAAGTTTTGGGTGGTCACAGTGCTCACTGTTATGATCTCAAGGTATTTTTTACTTCAGTACTTCTAAAATTCCAAAGTTAAAAAGGTTTTGACAGCTGGATAGGGTTTAAATTACCTAAATTAAGTATGCAGAAGGTGTAACAGCCCTTACCACTAAAGTGCAGGAAAAAGCATTTTTAAAATTCCCCAGGGAGGTCAGAGGGCCCAGGAGCAAAGGATGCACCAATATCCAGTCAGGACAGGAGTGGGAAAAGAGGAACACAAATTGCAGATGAGAAAAAGAAGGAGGGTTTGCCTTTCCCCGAGAGAGCTGCAGGTTTGGGAGGGCTGGTGAACTCCAGAGTGGGCACTGCTGGGTGGGACAAGCTCTCCCAGGACCAGGTGCCAAGAAAGACACCCGAGGAACTGCAGGACAGAAACTGTTTGACTGGAGGGCTCCACAAAGAGCCTGGAATTTCCTGAGGGCTCTGGATGTGCCCCAGGAGGCAGAGATAAAGCTGGGTAATCACCCCTAGACAAAATACCTCAACTCAACAGCAGCTACAGCTATCTGAAAGCTGGTTAAAAAAATATAAACCACAGGAATAACCTTGAAATTCGAATAAAATGAGGGATGAAGAGAGAAAGGGAACCATCAGGAGGTAGTTTGTAAGTAGGAATATTCATGGAGGAACAAGGCAATAGAAGAAAACAAACTAAAAAGCACGGCTTGTTCTACCAAACTCACAGGGACAGAAAAGTCAAACAGGAAAAAAGAAGCTGAAGAGGGGAAGAACTCAGTAATTTGGGCAGGGACAAATTAAAGATAGGTTTACACTCTGTGCTACAGAAATCATCTAAGATTGCAAAAGGCCAAGAAGGGAAGAAGTCAAGGCAAGGAGAACAAAGAACACATTTCAGAAAACCAGGCTTAAACTGGAGAGCCCAGAGAGCACAGCAGCCAGAAACACAGAGTCCCTGTGTAAAAGGCTTACAAAAAAAACCCCAGAACAATATTTGCATATTTTTAGGAAAATGCAGTCTGGTGACTGACCCAGAGCAGGAAGAATTTATGGGTTAAAATTAACCAGCCTAAGGTAACGAGAAATAAAGAGCAGAGGTGCATCAATAGTGACATGAGGGTTCCACGAGGAAAAAAAAAACCACCTCAGATTGGTTCAGGAAGTGACGATGCAGAGATCCTGGGAACGGGCTCCCTCTTTCCCAGTACAAACAGATCCCTATTTTCTAAGACTTTAAGTGGGAGGAGCCAACAGCGGGAGGACAGGAAGGATAGGAAGCATCCAACACAAGCTCGGCAGCCCCGACAGCTGAAATCCTCATCCCGAAAATAAACACATTTCACTTTATAAACCCCAGCGCTTAATTCAAACCGAGCGTGACCACACACATCAGCCGTGACAAACGCACGCTGTCAGGAAAAGACACACACAGGGCCAGGACTCACAATTACTGGAGGGAAAAAAAAGGAGAATTAACAAAATGAATCAGCCGAAGGTCTGAGCTCTCTCCCAAGGCTGCAAAGGGAAGTTCAGGGAAGGATGACAGCTTATTCCAGAGCTTCCTACCAGGAAGGGACACGGGCCCCCACTCCACAAACAGGGAATGCAATTCCTTCCACGCTGGAACAGCCAAATTCCGGATGCTGCCTTTGCCCACAGAACGCTCTTTGGGGGGGATGGGAACAGGGAAAGCCGAGCAGGCTTTCAGCCTGCAATTATTGGCAGAGAATAATTATCCACTAGGCACACACGCACAAAAAATCAGTTATTGTTTATGTCCGCCCCAAATTCCTGGCTTTCAATCGGAATTACTTTGTGTTTACATTTCAAGGAGGAAGGGGGGGGGGGAAAGTTCGAAGTTCCTCTTCCCGCGCCCCTACGGTCTGTACAATGTTTTGATTATCTTCGGCCACACTCGCTCTTAGTCCTGGCTTTTCAAAAGCGATTAACTCCGCTCTGCCAGGGCATTCCCACCTCCACCGAGCACTCGGGAACAACACAACGCATGGATAACACAGCGCTGCGTTCTGGGGAGCACAGGGACAGGGGACAGGGACAGACACACGGATGGATGGATGGACAGACTGGGACAGACAGACTGGGACAGACACACACAGGGATAGGGACAGACAGACACACGGATGGATGGATGGACAGACTGGGACAGACAGACTGGGACAGGGACAGACAGACACACGGATGGATGGACAGACAGACTGGGACAGACACACACAGGAACAGGGACACACATACGGATGGACAGACAGGGACACACGGACAGACACACACAAACACACATGGACTCAAGGAGGAAGGGACAGGGACACACAGGGACAGGGACACACACACACACGGATGGACAGACAGACTGGGACAGACACTCATGGACAGACAGGGACACACAAACACAGGGACAGACAGACACACGGATGGACACACATGGACAGACACACACACACGGCCTCTCACGCCGCCCTGCCCGGGGGCGGGTTTATCCCGGGAATGTTCCCACTCCACCTTCCCGAGCCGCCCCCCCGGCGGACACGGCACCGAGAAACTTTCCCTGGGAGCTGCCCCGGGCCGGGGCGAGGCGAGGCCAGCCCAGCCCAGCCCAGCCCAGCCCAGCCCAGCCCGGCC
>WEKX01015745.1:0-17109 GCA_013390025.1 Pitta sordida | reverse complement strand
CAGGGAGGCGCGGCGCTCGGGATCCCGCGCTGGTAGCGAGCGGAGCTGCCGCGGGCACGGCCGGACCGCTCCGTGCTGGGCAGCTCAGAGACCCTTCCGCAGGGAGCGTGCTCAGGCCGAGTTAAAGACTGCACTGGCTGCTACCCCGGGCAGGAAAGGAACAACTCCCATGCTAATCTCCTTATCGCACCGAGGTTGGCTGTAACGTATGCGAGGGGTACCGTAGACCGAAATTGCGACTACTGCCTACCATGTGATGGTGGGTTGTAGGTTGCTTAACACTGCCCAGGGGTTTGAATCACGATCCAGCACGGTTTCATCTTTACGTTGCAGTTACAGATCTAAACTGATCATCTGAGGGATGGGAGCAAAGAGCTAGAGTGTGGAAATAAGGTAAAGACAGATGAGAAGGATGACCACAGCTGGGTTTTTGATCTCCTGCCTGTACAGAAGGTGGGCGATGCTGACTGGGGTGACAACAGAGGTTTCCTGTTCCTGTGTGTTATCTCTTGCTGGGATGTCTGTTGGTTTTGGTGCAAGGCCCCAGGGGTGCCAAGATGACTTAGAGCCACCATTTCCCATGAGGGCTCCATCAGTGAGCAGTCTGTCTGTCTGCAGCTCCCCTCTCACAGTTACACAACATCTGAGAGAGTTCATGCTCTCTGCGTTACAGTCAGGACACTGACACAATATACAAGCACTTCTTCGTGTTTAGGGAGCTCAAACAGCTTATGTGTTCTATAAACTGGGTTTGGTTTGCCTGGTTTGGGAGTAACAGATTTGCTGGGAAGGTGAAGATAATAAAGCACTTTGCAGACATTTGTGACTGCATGGCACTGAGCAGAGGAAGTGCACATCTGCTCAATTCATTGTGTCCCCTGCCCTTACCCGACTTTTGCCCATCTCAGTGTCCAGCAGAAAAAGAGCACAAAAGCATTTTGTTGGGATCCCTGTGGGCTGTCATGCTTCCTTTTTCCTCTCATTTACTGCAGTCTAATGTGGAGCGTGGTGAATTGAGCCCTGAGCTGGTGGGAAGGGCTGGTTTAGCTGTGGAAGGGCTCCATGGTTAAGAATAGAACAAAGGCCTTAATAGCAACACTGAAACGTGGAGGCCAAAATAGCTGTGATGCTTTTCTATCTTGTTGAAAAGTCTCAGATTGTTTCCTTTCTCCCGTGGTAGTGCTGCTCCAACAGTCAGCCTTGTTTTTGGCACTGTGTTTGTTTTTGAGGAGGATGATCACCATATAGGCTATTTCCAGCTGTGGGGGCCTGCAGTTGTTTAATGGGCCCAATGGAGCAGATCAGGTGAAGCTCCGTTTGGTTAAACTGCATCTGCTGGGGGTTGGCAAACAGCCAGAACCACCTGATGACTCCATGAATTGTTGCTTCCTCTGTTCCAGGGAAAGCTGACAGCGAGGGAGCGGATTCTGCTGCTCTTGGACCCCGACAGTTTTGATGAGTATGACATGTTTGTGGAACACAGGTGCTCTGACTTTGGGATGGACTCTAGCAAGAATAAGGTAGTTTTATTTCATATGTGTAACTCATTTCAGTGTCCTCTGCTGTGGTTGAAAATGGGCTCCTTCAATTTCTTTCGTTTTTATTTATAATTTTGTTGTGCAAATTTGCCTTAATTAGTCTGTTTCCATTTCACAGCTTACATAGTTTACTTTGCTGGTCTCTAAAAATGGTGCTTTTTTTATTAGGTCACCTGTTTGGTTCAAATGCCTCCCTGGATATTGTCTTGGATTTGTATTTTAAACAGCAGAGGAGGCTGCAGAGCTTTGTTGGGGTTCCTCACACAGAGGGAAAATCCATGGCTCCCAAAAATCTCTCACCATAATGTTGGTGCCTGATAGTTTCCTCCATGGGACAAGTGTTGGGATTTGGAACAGAAAGGCCAATGAACTTGGGATGTGTCAGTGGCCAGTGGAGATGTGTCTGGGCAGTGTCCCTGGAGCTCAAGGCCTGTTTGCTGTGGGTTGTTGTGGTTTGGGGTGTGGTGAGAAGCTGCTCTGTGTGTGCCCCATGCTGCACACAATGACTACAGCTGCTCTCTGCGCAGTTATTAAACCACTGATTTGCAGTCCTTCAAGTTGCAGGGCTGCAGCCTGGGCATGAGAGGGGGATCAGCAGACTTCCAGCAGGAGCAGCAAAGGTGAAGGTTGGTTTGGTTTAGTAGCCAGGAGACTGTTGGGACTTGGTGCTGGGGAGGATGTTGTGTTGGACCTCGTCCCCTCTCCTGAGTGCAGCAGCAAATGTCTTCTCTAAGTAATTTTTTTACTCTGTTCCCCAGCAAACTCAAATACCTGCAGTGTTGTGCTGCTCCTCCTGCATCCCACAGTGCTGGGAGCAAATTCCTGTTTCTGAAAACGAGGAGCAGTGGAGTCCTGAGTGCGACAGGAGGGTTAATTTTTTCCTTGTCCTTCAGAATTCACCTTTCCTTGAGCTGCAGATTGTGTTTACAGAGCACAGTTTCACAACAGATGACCTAGCTGTGGCCAGTGAGCTGGAATATTAGTTTAGCATTGAATTTCTCTGAGTTCTTAGAACTTCCTGAGGGTAGGGTGAGACTTGGCCTCACATCCAGGCCACCCTGTGAGCAGCGTGGGCTTTTGGGAGTCACCTGTGGGAGACTGGCTGGAAGTGCAGGTGTGTTCTGTGTGTGCAGCCTGGGAACAGGCCACCTTGGGCATCAATGACCAGAGATTTCCTCTTTTTTTTCAGTGCCAAACAACAAAAAGCATTTCATTGCCTGAAATTCCTTGATGATAATCCAGTAACATTTCTTTTCTACTCTTGTCTTGAAAGACTTCTGTGTATTTTCTTTACCAGGAAGTGAAAGAACATAAATAAAGTGCTTTTTAAGGCTCAGAGGATCCATTTCCTCTTCCAGCTCTTTCTTCTTCCCTTATTTTCAGGGTGAAAAATGGGACGGGTCAAGTTGAAGCGTTTGAGGTGACTGTAGTCACGTTTTTGACCATTCCAGGGTGGTTTTTTGTACTGTATCAACACCTCAAAGGTTTGTGTGCTGTGTCCATGCTTTCAAAAACACCAGGTATCCTAAGAAAAGGTACATCCTGTGTCTAAGGACGTGGTTTGCCTTAACTCCAGAGGTGCTGAAATTTGAAGGGAAACTGCTAAATTCACTAATATTTACGCTAATACACAACGAATATCTGATGTTACCTCTAGTTTTCCTTTGCTGGGCTGGGGAGGATCTCTGTGGAGTCCCCACTGCAAACACCAGTCCTCTCAGTCTTTGCTTTGACTTAATACAAGTTTGTGGAATTTTTAGTGACCATCATCCTGCTTTGATTTTTCCCTTTACTGTTTTCAATTGTAATTTGTTTGCTTTCCGTGCAGTATCCTGGGGACAGCGTGGTGACCGGCCGGGGACGCATTAATGGGAGACTGGCTTACGTCTTCAGCCAGGTCTGGCTTTGCTTGTTGTTTTAAAATAGTGTGAACTTACCCTTTGAAATGAATTCACAGCAGTTGAGTGTGGCCATGTGCCCATTTGCCTGCTACCTGTCAGCTTGAGCCAGACCTAACATCCTGTGGGAGGAGGCAGGGCACCCTCAGACAGGAGGCAGCAGAGCAGCTCGTGACAGATGGCATGTCAATAGATAAAATACACTGTTATGTTAAAATATAGTTTTCATATTAAAATAAAAATATTGTAGGGACTTATCTTGTTTACTCTTACCACTGTGAGAGAAAGGCTTTCTTTCAGATCATTGCTCACTGCTGCTCTGTTCTGGGCCACAGAGTAGCCTTTGTTCCATCTGCCCTCATGGGCCAAGTGACCTTGGAGCCAGTGGGACGCTCTGCCTTCTTTGTGGTCCTTCCAAGGAGGGAAACTGCTGCGTGGGGCTGAATATGAGATGGAAGCCGAACACAAACCTGTGTTTTATAACAACACAAGCAGAGGGCAGTTTTTATATAAAAGGAATGTAAAAGTGTCCCTTCCTTTATATTTATATTTAAAGACCTTTTTCCCCTCCAGACTGAGCTGCCACCGGAGATGCTCCTTCCTTTTTGGTTCAGCTGCTGCTGGTCATAGTCAGCTGTGCTCTGTTCTTGGGGCCACTTTGAGAGTCAGACTTGGTGGGAAGGCATCAGGGAAACTCCCCACGAGCTGGCTCTGGGCTCTCTTTGTGCCAGTGACTGTAAATGTCCCTTTTTTCTTTGGGATCTGTTGCTTGTTGGGGATCTTGCTGCTCAGGCCCAGGGGTAGCACCAACAGTCAGCTTTGGCTGACACAGTCCCTGCAGCACCCCAGAAGAGTCACCAACACTTGGCCAAAACTCATGAGTGGTGATGTATATTCAGGTTTTTATTATTTTATTTATTTTGTTAAAGGATTGGTTTGAACTGGATTGGTCTGCAGGCTGCACTAAGGGTCAGTTGTTTTGGAGCAGCACCCCAAATACAGAGCACTGTAGGATATACTATGTGTATTTACCTGGAATATTTGACAGAATTCTACTGAAATGTTTTCTTTCCCTAATCTGAAAATTTGCTTTACCTCCAGGATTTTACTGTATTTGGAGGCAGTTTATCTGGAGCTCATGCCCAGAAGATCTGCAAGGTAATATTTCACAGGATAAAATAAATCAAAATATTGTCAGTGTCCTTTTTTTGGTGAGTTGTGGTAATGCCTTGGTGACAATGTTGGTGGGCTCTGGCTCAGTGCTGTGTCCTGGTGTCAGGTAAGGGGTGAACACACACGTGAGCAGGGGGAGCTTTTGGAGTGTCACAGCTTTTCCAGTGTTGAAATTAAGTTGTGTTTTCTGTTGTGCTACAAAAGATGAGAGACTTGCCAAGTACAAATGTCAGTTAACTGGTCATTACTGGAGAAATTGGAACGAGTTGGGATCAAATTTTCCTATAAACAGTGTGATGTGGAAGTGTACAGTGTTTATAAAAAGCAAATGTAACAAGTAAACAGTCTGAGGATAAACATTTTTACAGCTCAGAGGTCACCTTGATCCTCAGAGCTGCTGTTATCAGGCACTTGTGGCTATTTATTCCTGTTTGCTGCTTGTCTCACTGGGAAAGCTGGTGTTTGATTCCCGGGGTGGGGAGACAAGAGCTTTGTCATGGCTGAGTGTTGTGTGGTGTGGGATGGGAAATCTTCCTGAATTTCCTTGCTGTGGAATCAGAAACAAGGACTTCGGTGCACGAGGCCTTTTCTGCTGTGAAAATACAACTTCCTCAGCAGTGAGGGGGTGTGAAACCAGGAAAAACAGGCTTTGGGCTGGATAGTAACAGCTTGGCTTTACCTAAAGTCTTGGTATTAGGAAGGGCTTGGATTACCCTTTCACACTGGAGCTTTGAGTGTCTGAATTAGGAAGGGATTTCATGGGATGGGACGGATGAGATGTTTTTTGATCTTTTATTTCTAAAGCATCAGGGAGAGCCCTGAGCTCAGAACTAGGGAAGAGTGTGAGTCCCTCTGGCTGGTGCTGCAGTGTCAGTGGTGGGCCTCAAAGTTTGAAGGCTCTGGATTAATCTTTTCCTCTAGGTCTCATCTTTGTGTGTTTTAGGAGGAGCTTCAGTGCCTGGAAAAGCCTTGAAATAAATAAATAATCCGTAAATAAGTCCCCGGAAAACAGCAAAATGTGTCAGTGAACTCGTTTCACTAATCTGCTGTGATAGGACAACAGGCTTTCTAGGAAGAAGCAATAAGTGTCACCTGCGCTGGTTTTTAATAAGGTGTTTGCTAATGGCCACTCAGCAAATGGGGGCAGTCCTGGCTCCCAGAGCCTGTGTGTGCAGTCCACAGGGATTGTATTTAACTCGTGGAGCCATTCTGTGTGTCTGCCACCAGGATATGTCAGCTTTTAAATACACATCCAGACACAAAGCAGGAAGAGCCCCTGTTTTACACTGATGACAGCAAAGCCCCTCTGGAGCTGTACAGAGCCACGTTCAGGCTGCAGTTTTGGGCACTGGTGACTTGAGTGGGACTGAGTGGTTTCCAGGCAGTATAAAAATTGAAGGTTGATGGTACAAGCACTCTGAAAGACAGGACTAGAATTGTGAAACTCTGAGTAAGTTAAAGATTGTCTGAAATAAGATATGATTTTGTAACAGTGATTGGAAGGGCTGATACAGGGCAGGGAAAAGCAACTTCAAAATTCACATTGGGGATTGAGTGACCATGTGTGGTTTCACTAAAGATTATTTAGGAGCTAAAGCAGAGCTTGATGTTAAAACAGACCTTAACATAATTTGCCAGTGACGTGGTGTTATGAAAATGGCAAACATTCTCCTGGAATCCAATAATCAGGAATACTTTATGCAAGGAATGTCAGGAATTCAATCCTCCCACTTAAGCCTCTGTTGGAGTATTGTGTCTGATCTTGAGGCAAGTAACCAAAATGAGAAGAGACCTAGGAAAGAGGATGTAAAGAGAACAGTATGACTGAATTAATGGTGGGCAGCCCATGAACATGAAGGGGAACATGGAGACTGGAGGGAGATTTGGGATTCCTGAATATTCACAGAGGTGGAGGCCAAGAAGTAGTTAATTGCTGTGTACCAAAGAAATGTAATTCAATTCCAAATTTCCAGAGGAAAGATTTAGTTTAGTCATCCCAAAGAACTAAGGAGGATAATCAAGCATTAGAGTGTACTGCTTAGGGAGATTACAGAGTCACCACTGCAATAAACTTTGAGGATCAGATTAGACACATCCGAGGGGGTGTTTAAGGTGCAGCAGAGAGCCCTTATGAACAGGGGTGGATTGGCCCTCTCTGGTCCTGACCCCTGTGACTGTCACAGTGTGTTCCCCAGTGTGCACCAGCCAAACCCAGTGCTGGGTGTGGTAAATATTAAAGGTTGTGGGAGGGATTAAATGTGCATCTGGTAACCTCCAGTGTGAATGAAGCCAAACATGAATTTCAGTGAGCAGGTAGAGACTGAGGGTTAGTAGGAATAAAGGACAGGCTGAGTAGGCAAATTCTGGCACATAGGGAATTTTTTTTCCTAGGGGTGCACATTCGGAGGTTTGTTGCCTTGGGATTTAGCTTTACTGGGTCAATAATGAGGGGCTTGTGTTCCTCACCAGATCATGGATCAAGCTGCCATGGTTGGGGCACCCGTGATTGGGCTGAATGACTCCGGAGGAGCCCGAATCCAGGAGGGAGTGGAGTCCCTGGCAGGCTATGCAGACATATTTCTGGTGAGTGGGCTGCAGAGGAGGGCAGGGTCTGTCTTTACTCGAGTCTGTTTATGAGTAAACTTGTAGGGTATTGTTCTGTTTCAGCCAGTGGCTAAAGCAGCTTGTGAGACCCAGAGCTTGGCTCTTTCCTTAACTTTGGGCAAATTTCTGTCCGTGTGTTAAATGAGAGGCTGCTGAGCCCTGTGAAGCTGTGACATAACAGTGAAAGAATAGACAGTTTGCTAAATTGGAAGACAAGCCCAAACAGCTATTTAAGTTTTTTATTTACACATAAATTATCAATTGCTTGTGTTGGGATGGAATTTCTCTGGGAATATCTGGGCACACCATAGTTCAGTGTTTTGTTAGGGGGCCAGAGGCTGTGACCCACCTCCAGCTGTCCCTGTGTCACCTCTGCAATGTGGAGACGTTAACAATTAACAATTCCACACAGATTTGCTCTCAGTGGGGCTGGTAAAAAGTGGAGGATTTCCACTGCAGAGAGAGAAGCTCAGAGCAGAAACAGCAAGTGCCTGTTCTGTCAAGATGGTGGGTCAGTGCTGGGGGGAAAAGGGCTGCAAGTCAGCATTTCTGTTCAAAGTGTGCAGTACAGTGCTAAATCATAATAAAATTTTATGTTTCTGCAGGATTGTTGTGGCTAATGCAAGAATTTTTCCCCCAGACACACAGTGCTGCTCGTTTTTTCACAGAATGACATTATTTTATATGCTTACCAAAACACATTACTTTAAAGTGCATGCACAGAACATCAACTGGGTTTTGCTTTCAGTAGGAGTGTGATGTGGGGTGACAGGTCAGGTGCTGACAGTCTGTGGGTCAGAGCAGTGTGGGAGGCAGTCCAGGAGTCAGTTGGGATCCACCTGAACAATGAACCAATGAGCAAGGCACATGATGTTTGGGGCAGCACCAATTCACCTCTGTGTGAAACTCTCTGCCTCAGTTGGTAAAACTAGGTGTGTTTTTTTCCCTATTGCAGAGAAATGTTCTGTGTTCCGGGGTGGTTCCCCAGATCTCCCTCATCATGGGCCCCTGTGCTGGTGGAGCCGTGTACTCACCTGCCCTGACTGACTTCACATTCATGGTCAAGGTGAGTGAGGGGGGCACGGCCTGACCTGCTGCTGGGAACACTGACCACTGAGTGGTCTCCTGCTCTGGATTAAGCTGATCTTGCATCATGAAAAGACGACAAAGACTTCCCCAAATAACTTGTGGATAGCTGCATTTTTGGTGAATTTTTAATGTAATGTATTAATTTTTAAGAAATCCAGCTTTCTGTTCTACCCTTTTCTCATTCTGGGGAGAGTCTCTAGAGACCGTGTCTGTTCTGAGGTGCTTTTGCAGCTTGTGCCTTTCTCCCTCCCCAGGACACGTCCTACCTGTTCATCACGGGCCCGGATGTGGTGAAGTCTGTCACCAACGAGGATGTCACCCAGGAGCAGCTTGGGGGTGCAAAGACACACACGGCTGTGTCTGGTGAGAGCGGTGCTCCCCTTAATGTGCTGATTGTAGGCCAAGTAAATGACTGAACTGCTGATTGGCTGGTGCAGATGAGTCTAAAGTGATGAAGCTCTGCCTAAGCACAGCTTCTGACTCTGGATGTGGTTCTTGCTGGTCCTTTTTAGTAATGGAACACGAAGCAGGATAAGTGGGAGTGTGGGAGAGTTCTGGGGTTTGGAAGAGAAAGTAGCAAAGCCACAAGAGATCTAGAACTGGGAAAACTGGGCTTAGCAAAGCTGGCCTGGGATGGGCTTTTTTTGGTTGTTCTTCTGAAATTTGCATGAGTTGAAAGATTCTCAACAATCCCTTGTTTGCTCACAGATGTGATGGATTGAACTGCTCAACTCCAAACCGAGTGGCAGTGTGAGATGAAGCACTTCTTTTTCCTGTTTTTCCCTTCTGGGAAAACTCTGTGATTCATGAATCTTCTCAAATGACTGTGGGATCTCCAATTCTGTGTGAACTGAGTTGATGAACCAAAATCACACACACAGATGCTGCCTGGATCCAGGCTTTATAAAAAATAATGCAGTGTGGGCCCTGAGTGCAGCACAGTAACCTGAACAGGCTTCCAGAAGGCTGGGACCCAGCTCGGGCTGTGATAAAGCAGCTGATAAACCACTTCACATTGCTTCAAACATGACACTAACAATCCTGACCTGTTATGGAGAAAGTCTGATACGGCCACACATTTTCTAGATATTTTTAGCCGGTCAGATTTGGTGGCTTAAGAGTCGTGATTGTTAATAGCTCAGGTTTAAAAAGAATTGCTGTTGCTTCTGTGTGTCTGTTGGTGTGTATTTGAAAAGGAAACATTGCACAATGATCTCCAAACCTGCTTTGCTGTCCCTGTGCAGGAGTGGCCCACAGAGCCTTTGAGAATGACATCGATGCCCTGCTGAATCTCCGGGAGTTCTTTAATTATTTACCTCTGAGCAACCGGGATCCAGCTCCAGTGTGTGAATGCCATGATCCCAGGTGAGAGCGGACTGCCTCTGGACACCGAATTCCAGGGCTTCCCTGGCCCCAGGGGAGCAGAGAGAGACCAGTGCTCTGTGCCCGGCAGCTTGGCACAGGGTTCTGTACTGTGGGTGTGGAGATGGGAAGTGTTCCAACGTGCCTGTGTCCACACCTGCCCACTGCCAGGTTTGTTTTTATTTTCTGAAAGTGATGTTATGCAGGCTGTGTGCAGCTGGGCTCCCACAGCTCCATGGAACAAGTGAGGGGGGCAGAAAACAGCCCAGTGAGAAGGGGGCAGGGCCCGCCCTGTTGTGTCAGTTGTGTCTGGTGGGTGAGTTCTGCTCCTGAGGCTGAGAGAGGTGGGGAACAAACAAGGAGGCAGAAAGCCTTGTGTGTTAGGAGCTTGTCTCAGGCTCATGGGGAAGTTGGAACATAACACAGGAAAGCCTTTCAGGAGGGGGAAAAGCAGCAACTGGACTTTTATCTGGGGATTTTTCCAGGAGCTGCAGGGACAGCCTGAGCCTGCAAAGGACATGGGACAGCCTTGCTGGGACTGGTAAAGGCAGAGAATGTCACTGGAGCAACAACATACTGTCCCAAGGTCTGGTTGCACTCCCAGTTCAGCCCTTTCTGCAGGGAACCCTCTGGAGGCTGTCACCCCCTCCTGTGTGGGGGTGGCACCTGAATCTGTCCCTCTCAGGTCCTCACACACGTGTCATGTAATGGCAAGCAAATCCTTTGTGTTATTTGGCAAGTTTGGGGAGTTATCTCTGAGGTTATCCTGGTCTTTCTAAGAATTCAATGCGTTCCAGTAGTATAATTACTCCCTATAGACTTGATTACGGTATTTTAATTTCGTTAGACAAACAACAGCCCATTTTTTAAATCAATGTACTTTATAACAGGCAGTTTATTTTCTCGTGAGAAGCTGTCAGTTATGTTGTAGCTACTAATGTATAAGAGATTGGCTCTTTATTTCTTCAGGGAGACAATCTTGTTCACAGCTTGACACACAGTTATAGGATCACAGTATAACAAATGCAATTTGTACTGGGAACTCCAATTTAGTAGCCTTTATACATGTGCAGACAGATCTATTTGTTAAATTTGCCTGGTTTTATAGCAGCATCTCAAACATTTCTCCCATTTGTGGCCCTAAAGCATAGATTGGTGTTATTTCATCTGGACATGTTAATAGGCTCTTTTTGCCTGGGATTGATGTGTTTGATCCTAATGGCTGCTCCAGTCCCAGCCCATTTCTCTGGAGGAATTCCTCTCTTATTGCATCATTTTCACACCACAAAACATTGCCAGAAATGATGCAAGTCAAATGTAACCTACTTCTGTCTTCAGGGTTAAGCCCTGAGGCAGGTGGGGTTGTTGGGTTGGTCTGGTTTTCCCTCTGGGTAGGTAAGTTCTTGGTGTTGAAAAATGTCAGGCTTGGCTGCTGGAATGTGTGTTGGTGGAGTTTTTGTTGTCTGTGGCCTGGGTGTTCAAGGGTTGAAGTTCCTTACAGTCCCAAGCTGTGCCCTGGTGGATGTGCCCTACCTTTGGAGGGTGTCCAGTTCACTGCATTTGGGGTGTTCCATGTGTGGAGGAGGTTATTCTCAGCCCTTGGTGCAGGTTCACTGAATGAAGAGCAGTGTCCATGGGCTGGGGTGTCTCGGGCTGTCCCCAGCTTTGGTGAGGAGCAGCAGTTCCTCCTTTCTGTAGGAAACTCAGTTCTCAGCCTCTGCAGCCCAGTGACTCCAGCAGCTCCAGATGCCCTGTCTGGGGTGGTTTGAAGGGGATTTTCAAACGTGGTACCCCAGATAATGTCTTCATTTTGATGATGGTTATTTATTTTAATGCTGTTATAATTTCCCTGGGCACTCAGCAGCACTGTGAATTTATGGGAGCAATAATACAATGTTTACACTTTGCTTATCCTTCAGGGTACCACCTCCCTGTCTACCTATGGACAAGAAAGTTTTAGCCTTTTTTGTAGCTTGGGGTTTTGTCTTAAAATCAGTTTGTTTTCACCAGATTAAGATTTTGTTATATTGTTTTATGGAGGTATTTGCCTGCAATACTTGTAATCATGTGGAAAAGGCACTCCAAGTGTTTCTGTGCACTTTATTCTATTAATAGCTGTATCTCTTATCCTCTCAGCCATCCCGTGTGTCTGAGGCAGCGCAGGCACAGCCCCGGGGCTGCATTGTTGGTGTCTGAGTTTGACAAACTGCAGATCACTGCCTTGCTTCAGATTGGGTGTCTAAAGCCTTGTGCTGTCTTGTGCTCAGTGCGCTAAATCATGGCATTGTTACAACAGTCATTCAGTAAGAACTCCAGAAACACCATTTGTAACGAGCACAGATCAGTATTTTTATGGAATAGCGCAAATACTCTACTCCCTGAAGCCTTTCGGGGGGGGACTCATAAAAACTGAGCCCCTGTGGCTCCTCAGGGAGGGTAATGCGAGCAGGGCTGGAGGCACCTGATCCTGCGGCTGCTGCCAGGGAGGCAGCTCCTGTTACAGGGGACCTGCAGGAAGTGTGTCACTGTGAGGGGAGCCACAGGAACGATGGTTTAAATGCTGCCATTGAGTGGAGGGGACTGAGAGTGTGGGTATGTGTTCCCCATCCACGAATCTGCTTGTTTGGGAAAGGGGGAAATGCGCATGGACAGTTTCCTTGGTTCACCGGTGGAGATGTGGGCCGGGAGAGGTGCGTGTGCCGCTCCCGGGCTGGGTGACACGGACGGTGTTTGTGTTCGCCTCTGCTCTCCTGCCCTCGTCCTGGGCCATCCATGGCCCGTGTCCCGCGGGCCGCCAGTGCCCCCTGCAGCACAGCCCGTGTCCCGGGGATGGCTCTCGCTCGGGGAACACGGCTCTCCTGCAGGAAAGGGACAGAAATGGTGCTTTGCCCCGTATTTAGTGTGTGAGAGGTGGAATTACTGGCCCAGGGTTTTGTTTTGGTGTTGATGTGGTGTGTAACGAACGTGGCTCCCTCTGTCACTCACTGTCTCTGTCCCCACAGTGACCGCCCGGTTCCCGAGCTGGACACGGTTGTTCCAAGTGAATCAACCAAAGCCTATGACATGCTGGATGTCATCCACCCCGTAAGTCTGCTGACAGCAATATTGTATTCACATTCTGTGTTCTGGGTCTAAGGAATTGACAGAAACCAGCAGAGTGGCAATGAGGAGAGATACTGGTATTAGTTATGTTAGTCTTCACTAGTGACTGTTTTTACCTGTTTAGCACCATGAGTGAAGGGACAACAAAAACTGCAGGGGAAACTAAGGAGTCCTAAGGTTTGTTTTCAGGGTCCATCTGCTGCTGCATGCACAGCTGTGCAGAGGAAAGAGGCTGTAATTGTTTTCTCTCTGAGGTTGAAACCCTCTTTCTCCCTTGAGTTCTGTCTCTTGCCCTCTCCCTGCACCTTGTTATTCCTGTCTTGAATTTTGCCACTTTTTATAAAATAAACTACTCAGAGTGCATGTGTAGATTTCCCCTTCTCTGTTTATGCTAAGAGACAGTTATGTACACACAGAGCACAGGAATATATATAGTTTTGAAATGACAAGTCAAGCACTTTGAAACTGAGTTTGTGTTTCATTAAGTGAGGCAGATCTCCTGGGAGGGGGGCAGGCACGGAAACATCTTGCAATCTTTTGAAAAATCTGAAAGCCAGTGTATAAATGATGGAGGTTTTATTAAGGCAGCACAGGCAGCGCTGGTAATTCTCTTGCCTGAGGTGGAGTACTTCACTGCTCCAGTAAAGGCTGGGGCAGAGAAGAGGGCTGTAAATAAGTTTGATCACCTGAAGCTGTTACAGCCCCTGTAGAGCACCCTGAGAGTCTGAATTCTGAATATTAAAATTCCCAGCTGCTGCTTCTCCTGCGGCGATGTTGAGCAGCAGATGAGCCAGGAATGACTCCATTCCCAAGTGGGGGCAGTGTAGCTGTGTTTGTGGGATCATACACGTGTCCCTTCTGCTGTTCCCTTTGCCTGCCTCTCCCCACGTGCACATTCAGCCAACACCTTCAGTTTGTAACTGGCTGCATTTTGACTCCTTTTGGTGGAGAAGCCAAACTCAGGGGAATTTTAATCCCTGGATTCTTCCATTTCAGCACTACATATACTGAAAGTTAAGAGGTGGCATTTAAAAAAAGTCCCTATGTGAATTAGAAAAAACCCCCAAACCTTCCCACAGATTTTGAGAATTATTAAGAAATAAAACTCCTTTACTAATCCTTAGATTTTTCACAGCTTTTCTGAGGCTGAGGCAGGCTGCAGCCTGTGTGGGCACAGCTGTCAGGAGCAGTTGGAGACAGGGAGCCCTGACAGGAGCCTGGGCAGCCATGTGTAGGTGTCGCTACTGCTCCACGGCTCATTCTCATCTCTGTGGATGTGCCTGGGGGATGTCACTGCAGAGCACACACAGGACTGCAGTCCCAGGGAGAAGTGCAGCCACCCCAGGTGTGCACAGGAGCAGAGATGACAGGAAACATGGCACAGCAGCTCCAGCAAGGACTGTTTTATCACAGAATATTCTGAGTTGGAAGGGACCCACAAGGATCATCGAGTCCAACTCTTAACACTGTCTCCCTGGCGGGAATCGAACCCGGGTCTCCCACACACCAGGTGGGGACACTTACCACTGTACTAAAGTGGATTTATCCCTGGAAATTGTTCTTTGTCCGCCACTAATTAAGATGTGAGAAAAAAAATTCTTATCATCTGAAGTTTGTCATAAGGCAGGAAAAAGGCTCCGTAGAGTCAGAAAGGTGTTCTCTGGTGGAACGCTTGTCTGGCAGCTTTAGTGGTAGGTGCAGGACTAGTTAATTCCTAGATCAAAGGCTGCACAGACTAAAAGGTTTCCCTCTCTCTTTCTTTCAACATCCTGCAACTTCTGAAATGATTTAAAGTTCAGTACTAAGGTGAGTTAGTGTTTTCCTGTGTCTTTATCTACACCTGTCTGTGCTCACAAGGGCTCTGCCTGGCTCTCCCCTTGCAGATTGTGGATGAAAGGGAATTCTTTGAGATCATGCCATCCTATGCCAGGAACATCGTGGTTGGATTTGCCAGGATGAACGGACGGACCGTTGGGATCGTGGGGAACCAGCCCAAAGTGGCATCAGGTGAGCCCAGAGTGAGACCTCCCCCCAGTGGCTGTGCCCCTTTGCTGTGTGTGCTGGAAACCAGTTCATTCCTTCAGGGGCCCAGCCAGGTGCTGTCAGTGCCAGGTAAGCACAGGGAGGGTGCTGGAAGAGCACCCCTGCAGTGAACTGGGTTAATCACACCATGTCCACAGCAGTAACATCCCCAAAACCCCTCAGCAGGGTGAGGTGACTCCGTGTTACCTCCCTGGAGTGCAAAGCCTCCAGACACCCAGTGTGGGCTCTTGGCCTCACATGGTTTGAATATGATGGTGCAGCTCGAGCTAAAATCACCCTTTTTAACTGTCCAGGGATTTTGCCTTCTCTCTTTAATGTGGTAAAAAGTGACCTTCTCCAGTCAGAACTTTCTGGTTTGCTCCTTGTTTTTAATTCCTGTGCCTTTTTGTTTGGGGAAATCACATGGCCCACTATGATGCTGCATTCTTCTGTCACCTTTACAAGACAGGACTACCAGGGTACTAGACAGGTTGTAACATTAAATTAATCTGCACTTGATATTCTCAATTTTAACAACCGTTTTTAATATTTCACAGAGATGCTTTTATAGAAAATGTGTTTTGGTTTAATTCTAAATAGCAGTGAAACAGAACTTTACAGCATGTTGACCAAAAATGTTGATCTTTCTCAAAATATTATAGGACTGTTTATTTCTGTGGGTTTTTTTAATGGAGAACTCTGTAACCTTTCAATATGACTGATCTAATAAAAACCAATGAAGAGAAAATTACAGAAAAAATATCTGAAATTACAAGAATGTAATAAAACTGCTACATTTTGGTGTTTGCACAGAAAGTCAGAAAAATTAAATAAGCCTTTGAAGGTACGTAGCTTGTTCTGTAATCTTAGTTCTAAACCAGGGAAACTTCAGGGCAGATTATGTCCACATTATCTCCAGACAATACAGCTAAACTAGTGTGAGTTCTGAGCTGCCCTGAATTACTGCAGATCACGGGAGTTGTTCACACCTTTCTCTGCGTTCTTAACTCCAGGGTGCTTAGACATCAATTCCTCTGTGAAGGGAGCCCGCTTTGTTCGGTTCTGTGATGCCTTCAACATCCCCCTCATCACCTTTGTGGATGTCCCTGGATTCCTGCCGGGTAAGCCTGTGTCTCTGAAAGGTTCCCTCATGTTCCACTCCTGCACAAAGCAGGTTGTCACAGGAGTAAATCCAGTGTTAACACTGTTGTGTAAAGCAGGGTTTACCTCCACAGCTGTCAGAGCACCGAAATGTCACTGCTCAGCAGTTTGCAGGTTTAACGGTGGGGCAATAGCAAAGGTGTCACAGAACCTGCCTGTCCCCTCTCCTCTGACATGGGCCAGGCAAGGGCCTGGTTCTCTTCAGGAGACACCACAGCAATCTAGGGTTGGGCAGTTGCTCAGAATCCACGAACAAGTTGTTTCCACATAGATCATTAAAAGTAGTGACTTAATATTGTGTGATAGAATGTTGGTTTGAAAGTAGATAAAGGGAAGAAAAATAAAATAAGGAAAGCTAAACAGAGGGGACCTGAAGCTCGATTGTGATCCTAAACTGTTGCATTTTAAGGAGTTTGGCAAGATTAGCCCATTAGCTTTAGAAATCTCAGATTAAGTAACAAATTCTCAGGTGCATCATCCCCTCTCCCTCTTCAGAACAGAAGGAATCTGTCACATGGTGCAGGGTGGGGTATGAAACATCTCACAGTGTCAGTGACCCAAACACTTGAATAGCCCCCAATTTCCCGGGTGTGCACAGAGATGACATTTAAAGCATCCATAACCTGGAGCTGCATAAAAACACACATTTAGAACAAGTCTGGATCTGAATCTGTGGCCAGAAAAGAGTTCATGCTAATGGATCATGGGTGAGAGTGTAAATAATTCAAATAACTGATCTTGAAACGCTTCGAGGGACTGGCTGTTCTAACTGTGAATTGTAAGGTGAGGCTGTGACTAGATCGGGGGGGTGTGAGTGTGTCCCAGCTGTGCTCAGGCTGCTGGGGGGGTTGGAGACCTGCCTGCTCTGGTTCCTGCTGCAGGGAAAGGCCAGGACCAGAAGTAACGTGTAGGCAGAAATTACCCGCCACTGAAATGACACCTGGGGGAAGCATTAAAGTCAGGCCACCAGACAAACTACCAAGGAAGGTACTGAATCTCACAAAAGACTTTTTACTTAAAATGTTACACATATTTAAAAAACCACATGCTTTAAAACGATCCCAGGTACTCTTAGGAGGTTCTCCCATGCGCTGAAACAAAAGTCAGTAGGTGGATTAAACTGTTGGAGTTACAGTCTGAAACTCAGAAATCCTAGACAT
>WEKX01015743.1:0-72347 GCA_013390025.1 Pitta sordida | reverse complement strand
ACTCATAATATTCTGCGAATCTGTGAACTACATATAGTTTAACAATTGAGACAACTGAGTCAGCCACTATCTAAGTACAGTGCATCTGGGGAGGAAGTGGTTCTCTAAGGAAATGTCAATACCACAACAGGGCAACTGCAGTGATCAAGTGCCCACTGAGGATATTCATCAGTGCTTTGTGCTGCTCTGAAGGTATGACAGGGATAAAACTCCTTTGCAACATACTTTTTAGTTTTAGTTGATGGGGAAGAATAACATTGTTGTATTCTGTAAAACATTCTTTATAAATGTCCATTTTTGATTCTCCCTTGTCCTTCTGTTTTCTTAGGGCATTGACTTGATTTTGTTTCTGCACAAACTGTTGTTAACTGCAAAAAAATCAAAGGATAGCTATTTATAGATGAAGGAGATGGGCAACTTAGTTCTGAAGCTGAAACAATATAGTAGAACACAACTTTTTTTTTTCCAAATAGACAAATCAGAATCAATGCCAGTTTTTCTCTCTGAAGATGGAATTAAAAAACACTGAAATGATTTCTTCCTCCACCTTCCCTTTCTTCCACCAAAACCAAGCTCCCCATGAAACACACCACCCCCCTTAACCCTCTCCCCCCTCAATCTTACATGCTGAGAGACCCAGTTTAAATATAATATAAGATCCTATTCATATTTTCCTGCAGCCTTTCCTTTAACCCTGAGGGGAGAGTAAGATTGTGCTTTCTTAAAATGAGAGAATTCATAGTACTCCTCTTTCACAGAGATGTTGTCAAGAGAAAGAAGTATAGGCTGGCAGCCTATATGATTTAGAAGTATAGGCTGGCAGCCTGACCCCTGAGCTCAAAAAGGCATGGCACCATGCCCAGACTCTTTTTGTGGGCTTCAACTTTTTCACATGGCTGTGCAAAAGCAAGTCAATACTTTCTCCTAACCTTGGTTCTGCTGAAGACCCATCTCTACTACCTAGAGGTTTCTGTTCATTTCAACTTAGAATTCACTCTTGCTAGCAAATGCATCTTAGCTTCTTAACCTTCTTATAGAAGGTTACCACCTTTCTTAATTCAGCTCAACTATTGGCTGGCTGTTCCAACTGCATAGTACTTTCTGATGAGCCTCAGGTAGTGGGTAGCTAATCCTCTGGTAATTGCTGTAACCATGATCTGACTTGCCTTATTATGAGTTCAGCCATAGAAAAAAGTTAAGTTATTGGATGCTTCGGTAATGCATACTATATAATACCTTCAATCAGATTTATTTTAGATGGATTCAGTTTGCTGCTAAGTGATTGGATTGTAAGAAGTTATAATAACCCTATAAACAATGACCTTCAAAAAATTGTATTTTTTTTCACTGTAGTAAAAGGAATTAAGCCTTCTTTCCTGTTCTTACTGAAGAAAAAGGGTTAACAACAATCAAGGAGGTCATATTAAAAAGTATGGGAGAATGAATACCGTGCAATTGATATTTTAGAATGATCCAAAATAAATAATCAGTCAGCCCAACTGACAATAAGAAGACAGGAGTTTTAAACGTAACTTCAGTTTTATTAATTTAATTTTTAAAATAAAACACTGAAAATATTTTACAATATTGAATCTCTACAGTTGGTAACATTAATATATACTATGAGATATATTAATATATGAGCTGTGCTCAGTAATTCAAAGAGAAAAATGCAGAAAGCTGATGACAGTTAACAAATGTCTGTCATAGATTCTTGAGCTTGCATGATCAAGTCCTGCCTGCCTGATGCTGCCAGTCCTGAAGTACTTTGTCTCATTTTCTGCAATATCTTTATGGTCTGTCTCACTGATTCTAGGCAGGACACAAAGGCAGGTGGCACTGCAACCACCTTTCCTGATAACATTACTGTGCCAGGCATCAGATTTTAATTTGACTTCATTCTTCTGTCAAGGAAAACCAGAGCCAAAGAAAACACGGACTGCAATTCTATTTAAGACTGCTACAAACAAATAGTGTCACCCTGGGTGAATTCAACTAGGATTTTGACAGCACTGCACTTATAAGGACCCTAGAGTCATCATCAACAATTCCCTAATACTGTTGGCCCTCTTGCACTTCGCGCCTCCAATACTGCGGCTTCAGATCTTAGCGACATGATTTGTTAGCGATGTAGGAGACCCAATGTAGTAGAATGGGCAGCAGTGGTGGCTCGGGCGGCAGCGGGGACAGTACATGCACCAGCGGGGGCCTGGGGGGTGGCGGCTGCAGCTGCAGCACCCGCAGGGGTGAGCCAAGCAGTGACCGCGGCGCGGCCATCATTCAAGGCGGAAGTCGGGCTGTGCAGGTCCCAGATAAGATTGCAGGTCTGCGTTACAAGGAGACCCGACTGTATTATCAGCTTGGTCTGTAGCAGTCCTCATCAAAAAAGTTGTTAATGTGTTTGGCATCATCAAGAATCGTGTTTAGGACAGGACAGTGTCTGTTCTGCGTTTTCCTGTGTTGTGGAATACTGATGTGTACAAGTCTTGACAGTGTGTGGGTCCAGTTTCCATACCCCCAGAAGGATAGTACAGGAACAGAGAGAGGCCACTAAACTGATGAAGAAGAAGCTGTTATCTTTGAGGACTAGCATTGCAGGGACTATTCATTTGGAGCACAAGATAAGTGGAAAAGATCATTGAAGCTTCAACATCATAAGGCTAGTACTAGAGCTCTATGGCATTTGAACTTTGAAGGGGATTGGCTTAAAAAAGATGAAAAGTACTTTCCAACAGAATTACAGATGTGGACCTTTTTTTCGCCCTAAGAGCTTGTGAATATAGATAATATGAAAGTCTTGAAAACAAAACACTCAAGTCCTAGAAAACCAACAAATTAATTGACAGTGTGCCCATAGATACTAAAGGGAATAGATATAAATACACTCTAGTTTCCCTAGTTTTGTGCTGGTGAATGCAGGGGATTATTTAGGGAATAAACTGCGATTTAACAAGACTAAGTGCCGGGTTCTTCACTTTGGACATAACAACCCCATGCATCGCTATTGACTGGGGAATGAGTGGCTGGAGAGTGGTGAAATGGAGAGGGATTTAGTAGTAAAAAACCTGTGATGTACTAAAGCCGTGATGGGCGATCTGCCAAGTAGCGAGTGATTACTGTGTATGGAAAGTCAAAGTCAGGGAGTGATGTGAAGTACTCAGAGATCTGAGACCTGTCACAAACTAGGGATCATTTTCCTCAATCCATGTTTGTGAGTTCCTGTACAGCATAAAACATGGAGTACAATCAAGAGCCAACCTTATCTACCCTTCACTAACTTGAAAAGAAGCAACTCATTGAGACTGCTGCTGTTTTCTTTGTATCACTAAGGCAATTTCCTTGTTATTGCATCCTTTCTCTATTTTTTTTTCACACACAGCCAAAGTTCTGACATTATGGCTGCATGCAATATCTGCATATTTTCCCAATGTGAGCGTTTGAGTCTATTGAGATCTGGGTTTTACTTCTGAGTTTTTATGAGAGACAATCAATATACTTTGAAAAACCTAAATAAATAAGAATTTTACTTGTGGGACATAGAACTGTAATCCCTCACAATTTTATTTTATTTTCTCCTTTGGGACCTACTTCAAGATAATAATCATCTGTCTGGACTGTATACTTAGTAAAAGAGTAAAATAAATAGTGTCCACTGAACAGTGAGATTACAACTTTTTCTACCTGCTTGAAACCATGTGCAGAAATAATTGTGGTGATGACACTACTCAATTAGTGAATTGCTATCTCATTACAGAAAGACTAATGGTATGTAAGGGTCTCTTGGCTTGTTTTCATGGGGGTTTATATAATATGATTGTTGTCTAACTTTCTCATGTCTTTTATCCACCAGTAAATTGTTACTAGGTTGTTGCAGACAAACAAAATACTCATTCCTGATTTGGGAAGCACAGTTTTAAAAATTCTGCTTTTCTATATCTGTGCTAGTTTTGGCTTAACTTGTGTAAAATAAAATGAAATACAAGATGAAAGGGTTGAGTTATGTAAGAACAAAACTGAAAGCATGCTGAAAGATGCAAAGAGTGGAGAACTGAACCACATTGTCCCTTAAGAAGTCTATTTTTGAACTTTGAAGTTGTCATGCCAAACCATAAGATGTAGTTAGTAAATTGCAGTGGTCTATAGCTGCGGTTCTCATAGGAAACAGGAAAAAGGAGATACGTGTAAAACTAACAAGCTGCTATTTTCAGTAAGGACTAAATAGGTACAACTGAGGGGGAAATAAGGTTCATTTCAGTATCAGCATAAGCATTTTTCATCAAAGCCTTTTTACAGTTACATTTAGTAACAGTTATATCATTGCTGTGCTTGAATCTCAGGTGGGAGATGGAAAAGATTCTACAGTGTCCTGTGTGGAAGCTTGAAAAGGATGAGGTTGTGGGAAAAAATAGTTGACTGAGACTGTCATAATACACCTTAGGGATGCATTTTTCTCTTCACTTTATCCCTTCTGGTAAATGAACTTGACCATAAACCAAACTTTCCAAGTTTGGGGTCAAGGTGGTGGGCAAAGGAAGTGCTGGAAGCTGGGCAGTCCTTAGCTCCAGGTCTTGTTCTTCCTTGCCCTGGTTTGCACAGTCTGTACAAAGGCTGCACACAGATGGCAGCATCCCCACTGGTGCTCCCACCAGTGAAAGCAGATGGCAATGGGCAACTATGCCTGCTCCCAGCCTGAGGTACCTGCTGTCCATACGCTCCACTGAAGCTCTATGCCATCATTCCTCTTTTTGCCTTTCACCTGCACACTTGTGTATCCCAGAGTTGTATTTTATCTTGCAGAACAGGAAAAGGACTGTGCACACTCCTGTAGTTCATATAATTTGGGATATTGTTCTCCCAGCTACACCGTCCACTGTTCACTGCCAAAATTCCATCTGACAGGCACATAGCTATTTGTTGAAGTCTGGCAAGGCAATCCAGACCAGTTTTGTGAACTTTTTTCCAAAATCTTTATAATATTGCCTTAGTCTGACAGCCTTGTATGAGAGGCGGCAACCCCTGCAGTTGTGTTGGCAAAGGATATATGTAATGATGAAAATCTGGGAAAGCAGTAATGGAATTCCTATTTACTGGTATTTTGAAATTCATAATGTCTTTTTCAAAATAAATTTCTTATCTTGTTTTAGTCTATGTGAGTGTTGGAGTTGCACTGTGCTTGGACTATATGTACCTTTTTTTTTTTTTCATTTTGTGTAGCTATGCGATATTTGTATGGTTGGAGGGATTCAAACTGCATAGAGTATACAAGATGTGCACAAAATTAATAACACCCCTACAATATAAACGAAGTGACTTAAATGTAAGTACAGCATATTAAGTTGAAATATTAACATAAAACTTAGATACAGGAGCCTAAACAGGCATGAGTAAAGCTTCAATCCTGTAATGGTGCCACGTCGTCCACAAGGGCTTTGAGCTTCTTGGTCAGTGGAAGCCAGCTGAACCCAATTACTCACATTAGGATCCTCATGTGTTACATTTTGATTTACTTTTTTTTTTTTTTTAATGTATGCTTTAGTAACTAGGCTTCGTAAGCAACTGTGGCCACCTTGTGGATTCTTCTAAGGAAAATTATACTTCATATTAGAAAGAAGGAACTAGGATAATTTTGATTGTTAAAGACTATTCTGTTGTGTTATTGGTTGTGTTTAATGACTTTCAATCAACACTTCTTACTTGTTAGAAATTAGTTATTGTTAGTAAATATAAAACTCTTAAAAATACGCTTTCCATTATAAAGTTACCAATTTTCATCAAAAGATTACTAGAATTGGTAAAGTTTAGCTGTGAAGGGAGAGAAAAGTATGATTTCAGTGATGATGTAGGTCTTTCTTGGAATTGTGGCTCTTTAATATCTCCTTCACTTCTTAAAAATAGATTTCTGGGAAACAACACAGTGGTGTGGTGAGTTGACCTTGTCTGCCTGCTGGATGTCCACCCAACTGCTCTTTCACTTGACTTTTTCAATTGGAAATAGAGTAAATAAGACACAAAAGTCTAATTGGTCCAGATAAGAATAGAGTATCAGTCATCAGTTACCATCATGGGTCAAAACAGACCAGTAGCCTATCCCACTGCTAGTACTTTGCGATGTAAATCAGTAAAGAAGACAGATGAGGCAAAGCAGGATATTCCTTTTCCAGTATTAGTCTGCTTGTCAGGCGTGCTCTGTTGCAACTTTTAACTCTATCCCGTGAGAACATCACCACCATGTCTGAAATTCTTTGGCCTGGTTAAAGGAGCCTTGAATGGCTCAGGCTGTACAGCCAGAACAGGTTTCTCATGGTGTATGAGGCTCCCAGAGCTGTCAGACCTCTGGACACTCACAGTCAAGATGATTAGAAGCTTCAGGATCTCTGGCACTGGTACAGGTTAAATAGTGAGGATGTCCAGAGTCCCTGCTCGTAGCTAGCTACTCCAGCTTTGGGTATGTTGGTACTCAGGACTTCCAGCCACCTACTGGAATTTCAGGCAAGATTTCACTTCAGTTCTTTTAAAGCTAAATCCAAGGTGCTTCCTTAAATTAGGTTAGATTCAGCTACTGGCGCTCTCCAGTGTGACTTCCTTTTGCCAGAGAATTTCAAAATGGCTCTATTTCTGATCATAAAAGTGGGTATTCTTAACATCACTCTGAAGTGGCTACTTAAATGGAGGGGAGGGGGCAAAAAAACAGTTTGAAGAAATAATTTGAAATTTTTATAAACCTTGTTCCAAAAGATATTGGGCAAAGGGTTACACGTATTGTGTATCTTATCTCCTTGTGTCATGTAATTCTCCCAAGGTTGCTCCACAGCCCTGGACTGTTGCCATATGGCATTGTAGTAGTGGAGAACTGTGTCTTGGTAAAGCCAAGCAGATACGAAGCAACTCAACAGCGACTCAAATAGAATGCTACTTTAGGGATATACCAGGAAAGGTATTCAGGCTTTTTAAAAAATAAAAAAACCCTAAAAATTGCAGTGTATTGCAAATTGAAAATAGAACCCAACCTCAGCCTTTTTTCTACATTTATTTGTTTTGTCATTATGCTGCAATATTGTGTTGGAAATAATATACAGTAATCCCTTGAATATCAGGTGGAGTAGGTTCCAGAAAAATGCCGTGATAAGCAAAATCTGCAAAGTAGCAGTAAATACAGTAAAAATGGTAAATACGGTAAAAACACAGGAAAACCCCCCACAATGTATTGATGCCACAAATGGTGAACTGTGAAGTAGAGAGGGATTGCTGTATATTTTTCTCTATTTCTTAATTTTGCTTCTGTATGTCCTGTCTAATTCATTTAGATGAACACTAATTTCAAAATCACTTGTGGTCCAGGGGCCTTTCTATAACTTCAAAGCCAACCTTTTTAATCAAATAACTTATTTTCCCTACATTTCACTCAGGAACTCATCAGCCATAACTGCTGAGGATCCTAGAGCATAATTTTACAGATTTTCAGATGTCCAAGATTCTTCACCTTAGCTGATGTGTTAAAATGTTCTTAATTGGTCGCCTTTAATGGGTTCTTTTTTATGCATTATTATACTTGATAAGGCTTTTTATTTCCCTTCCTATGTTTTGCTTCCTAAATCCTGGCTGAGTGAATAAAATGACTTATTTTCCATCTAGTGGCACTACTTTAGTTAATTCATGAAATATAAATTAGGCTTACATATTTTCCTTGAATCTCAGTTACAAGCAAGAGCTTAGATGCTATGTAATGGCTCAGAGAACATATTTGTAAGTTGTTTTCCCACTAGAAAGGGAGCTCATGTATCAAACTGACAACATACAAAAGACAATATTCCATGGACATACCTTTCTTAAGACTTCTGGAATTTCAATAAAAACTTCAATTTAAAAAATCTTGATGATTTTTGATAAGTCTTACTCAAAGATTATTTAAAAAATGCAGAAAAGTTAATCATGATTAGACCCAGATCCTGCTGAATCAAGCAGATATCATTTACCTTATATTAACCGAATTTGAATCCATATTGTAAAACAGCGTTTTAGGCAGAAAATCATGTGAGGGATTCCTCTTAAAAAGTACTTTTCTTCTGGTATATGAGAGATGTGAAGTTTTTATTATGCAGACTTCCATTAATACTTAGTTTTCTGGTACAATTTGACCTTTTAAAAGGTTTGTTATAAACGGTGCCAAGAAGCAAGAAGTGTTAGAAAAAATATTTAAAGTATGGTGTGAGATAGTAATTATAAACAATATTGCAGTCTTCACAAACAATCTATCACTTGTCTGTGTGTTTTTGTTCCCAGAGTTTAATGCTGTGGGAGTGTTTTCTGCTGCTTTGTTCATTGCACTTTAATAATATGCCAAGTTTTCTGACTTAGTGAAGTATTTCTAATGACGTACCATGATTGTAACTATGGCATTATTGTCTTTTATTCATGAGGTTTTAGAGTTTTGACTCTTACATTGGATACCTGTGGCTTTATTATTATCTCCAGAGTACTATGGTCAGAGGCATAAAAATGTTGGCAATTAAGTGAAAGAACTCAAAACATTCTGCTTAAGCAGTATATGTGCTAGCACAGTGTATTTGGAATCACTTTTTTTTGAGAGGAGGAGACAAGGGCTGTATATCCCTTCCATCTTTGCATTGCATGCATTCAAAGGCAGACTGATCGAGTGCTCTGAGGAGGAGTCTATTAGGTGCTACTCAGTAGGGAGACCATGTAAGATTCAGGAAATGCTTTATGGAGACTAGATGAGTATCAGGTGAAGAACGAGCGCTTGCAATGTTTTTACTTGAGTAGGTTGAAAGGGACTTGGGGGTATTAGTGGACAGAAAACTCAACATGAGCCAGCAGTGTGCCAAGGCAGCTAAGAGGGCCAATGGTATCCTGGCCTGCATCAAGAATGGAGTGGCCAGCAGGACAAAGGAAGCAAAGTGCTCAGCACTGGTTAGGCCGCATCTTGAGTATTGTGTCCAGTTTTGGGCCCCTCAATTTAAGAAAGATGTTGAGGTGCTGGAACAAGTTCAGACGAGGACAACAAGGATGATTAAGGGGCTGGAGCATAAGCCCTATGAGGAGCGGCTTAGGCAGCTGGGTCTGTTTAGTATGGAAAAGAGGAGGCTCAGGGGTGATCTTTATCACTGTCTATAACTACCTAAAAGGGGGCTGTAGACAGGCAAGGGTCAGTCTTTTCTCTCTGGCCATTTGTCTCACCTGGATGCTCTTACATACCGTTGGATGTAGTTGTCTGCACAATCACTTTGACAGTGAGGAAAAATTGTGTGGAAAGCAACAAATGTTGAATGAGGCATGGATTGTCAAGCTGTTGATGTTCTTCTTAAATGAATACTCTTGTGTTGTATCATTTCCACAGTCCTGCTCTGTTAATTTTTGTAGTTTAGTGACCTAGCCAGAATACAGTGTCATTCCCTTGTAGGAATTGTACTTGGGTTTATTCCTCAGGGGAAGGGTTATTGTACACTCAGGTTTTATCCCATTGCATAGTAAAGATGTAGCAGAGGTGCTTGCCCAGACTCAAGATGTGCCTCTATATTCTGAAGTTCTGACATAATCTATTTGCCTTGATAATTTAAGCATTCCTTAATATTTGAATCTTGTCTGTTGCCTATGATTAAGAAAGGAAGAAGCAAAGGCAACTCTGGAAGAGAAGCACAGACAGTAAGACCCTTGTTCATTGGCTTTTTCCTCTGGAGCAGTTGTGAGAAAGCTTTTCTTGAGAATTTTGGATGACTGCGCAATAGAAACTGATGTGGGGGGAAGATCAGGTAGGAAGGTGGGTGTGGAGCGAGTTACACTGTGTATTGTTAAATTAGGGTGGAAACTGTGCGGAAGGAGGATTTTTAAGGTGTTCCCTCCAGATTTCTTTGTAACGACCCTGTCAAAGTGCTAGTCTGCTTCCTAACTAATCAGACTAGTCTAATTCCCAGGTCCTCAATTTTACTTAAGCTTTTCTTTGTTACAAACATTCATGTGCCCCAAGTTCTTCTGGCTCGGTAAAGGAATTTAATTCAGTGTGCATCATCAGTTTAATGTACCTTGGTTTTACAATTACGGTATTGCAATCATTTTATCAAAATGTCTTGAACTAAGTAAACTCCAAACCCAGGCCATGTATCACCATCCAAAAAACAGTCAGTCATTATACCCCTTTTTCCTATTATGCAAGGACAATTACTATTTTCTTCATTAAGATAGAGCTGTTTTATAGTATTTGGATATAAAGTAAGCAATTTGTCGTGTAATTAGTTTGTTTCAAGTATTCAAATTCACTTCTGTTTGCCTAGAGGTCAGAAGAGGGCTATGAAGAGCTGTGCCTTTAAAGAGGCTTTTATTGGAGTTAATTAGGATATGTTATTGTCTTGTAAGGAGGCTTTTGAGTGCAAATCAGCTGTAATCCAAGCTCTGCATGAAGTTAAATTCTGTTGCACTTGCTGTCTCAGAGTAACTAGCGGCACATAAAAAACGATGGCAAAATGCTCTTTCCTGTCACATGCAATTTTCTTTTAAGCATCTATAGTAGACATTATGGAATGTAGGTTAAACTGTCCATGTCTATTTTCCCACCTTATTTCCTTTCATTTTCCCTTTGCTTTTTGTGACAAATGAATACCACTTTGTTGGGTTTTTTTCAAAGGCATACTAGGACTCTTTCCAGTCTTTGAAGCCTTCAAGGAGTGTTTCACTCCTAAGTGAAGCACTCGGGCTCATAGTTTTGAAAGAGGAAACAAGGATTTAGAGATGCTTCCCATAAGTTTGCCTGCTGCCATTTTCCATGGTAATTCATTAGCTCTAGGAAAATGTAAATGGGGCCTTTGGAGCTGTTATTTTGACTGCCTTATGCTAAAATTTTGTCTTTAAAATGCTACTCATTGCAAAGTTATCTTACATGAATGTGGTTTGGCATATTTTAAGGCTTTGTGTTTGCTTTCTGCGTCAATAAGACTTCTAGAAAAATAGCAGAGAAAAAAGCCATTTGTCACATCTTTGGCAAACACTTTCCTCCCTTTGTTTTAAATATCAAGTTAAAAAGCTAGTTTTGTTACTTTGGCTTATGATGTTCCTCAGTCATTGTTATTTCATAAAGTTGTACATAACTGTATTTTTGAGCTCATAAAAGAATATTTTTGATAGTTGTAAGACTGTCAACCAGTGATAGAGTAAATGTAATTTTTACAGCTGCATATTCAGAAGAGCTTTAGAGTAAGAGTGTCTCTGCAAGAACGTTTTTGGTAAGAGAAAGGATTTAGGGGTTTTTTTTCTAAATCAGTGCTCTCCTACAAGTTCTATTGCTTTATCTTTCTGTGATGGCACTTCTGCTTTCTTTTTTTTTATTTGGCATGATTGTACAAAAAGGAAGTATCTTGTCAATGAAAAGTTTTAGAAACATGTCACAGTGTGACTGTATGATGATGTGAAACTGACGGGGGCAGTTTGTGGGTCATGATGCATCTCTTGTTTTGGTTTGTTTTTTAATATTTTTTTTTGTTTTGACTATTCTCTGACTTTGGCCCATCATCATTTTTTTAAACAGGATCCAAGCACCAGACTCTTTCAAGCCAAGCCAGGAAAGTAGTTCCCAACAGGAATATTGGTGCTCTCTTTAAACCTACTCACCCAGAATACAATAAGTGGGTCACTCACTTCTAATCCAATATTTCTTTCAGTGCTATAAAGTTCATCATAGGCAAATACCAGTGCTTCAAAATTGTTTTAAAAACAAACAAACACAAAATAATAAAACCCCCACAAATCCATAGAAAATCGTGATACAAATTAAAATGCATGAACATTTGTTAGATAAGGGAGAAGTATTGAAGCATGCCATTCTCAAATGCCATTCTGAGTAGAGTCATACCTTGCTGCTGATATAGCTGTATTTAAGACCAAATTACTCACCTTGGTTACTTGGCTGATGTTCTTCATTCCTGCCAAGTACTTCTGGAATACCTGAATCATAAGCTGTTAATTCAAGATAGCATTCCCTTTCATATTTATTCCTCTCAGGAGAAAATTTTGTTAATTTAAAGAGTATCCCAAAGCAAGAGAAAAACAGCACTTTATTTTAATTTTTTTCCTTATCTTTTCTGCTTTTCTACTCTTGCTCTTTTTGCTTTTTGCTGTCTGTGATGCAGGAAGATTGTGCTGTTTTGAATGTGGGTATGTTTTTTTTCCCTGGCAGCGGTGGGGGGCTAACTAGCAGAGGTAACGCCAGCCAGTTCCTGGCTGTGCCCGCTGCTGGCCAAGGTCAGGCTAGTTGGAAAGACAGAGGCGCATCTGTGATAACATACTTAAGAAAGGAAAGGAAAAAAAACCTAGTAACAGCAAGAAGATGGCCGGAGAGGAGCTCTAGCTGTGAACGGTTGAACAGCAATGAAGACACCAAGGCCGGGGGCAGGAGGAGAAGGAGGAAGTGTTCCAGGCGTCTTGCTGCTACTTGTGGAACTGACCATGGTGAAGCAGACTGTCTACCTGCAGCCCATGGAATAGAGAAGGAGCACAGGGATGCAGAAATCCACCTGTGGCCATGGAGAGGGCGCCCACAACTGAGCTGGAGGATGGTGGAGGAAGCGGCAGACATGTTGGAGCCCACACTTTGAGCAGAGTTCAGCAGAGATCCTGGAAAGACGTTGTAGCCCGTGGAGGAGGAGTCCACACTGTGGAGTAACTGTGCCTGGTAGGATCTATGTACTTTGAGATCACGAATTAAGCAGCTCAGCCAGGGCTTAAAAGATGCACCTTGTGGTATGACTCTGGGGCAGCAGAATATGGAAGACCTGTTGCCCCTGGGTTTGGACTCATGCTGGGAAGGGTCATGAAAGACTTTTTCTCATGAGGGAAAGGGGACTTTTTGGAAGGAAGGGAGATGGCTTCCTACTCTAAACGGGTCAGAGAACACCAGCTGCCTGGCTTTCCCCTACTCCTGTTCCCCCTTTGTCTCCTGGAGAAAAAAAGGGAATGTGATCACAGAATCACAGAATCACAGAGAATTATGAGTTGGAAGGGACCCACAAGGATCATCTAGTCCAACTCACCATCTAATACCCATACAGCGACCGAGAGCACATCCCAGAGCGTAATACCAACCTAGATGCTTCACAGTCTAGCAGGCCACTCCGAGCCGGAAGTGGCCCAGGGTCATCCAGCCCTACACCCCCTAGCTAGACCANTTGTTATGGCCGAAGTGAAGAACCCGGCACTTAGTTTTGTTAAACCTCATACTGTTGGAGCCTGCCCATCTCTCCAGTCTGTCAAGGTCCCTCTGGAGGGCCTTCCTACCCTCCGGCAGTTCAACATTTGCCCCCAGCTTAGTATCATCTGCAAACTTGCTGATGATGGATTGAATTCCCTCGTCCATGTCATCGATAAAGATGTTGAACAGTACTGGGCCCAACACTGACCCCTGTGGGACTCCGCTGGTGACTGGCCGCCAGTCCGATGTTGCACCATTCACTACCACCCTCTGAGCCCGCCCTTCCAACCAGTTTGTGACCCAGCATAAAATGTTCCTTTCCAGCCCGTGCTTTACAAGTTTCTCCTGAAGCTTATTGTGGGAAACCGTGTCAAAGGCTTTGATATCCATTATAAGAAGAAGGAGGGATGTGAGAAGAAGGTTGCCTTTAAGATGATGCTTCTCACATTAAGCTCTGATCTTGTTAGAAATAAATAAATCCTTTACTCCCCACCTGGAGCTTGTTTTGCCTGTGACAAACCTTCCAGTTTTTTTGTTTCCCTCCCTCCTGCTCTTTGTAGCTGGGGGTAGCGGGGCAGGGAGAGAAAATGAAGTGAGGGAGAGGTTGTGGGTGAATCTCTGGCATCCAGTCAGGGTCAAACCACGACAAAGATTTAGTAGGATTAAATTATATTCTTGCACTTTGAAGTACCGTGGGGATTTTTTTACTTCCTTTCCAGAATAACCCTTCCTTTCAAACCCTTATCAGTGGCAGTCATCAGGGAGTGCAGCACTAGGCCAAGGGAAGGGAGGGGTTTCGGGGGTGCCAGGTTGCCCAGTGGAGGCAGGGTGGGAATGGTGGGCACTGGCTTTAGGAGTGAGGGCTGGAAGAGTGTGAGTGGTGCAAGGTTGGCTTCTGGGGAGAGAAGGAGAATGGTGATGCAAAAGTAGGTGCCAAGGCAGCTGGTGCTGTTGTGGGTAGCTAAAGCCCCTTGAGCAGTCTTCTGGCATCCATACATAGCCAGACAGAAAGCATTTCAATGAAACTCATAAAAAATGTGATCCCTGAGAGGCCTGAAGTTACTCTTACATGCATCTGGATATATCTTCCATGAATTCAGAAGTGGTTTGATTTTTACCACTGTCATGGTTTCAGCTCTGTCCACCTGAACAGGAAGCTAAGTCCTGGCATTTACACTCTTAAGTAATAAAAATATTGGAGCAAATTAACCCTAGCTTTTTGTTTGTACAAATGTAGAGTAAGTGAAGTTAAAAGTATGTAGTAAAGTGAATTGAAGCTTGCAGTTACATTATACCGTAATCCCCTGATGATTGAGATAGTTGGAGAACTTGTCCCCAAGAACTGAGAATTTTAGTGTTTCTTTCTGCTAGTTCCCCAGGGGCCATTGAGGGCTGTCAGCTGTATATGTAACCTACCTCCTAGGAATTGGGCATGTCTGATTGAAAATTTTCAGTGCACTTCTAGTTTACAGCACATTGCAGAGGAAACTTGAAAGAACAGATTTGGGTGTTTGCTGTTACTGGGTGTGTCAGGATAGGGATAGTGGTGATGATAGCGCAAAGAAAGCACTCGTAGTCTTTTCTTTACTCTGCAGGCTATAATGTCTTTTGCACCAGGGAATTAGTGATTTCTAAGAGTGGCAGTGTAAGAGCAGTATGATCACTGCGTTCTAAGTGATCATATTATGTATTACCAGGCACAGCTGTGACATACAAAGCAGTCTCAAGAGCACTCTAGAAGTAAATATAAAGCAGGTAATTCTAGGAATTTTTTCATATGGTAATACCACTGGGTTTTCTCCTGCTGGTGCAGTTTTGGGGAGAGGGATCAAAGGAGACTGTTTCTTAGCATCCTTGATGTTTTGAACAGAGTTTACCTGCTGTGAAACCAAATATTCAATATATGCTGTAATGATCCTTTAATTTGGGTGTGATGACTGTGTAGTACTGACAGCAGCTTAAGTAGGTAACCCAAAGGAACCTCAGTAAAGATTTCATCATGATTAACTCATTTGTCATTAACTGTGGCAGAGAATTAATGCGGATTGAAAATTATATTGCAGTTTACAAAAATACAAGATGGAAAATAGTTAGCAAGCCATCTGACAAGGAATATCTATCACTGCATGAGAAAATCAGCAAACCAAATGACATGACTAATTATAGCTGCTGACCTAATGTTCCATCAAGCATCTGAGAAGAATGATAACTCCAGTGCAAACACAACTGTGTCTGTTTCTACATTATGCATAGCTTTAAATCACCCCTCCCGCATTTTAAAAATATTTGAATAGTTAACTTGCTGGCTGCAGAGTTTTGAACACTGTTTGCCATGGCAGCTGTTTGGCAACTCGCTCTGTGGCAGGGATGAAACAGCCAGCTTCTGACAGGTCGGCAGCAGACCCTGGCAAAGAAAATGAGCTAAAAAGAGGGAATGACCATGGCAGTTTAGAGGATCCCACATGCTAAACTCTCATCATTGTGTCATAGTTAACACTTGGTGCTGCATTGTCTGCTGGCTGAGGAATGTGGAAAATGCAGGTTAAATTTTAGAAACAGGCTGAAGCCCAAAGTTGATTTGATTCAGCATATAGCAGTTGGCAGCAGCTATTTTGTTCACTTTAGTTTTACTGTTTTGTCCTTTTGCCGTGGTTATGATATCTTGTGATATATGTCTTTGGACACAGACACCTAGCACCTCAGGGTAAAGACTGCACTCTCATCTGTGCTTACAGCTTTTGGTACACTGAGGCTTTGATCACTTCTTGTGGCCCCATCTGAAATGGAAATAATTTTACCAATAATTATATATATATAATATAATATGTATATATAATATAATTACCAATATTTAATAATATCCAACTTCTGTGGTGCTGAAGTATACTTTTCTCATTCTTCTGCCACTTTGTGTTTGTTCTTTATGTGAACATTCTTCCACTGAAAGAAGAAGGATCTTTTTATATCCTTGAACATACTTTTCGAGTCCCATGTATGCAGGGAAATCATTACCAGTCAAAAATAAAACTTTAAGGGGTGTGCAAGCAGATTGCAAGTGTAAGCAGTTGATGGGATACAGTGTGAAAAAAAAGCCTCAGGCAGCATGCGGAGGGGACATGTGCACACTCCCAAGTTTCAGTTAAACTCTATCTCCATTTTTGCAGTTTTTCATTTGAATGTGTGATTTCACTTGAGTCAGAAAGTGATATAAATCAGAAAATAAGCATGTCATTCTCCAGTTTGAACAGACTTGTATATTGTTTAAGAGAATGCTATAGTTTTTCACACAGTGATTATCCTATTCAGGAAGTGAGGAAAAGTAGGAAAAATCATCAGGCCACAGAGAATTTCTAAAAGCGCAAAGTGGACTACTGCAGCTTTTAGTTTCCTTAATGGACATAAAGGCTAAACAGCTGGGTTTGAGATGCTTTAGCACAAGCAATCTCTAGATTTTAAGCAGAAAAGAAACTCAAGCCACATGAATGAGGAGATATGTCCATTCTGCAGCCATACTGCAGACAAGGCTCTTTTCCTGGGACTGTAATGCTTGTACCCTAAATGAAAATAGTGATGGTCATGGTAGGCTGTAGTGAACTTCAGTGAAAGTAAGCACTTGATTGTCAAAAGTTTTCTAAGTTGAATTTGCATATTGGTCTTGGCATAATTTCCTATTGTTCTATTAAATGAATAACAGAAGTATTATTCATGCAAATAAAATTTCCTTCTCTCTCTGTCATGATCCTTCATATTTTTCACAATGATACTGGAAAGGACACAATATGGATGCTTAATGTAATATTTAGCTTATATTAGATTCTAATTAGAACATTGAAATTTTTATTTTCCGTGAAATTTTCCGTCAAATTCTTCTAAAAAAAGACAGCTTTCAGAAACAAGCACTACACAGAAAAAAAAAAAAAGTTATTTAGGGATAAGATTATTTGATCAATTTCTATAGAAAGGTACAAACCCAAGAATAAGTTTCTTGGCTCAGCCGTTGTCTTCTTACTCTCCCAGGCCACTTGCTCAATGTCATCTCAAGTGGGAGTCAAGCAGTCTTGGGAGTTACAACCTCCAGCACAGGGAAATTCTTGAGACAGTGACCTGCAAGATCCCTCTGTGTCAGGGCTTTCCTGGAACTGCAGTCTCTAGAGACCTCAGGATTTGTGATGTGGACGCAATCCAAATAACAAGACTGCCTGGAGACACTACAAGCTTTGTTCTCTTTCATGTCACCAGCCAAGCTGGCTGGAAACCTGACAGGCTTTTGGTAGGATCTGCTCCTCTTGCAGCCAAGTCATACATTGATCATCACCTAGTTGTCTCTTCTGGCGTTTAGTTGTATTTTGATCAGGAAATCTATTTTGGGACCTGAAAACTTTTCCAAAAAGAGAGGTTTACTTTAATATGGAAGTTTCCCCAAAATTTTCTGGGTTCTGTGAATTGGCATTTTACCCCAAACCCTACCGGACTTATTTTTATCCTGTTCCAAGAATGGACTACTGAATGACCATCAGCTATAGTTCTCCATAAGAAAATGCCAGTTTCAGAAAATCCTTTTTGATCTATAGTCAGCCCTCTTGCATTTTGCCCCCCTCATATTGCGGCTTCAGATCTTAGCAGCATGATTTTTTAGTGATGTAGGAGACCCGTATCGCAACTGCTCATGCGCAACCTGCCACTGCGGTGGCGACCCTGGCCCCGGCCCTGGCCTGGGCGGTGGAACAGGCGGTGATGGTGGCTTGGGCTGCAGTGGGGGCAGCACGGGCGGCAGGGGGGGCATGGGCTGTGTGGGGAGCATGGGCGGCAGCTGTGGAGCGGCCGCCAGTCAATGTGGGAGTGAGGCTGTGCAGGTTCAAATAAAGACCACGGGTGCGCAATATAGGAGACCCGACTGTGTTTGGAAAATAGACAGCAAAACTGTGGTTTATACTTTTTGTGCAGATGTGTCTGTCTGACATGAAAATACTGACCCATCCTGTTAAGGTTGAGGAATGGCTTCTTTATTACACTACCTTAAAGTTCCATAAAAAACTAACGTCCAGCTTTCCTAATTTAATTTTCATATCTGCTATTTTTCCCCTCTTCTCGGTTTTATAGTGTTATACAACCTACATTTTTTTTCCCTAGGACATAAAAATACTTCTACTTGAAATTAGAGGTCAGACCTCTAATTGTTGAAATGGTCTGCAAGATACAAATTTCAGGAAAGTCATAGATTTGCTTGTTTATTTGTTTGTTTTCATGAATACTAATGAAATATTAAAGGTGATGTAGTCTAGCAACTTTGAGTTTTGCCCAAATATGAGAGTGCCAGGGAGTGGTAGTTTCCTTTTGTGAAATTGTCCTTATCAATGTCATTTCTAGCCCAAAAGCAAACTATTTTATGATGCTTAGTGGTGCTCTGCTGGTTTCCTGGAAGGGATATTGGAAATGGATTTTGTTGATTACCAGGAGGAAAATATACCCTACTGACATCTGATTAAAATTCGTTCTGCTGCAAAAAGGGTGATTTACAACGTTTGAAACAAATTTCAGAAAGATGACATCAGTGATCAATATTTAACAAAGAAAATGCTTGATTCAGTGATGAAGTCTTTCCTATGCCAGGGGATTAACATTAAGACATTATAATTATATTTAAATCCGTTACTCTTTCTTAATCTTTACCTTCAATATACTTTGTAATGAGGCATCAGGATTCTGTGTCCTTTTTTTGTTGTTTTTGTTCTTACTGTATTTATAGAGAATATGAGATTATATATTTAAACACAATTGTTTAAATTCTGTCTTGATTTTTATATGGTCTTTAAATAATTGCTTGCTGTCTGTTAAACCACGTACAAATGTTGCCAGGATCAAGAAGCATTTTCTTGCCAACATAGCCAGTAGAAATTTGAATATTCCATTTTTGAAACTAGTTTATAAACTTTCTTCAAATTTTCTTGGGCAGATAAACATTATTATTTTACTTCACTATATATATTTTTAGATTTTTTTCAGTGGTTTACTTCTGTGTGTCTTGAAATCTCTGCCATACTTGTTTAACTATAACTGAACATATTCCTCTTGGATTTGTTTTTTACATTTTCTGAGAAGCATAGTAGGATGAAAGAACTTGTGCTGCAGCTTTTCCTGTCAGACTTAAAAAAAAGCATGTGACATGCTACTTGGAAAAATTACTAAATGCTGTAAATACCCTCTGCATTGTTTTTTTTGTACTTTTATTGCTCCTGGACTCGGGAGAACAGGCCTGTGTAAACCTACCTGCAAACAACATCAGTCTGCTAAGACAGTATTAGGCTGCCTTGGGAATATTGAAATAACCTTCAGAGCACCCTGCAATGTGCTCAGAAATACTCAAACTTAGTTCAGTAACCTCTTTACTGATTGGCAAGTCTCAGACTTTGAAGACAAGACTCACAACCCTAGTCCCTGTCCCATCTTCCTTCCTGTAGTGCCAGTATTTCAGATTTTAGCAGCATCATAGTTTCTTTCTGTTCTAGGAATGGATCTCCCCTACCAGACTTTGCCTGGTGCTTTTCCACGTGACAGATTTGCCTGGTGTCCAGGATCCCAGAATTGAGGAGAGGCTATGATTTAGGGCAGGTCCCAGAGGCAAAATACATTAAGTATGTCACTGCTACCATCGCTGATCTCTACAGGGTCCCAGGGCACACATCTTCATTTTCTTGGAAAGATATAGACTTTGGTCTGCTTTTCAAGGTTACACCAACTTTAGGAACACATTTTCTGCCATTTAACATTATCATTTCTATTTCCTTCACTGAGACAATGTTACTGATCAGGAAAGGTGATGGTAAGGACTTGAGGAAGAAAACACTAAAGGCCACTTCAAGATGACATCCAGACTGTAATCAAGCCAGTTCCTCATCATCTGTTTGCATCCTAGATGTGATACACTTTTAAAATGTAATTTTCAGAGACTCACATGGTCTGGAAAGGTGATTTCAGAATATATTTCAAGTGACTGTCACTTGTAACAAGCATACCAAGTGGAAGAACATGACTGCTCTAGATACACATAGTCCATGCCACGAAGTGTCAAGTTTGTGCCCTATATGGATCTGGAGTCCAAACTGTTCCTCGAATCCCATATATCTCTATATCCTCAGACCAAGGTGAGTAAGTTCTCCATGGCAGAAATTTTTTATCTGCCTACTTAGGTACCAGTTTCCCAAACCCAGGGATATCTTTTCCTATAACCTCTAGTCCTTCTATACGGTATTAGTTCTCAGCACTTAGATCCTAACATAACTTTTAACTTGACATATCCTCATGACATCCTCTGTGCGTGGTAGGCTTGAATAACATATTAGGAGTTGAACTCTCTTCAGTAATTATGTTCTAAAGTTAAATGTCAGTGTAAAAATTCAATAGGCCATAAGGTTGTGTTGTAGAAGTTGCTGTTTGTTTTACAAAAAAGTTAAGTGTTTTCACTAAAGATCAATTATTCAATATAATTTGTAGAGTGCACAACTGGTGCCGTAATGATATCTCTGCCCCTTTGATTACAGAGTGTGACCTGGCTCTCCTCAGGCACCTAGATCTCTCATTATACCTGTGGGAATTCTTACTAGAAACAGCATACACGAAGGCCATTCTTGAACATACATTCCGGTTTAATGCTTTGGCTATAAAAATACTTTGATATAAAAACCAATCAAATAAATAAGAATCTGATTTTATAAGAGCAAAAGGTGAGGATTGATTTAATCTGCAAAGAAACTTCTCAAGATTTTATATGTAATACAAGCCCTACCTAATCCCCTCAGCAGTAAATGTTAGTATTCTTGCCTTATGTTTGTAGCTATGACTCACTGGATTTAGTATTATCCTTACTCCAGTCTGCTTCCACGCATACTTTCCATCCTCCTATACTCTAATGAAATAATTGCCCATGTATTTTTAGTATATGAGATTTTCTGCTCTTTAAAAATATTGCTGTTATTATTGCATGATCTAATAACAAGATTGTTTTACACAGAGCAAACTAAAAACTACCCTCTCTGTTTTACAAAAATTACATCCTAAAAAGCCTGATTTTAGTGGTCTGAGGTAGAAAATCTTCTCCCAACACATGGACCCAGAGTGGACAGGGTTATTCAAAAGTCTTTTCTTTCCTGAAGGCCTCTTTCTAGTGTTTCTTTGCAACTATGTCTCTTTCTCATTAAAGTCCTGATCCTGCAGGTCTGATGAAGCATGTTGGAAACAGATTTTCACTCATATATTTTTCTCCTTTACTCTCAGATGTTTCGATTTTTCTTTGTTTCCTTCATAGATGTCTCCTAATGTCTGGGTCTCATTGATGATTCTTATCAAGAGCTGTTAATAATTTTCTGGTCAGAAAATTCTCATAATATTGTTCCACAGTTGTAGTGGTTTGACCCTGCCTGGATGCCAGAGATTAACCCATAGCCATTCTCTCACTTCATTCCCAACCCCACCTCCCCATACAAACAGGGGGAGAAAGGAAAAGGAAATAAAACTGAAGGGGTTTTGCTACAGCAAGAATGAGGACTATTAGAAATCTTTTACTGTCTTTCATGACCCTCCCCAACCTGAGTCCAATCCTGGGGGCAACAGCTCTTCCATACTCTGCTACCCGTGGGTCACTCCACAGGGTGCAGTTCTTTGAGCATTGGCTGCTTCTTCATGGGCCTCCTCCCAAAGCACACAGATCCTACTAGGTACAGTTCTGCCACACAGTGTGGACTCTCCTCTCCACAGGCCACACGTCTCTCCAATGTGGGCTCCTAAGCGCTGCAGCCTCCCTCCAGCATCCACCTACTCCAGCGTGGGCTCCCTCTCCATGGGCTACAGGTGGATCTGTAGCTCTGCCAGCTATGAGGGAGGCTTTCAGCAACTTCTCGAAGAAAAGCCTCCTCCATAGCCCCCCACTACCAGGAAAAAAAACCAGCCACAGCAAACCCAACACACCTGTCCATTAGGTTATGAACCTTTCCTTTGTTCATGTGGTAATGACTTCTTTCCCATCAGATAACACATTCTTCCTTAATGCTGTAAACAGCAATAACTCCTGAATGCAAATTAATTTATGCAAGTGTAAAGATATCAGCAATGTCAGACATGGCATAAAAAGAAATTAAATACAAGTATAATGGTTTATATAGTGTTTGTGTTTTCCTCCCAATATTTTTGAATTGAAGGGAGTTAAGCACGTAAAAAATAAGCAGAAGATGCTGAATGAGAGAGTAGTGGTTCTGGAAGTAGGTAATTTCAGCTCTTAGGGTTAAGAACATATGAAGCAGGCTGATGATACCTGAAGGGGAGAGCTGAAAGTATCAAATAAACTGCAACAGAATTGCTTCTGTTATCAACAAGAGTTATGTCTGGTGCTTTCTCTATATGTAAAATATCAAATAATCTATATTCTGTGTTTAAAAGTCATTTAATTTTTCCAGCAACGTAGCTATTATTTTAGGTGGGTGGCTAATAAGCGACAGTAGTAATCCACTCTCAGAGCTGTTTGTATATACAGTGAATCCCCACTGCATCGCGACTTCTCCATTATGACCCCGCCCATTTGTGAAGCAAATTTTTCACAATTATGGTTCAGCCGTCTGCGACTTGAGCCACCCCACACATGCGCAGTTGACTGTGGGGCGGTGCCACAGTGTCTGTGGGGCGGGACTCACCCCGCACTGCGGGGAGGGGGGCTTGCAATGGCGGTAATGTGTGCCCGTCCCTGGACGGGGAAACTGCCTCACGAAAGTGAGGCAAGCTGTGTGCTGGGAGGGGGCTTCTGTTCCCCCGCCCTCTGGGGCCGTACGGGCAGCGCTGCCGCTCTCTCATGGGACCAGTGGATGTTAAAGGGAAAGAAACTCCCATACCAACCTGACCCCTCTACCCCTCCACCCTGTGGGCTTCTCCGGGCTGCTGCGGTCGCTCCCACAGACCAAATTGTGATTATGCCCATGCTGGCAGCCCCACGTGCGGCGGCTCGGGTGTGTGGCAGCGGCTAGCCCGCGGCGTGGTGGTGGCGAGCGTGCGGTTTACTGCAGCTCGCAGTGGCGTTTAGAGACCTGCGACACCCTAACCTGGTCCCTGACCTGCTCCTGTGTGCTCTGCTGAGACCCAGCGCAGCACCACCACAAGACATGCCATGCCTTGTTACTCAAAGCCCAGTCAAAGCCCAGGCAGCACTGCCTCTACCGGGACTGGTGGATGTTAAAGGGAAAGAAACTTCAATACCGAAGCCCCCGCCCCGCCATAAGCCCAGGGGTTTCACAATGTTGCAAAGTTAAGGTTTTTCCAAGCTCCAAGAATGCTGACCAGAACTCAGGGACACTCCTTCCCCACCGCGGAGGCAGGGCAAGCACGTGCGGGGCGGCGCCGGGGCCCCTGGGGCTGACGTGAGCACTGTGGCCGGGCCAGGGGGCTGAGGGGGGGAGCAGCAGCGTGAGGTTTGGGGTGCGAGCACACACCATCGCAGCAGCTGCTCAGAAATGTTTCCCTTTGCTCCCCCCTGCTCACAGAGCCTGAGGGGAGAAGCAGAAAATTGTCTGCACCGCTCCAGAGCTCCAGGGGGTGGAGCAATGGGCATGACCTGCATGCATATTAACAACCTGCACTTCTTTGTGAGCTTAGCGTTTCGCGATGCCCTTGGCATGTCCCTTTCCTCGCGATGGATGGGGTATAACTGTATTTTATAGGAACAGAAGATAGGTTTGACTCATAAAATGACTTTGGAAATAGACCATGATTTTTTTCTTCATTTGAAAATATAAAGCCAGAAACTCAAGTTACACAAATTACAGGTGTTTTCTTTGATTTTACACATAACAGTTTTTGCCACTTATGTGTTTCAGCAGCCTGTGTGTTTTCAGGAAATTATAGCTTCTCTGAATCTGTTCAAGTTGTTCAGAGATTCAAAGATACTATTATAGCTTATTGGCACACTGTTTTTCCATAAATCTACAGGTAATGTTCTTATGATTTTTGTTTTGTTCTGAGATTATTGTGAAATGAGAGATATTCCCACTGATGCTGTCTCTCATATTGATGTAAGTGTTCATGGCTGCAACAGGAAAAGCTGTACTCAATTCGCAGCAGTTTTCTCTATGCACAAATAATTAACTTTTTTATAGATCTGTAACCTTCCTTCATGGTCAAACACACGAAAGGACTGGAAGGTGCATGCATCTGGTGTCTCATATGCAGGCACAGCTGTATATATGTCTCAAGTAACTTTACATATGACTTTCAGGTTGAAATGTAAGGAGCTAGATGGGCTGGTCATTGAGGGAGTGGCTGCTATCTTGAATGACTGCAGCCAAAATGCCTATGTGCAGAATCAAATCAGAGGATGTGATGCTGTGTTTTAGTATGGAGATATACAACTGTGTGAAGAGGCTCTGAATTCAGCAGGCTCTTTGGGCATCTGGATGAGACAGGTTGCAACCCTATGTCATACTTTAAAATTCATCAGTTTGTGAGTTCTGCTAAAGCTCTGGCAGCATGAAAGCATAGCTGGTTCTCCCTTGCTTTTTGAATGCTGCAGGTACTTGATTGCATATGTCAGTATCGCTGACAGGCAAGGCAAAAGGACTGTAGTGGGACAACATCCGCCATGATCCCATGAGACCTACAATACAATAGAGAGTTAGAGAGTCTTTCTGCTACCTTTCAAAACTTCAGTATTGTCATAGTGAAATTGTCTTCTTTGATGGGTTATTATTCCTTTCAGATGTAGCTCTAAACAGCAACTGAAAGGAATATAGTCTAGCTCTCACACTGATTTTCTTCTGGAATACTTCATACTCTGCAAAAACAAACACTTCTTTGTGATCTTCCTACAGGGGAGTAAGTACAATTGGGTCATCCAAGAGCAGTAGATGGACCATAACATTACCTATTCAAACTGTAGCCTGTGTGTATTTGCCAACAAATTCTCTCTGTGCACAACAAAACTACTGTTTTAGCAAGTTACACAAGAGATTTTGTTCTCAGATTTAAAAAAAAAAAATCCTTGTAATTTATGTGTATAAATATTTATTTAAAAGGCCAAAGATATACAGGTAATCAACTGTAGAGATGCTCATTTTTAGAAGAGCATGTTATTAACTTAACATACTAATCAGCAAGAATATTCCACGAGTGCCCTTCTTGGTACACAGCCACCCAGTGAGCAGCCAAAACTGCTAAGCGGAAGGGTTATGTTCCTTACCAGGGAGGAACTGCCTCCTCCTTTGAATCACAGAATCACAGAATACTCTGGGTTGGAAGGGACCCACAAGATCATCTAGTCCAACTCACCATCTAACGCCCGTACAGAGACCGAACGCACACCCCAGAGTGGTGAACATAAACCTAGATCCCTCACAGGCGCACAGTCCACTCCAAGTCAGGAGAGACCCACAGGACCATCCAGCCTAACACCCCTCAGCTAGACCATGTCACTAAGACTACACCCCCCAGCTAGACCATGTCACACTTTGGCTACAACTCAAAGGCATCAAACCAATAAAAGATCAAAGTGGGGACATCAAGGTCAGGGATTCTGGAAGATATTTTTAAGAGACATTTTGGTAGTTAAAGCTTGGACAAAAAAGTCCATTACTGTGTGCATATCGAAGCAGCATTATCTTCACCTCAGTGCTGTAACACCACTGGTCTCCTCTCCCTGATATTTTCATTGGAGACAAACTAAAAAAGGTTTTTCAACCAAGGTAGACACTGCTGTTGCAGCTTTCCATGGTGGCACTGCTGTCCTGTCCATCTCTGATGTCACAGAATAATCAGAGTTGGAAGGCACCCACAAGGATCATCAAATCCAACTCCTGGCCCTACACAGGACTATTTCCAAGAGTCTCATCATATGCCTGAGTATTGTCCAATCTCTTCTGGAACTCTTGTCTGGTTTGGTGCTGTGACTACTTCCCTGGGGAGCCTTTTTCAGTGCTCAACCACCCTCTGGGTGAAGAACCTCTTTTGTAATATCCAAACTAAACCTCCCCTGACACAATTTCAGGACATTCCCTTGGGTCCTGTCACTGTTCACTATAGAGAAGATATTAGTGCCTGTCCCTCTTCTTTCCCTCACAAGGAAGTTATAGACCATGATGAGGCTTCCCCTAAGTCTCCTCCAGCCTGAACAGACCAAGTGACCTCAGTTTCCTCATATGGCTCACCCTTAACACCTTTTACCATCTTCATTGCCCTCCTTTGGACTCTCTCTAATAGCTTAGTATCTTTCTTACATTGCAGTGCCCCAAACTGCACACAATATTCAAGGTGAAGCCACACCAGAGCAGAGCAGGACAATCACCTCCCTTGACTGGCTGGCAATACTCTGCCTGATGCTCCCCAGGACATAGTTGGTTCTCCGGGCTGCCAGGGCACTGCTGACTCGTTCAACTTGCTATACACCAGGACCCCCAATTCCCTTTCCTGCTTTCCAGCATCTCATTCCCCAGTCTGTACAAACATCCAGGGTTGCCCCATCCCAGGAACAGAAAAGGCCCCTCTGGCTCATTTCAGTCAGGCACAGCTCTGCCCCTCCTTATTCTCCAAGGCTTTTCAAAGCCACTCAGTCTTGCTTTCTCTTGTGTTTCAGCCTGCCACTGCCCTATGAGGTATCTGGTAATGAGAACAATTGTTCCTATGTCTTACAGCAAGAGTCCCATCAAGAATCCTCAGGGACTAATAAGCTACTACCTGTCTACCATACACAGAGCCAAGGGCCTGCAGATCTCTGCTTTATCACTGTCTGCCCTTGCTATGCTGCTACTGTGTTAGGAGACCGTGGGGATGGGCTGAGCCAACACCTGAGTGTCTCTGACACTGGGATCTCAGGACAGCTCTCCCAGACTGTGAGTTGCAGGGTGGTGGCCAGCTGGAGCTGGACTGATGGATATGCTCATGAGAGCCCCACAGCTGTCAGCCAGCCACTCACCCTTCTCTGTGGTTTCTCTGCCCTTGATATGTTTGGAGCAGCTGGTGGGACTGCAGAGAGGACAGCTGCAGATTTGCTTTTTCTCTTCCATCATGACCGACTTAGGGCATACTCACCCGTCGGACTGGAAGCAGTGCGGCTTGAGTGCCCTTTCTCTCTGTCCTTCAATTCTCTGATACTGTCATCCTCACCATTGACAGTGTTCTTCTCCAGCACCATTTCTTGGTATCCTGCTGATAAAATAGGAAACAAGTATTGCTGAGTCTCTAGGACAAAATCATATGAAGAAAAGATGGAAGAGACAATGCAAACTGCCTCAAATCAGAGAGTAACAAGAACTCCCAACATTTTTTGTTTAAAACCTGGACTTTTTGCCAGATTTTGGGGAGGAAAGCAAATGGCAAAATGGCAAAAAAAGCCATTTATTTGAAGGAAGGCATTTCTGTGTCCATAGTGTACACTTGTGAATATGGGAAAAGATCAAGAGAAAGAAAAAGGTCTGTGAAGAAGGTGGTAGCCTGCAATTGTTTATTGCTGACTTAATTGTTGCAGAAGAGTAGCTTGGATCTCTGTTTTTAATAGCTGAAACAATCTGGCTGCACCTTGCTCCTTTTGTGCATCATGTAGCATTTTTTAAACTACTCATTCTGCTTTTCACTCATTGTCATTGTTTGCAACACCTCAGAGACCATCTTGGGGAGCTGCAGAGCTCTCAGTTTGCAGGTGGAGGATCACTGGGAAGCCAGGGACTGCCAGCTTCAGAGGAATAATGAGGTAGCCATCAGAGAGCTATGGCTTGTAGCAGTATGTTTGCTTATGCTGGCAACTTAGATGTTCACTACAGAGACATTTCACCTCCTTTATTTAAATTATAATAATTCTAGGTAAAGTTCTTTCATTTTGGCTAACTTCCTTGAAATTGTTTAAAGATAATTGTAAACAAAAATATTTATTTATAACACACAAAATAGTTTCAAATATTTATTAAAAAGAAGGGAAACAACAAGAAGAAACAAGAGTAAGAAGAAACAAGAGTAGTAAAAGCAAAATTAGATATTAATTTGTTGCTAAAAAGTTGGAATATGGAAAACCTCCTTTCTTCTATCCAGCTGACTAGCAACTGATTTCCTGAGCTGCACTGTCAAGGGCACTTACATTTTTTTGCCTTGTGTCATAGGTTGCATTAATCAGATTACACCAACTTTTACCACCCTTTCCCGCCACACCCCCCCAGTTCCCGCCTCCAGCTCCCATGTGGTCACAGTCACATTTATACCTCTCAGGAGTATATTAATGTTACTTATCCAGGTTGTAGTTCCTTAACCCTCCTGAGATATGATGTCCCTTTGGCATATCAGGAGCTGTCCTCTTTACTCTGTAGGTCTCTCATCAGCAGCTTACCTCAATGAGGAAAATGTTCTTATCTGCCATGTCATCCCCAGTCTCACTGTGAAATATCTGTATCTACTAAACCATATTTTTAAATCACCTTTAATATAGGTTATCTAATCTCCTAAATTAGTCTTTGAAGGACCCTTTTACTCACTCTTTGACCTGTACCAACTTTAAGGTATTCTAAAGGTGGTTGTCTCTTTTAGACTAACATCAGGAAACCACCTGTAACTTGTCTTCTGCACTCTTTATGGTATTCTAATCAAAAGGAGAAAATAATACACACACACACACACACAAATCTTTTTATCACAAAGCTTGAAGCCTTTCCATTTTATTATTTACATGTTTACATGCTAAGCCTTTATAGTCATTTTCATATGTTTAAATTCCAGTTTTGAAATTTGTTTCTGATGATTAAATGCATCCTAATATGAAAATATCCTTAGCAAACACTCCAAATATGTGTTAGTTTCAGACTCTATAATTGCTTTCAGCAAATGCTAATGTTTTTTAGCAGATGTAATTATTTTTCTCATTAAAACATACAGAAGAGAATTGAGTAAACCTATAGTTGCTACATAATAGCACACAAGACCATCTGTTCCATGACTTTGCATGGGACTGAGGTCAGGCTGACTGGTCTGTAGTTGTTAGGATCATCTTTCCTGCCCTTCATGTGGATGGGTGTCACATTGGCCAATTTCCAATCTTGTGGTACAACACCAGTAAGCCAGGACTGTTGGTAAATTATGCAGAGTGGCTTGGCGAGTTCGTCTGCTAGTTCTTTCGTCACCCTCGGATGGATCCCAGGATCCCATCTGGTCCCATGGACTTATGAGCCACTCAGCAAGTCTCTGACTAACTTGTCTTGGATTACAAGGGGGTTATACTGCACCCCCACTCCTTCCATGACCCTGCTGGTCCAGTTGTCCTGCAGGCAGTCTGTCTTACTGTTAAAAACAGAAGCAAAGTATGTATTAAGCATTTCTGCCTTTTCCTCATCTTTGGTTACTATATTACCCTCTGCATCCAATAAGGAGTGGAGGTTGTTGCAGCCTTTCTTTTTACTGTTGATGTACTTATAGAAACATTTTTTATTGTCCTTGACAGAAACAGCTAGGTTTACATAGAAGATCTATAATGACTGACAGTGAAAGGTACAGATTCACTCTTGCCTTCAGTCAAGGTAATAAAATTGAATTTAGATTTGGTAAAAAAAAAAAAAAATCCCATTGATTTCTCTAGTCAAATTAGCCTTACCTAGTGCTATGCTGTCTTCCAACATGACAAAAATCTGTTAGTAATGAAAGGGAAAAGTGGTTTTGAAATTATAAAGATGCTGAGAAATGGATAAATGCATAGTCTCCAATTAACACCATGTGTAACAGGAGCACTTGGAAGATGCTAAGCAAATTAGTCTTGGTATGCTATGTATAATATCTAATTCTTTTTTCCAAGATAGCTAATTCATGTAATTTTCCCATAATCTTACGTTATTAACATGAAAATGTTTAGCTTTGCTCCCTTTGAAAGCAAGGACAGAACCACTACTGGTTTTGAGGTTAAAATCTAAGAATGAAAGAATTATTTCTAGTCAGCATCAATTTGTGTGGCTTTCTGTTCTAAGAATTTACAGCATTGAGTGGCAATCCATGGACATTTCAACATAAGGTATCTTGGCTAAAGGATGAAGAAAATAATTTCTCATGAAATTTGTACTCTGCCGGGATAGCAAGGTGCTGAATGCTTCTTTTCTTTCTCAAGAAAAGCTACTCCACTTTAAATAAAAGAAAAAAAAAGAAGAAAGAAAACCTTGTAAATTGGTTAGAATTATGTGATTTATCCATTGGATAATTCTTCTTTATAGGCATGTTTTACCCTATTGTGCTTGTGCGTTTCTTTTTGTTACTTTCTCAGATGTCCCTTTATGTTTGAAGTAAAAGATAATTACCACTGTATTTTCAAGAATTAACATTACAGTCGTGATGATTTTTGTAATACAGTGTTCGATTAAAAAAAGTAAGGTCATTTGAGAGCAAAGAAATTAATCTTCTCTTTGTTTCAAATAGCCAGCCATTTGAGTAAGAAAAAAAAATGCATTATTCTGTAAGAATAGGTTCCACAGGTTTACAAATCATTGAGGAATGAAATATAACATGAAGTACATTATTACAAAATAGAAAAACTGGGTTCCAGCTGTCTGAATTTTAACTAAATTTAGATCATGTGCTGATGGTTACTGATGTTCTAGTGGTATGTGCAGTAACTGTACAAAGCTGCCTTATTCCTTACTTGTTCAAGTCAGCTGTCTGCTGACTTGAGGAATTTCGCTTTTATTTTTCGTGTTTGTACAAAACACAGAAGTCTGATCTGAATGTTTCATTTATTTTTGTTTGAAGGAAGTGGCTATCAAGGCATTGTGTATTTACTGGTTAGTCCTCAGTGCTCTCCATACCATTCTCATTATTTGTTTGGGGAATCCACCCTTACTGTGCTCTTGCTCACTGGCATCTCAGCTGTGACCTTGCTCAAACAGAAGAAATTCTTGTCCACTGTCTTTCTGATGGCCTTTGTTTATAACCTGCTTCACCAACTGCCCTTTTTTTGACCTCAGATAATTTTATTAAAATTATATTGATTTACTGCATTCTTACTGTTGCTTGGACATTGGTGCCTTTGATATTAATCTCACTATGTCTCTATTTCCTTGTTTATTTAAATACTTCTCTCAATCCCCCCTCTCCTTTCTTGACAGCTTTCTATTTCTTGTCAGCTTCTTATCTTCGCAAATTTGAAAATGAGATGTAATTTTACTATGTTCAAGCAGAGTGCTGTAAATTCTGCATGTTTCTCTTGTCCAGAGATGGAAAATGGGGGTTCCAGCCATTTCATGACAGGTTGTTTCTGCTGCTGCTCAGAGAAAGAAGTCCTTTCCCTGCTTCTCATGTGGTCCCTCCCACAGGAGACAGTCCTTCATGAACTTCTCCAATCCCATGGGCAACAGCTCTTCATAACCTGTTGCAATGTGGGTCACTTTTCCACAGGGTGAATAGGCTGTTCCAGCATGGGTCCCCCACAGGGCCATGAGTCCTACCAGGAAAATCTGCTCCAGCATGGGCTCCTCTCCTCACAGGCTGCAGGCCCCTGGCAAGCCCCTGCTCCAACATGGTCCTCCCATGGGGTCACAACCTCCTTCTGGTATCCACCTGTTCCGTCGTGTGCTCTTCCATGGGCTGCAGGTGGATCTCTCCACCCCTATGATCCTCCATGGGCTGCAGGGGCACAGCTGCTCAACCATCATCTTCACCATGGGCTGCAGGGAAACATCAGCTCTGGCACCTGGAGCACCTCCCCCCTCCGTCCTTCTGCTCTGACCTTGGTGTCTGTATTGTTGTTCACATTCTCATTCTGCTTTTTTCTGGCTGCAATTTTCAGCTGTCCAATACCTTTTTTTTTCTTCCTTCTTAAATCTGCTATCACAGAGGCGTTACTATCATTCCTGATTGGCTCTACCTTGGTCCATCCTGGAGCCGGCTGGCATCGGCTCTGCTGTACAGAAGCTTCTGGCAGCTTCTCACAGAAGCCACCTCTGTGGACTCCACCGCTACCAAAACCTGGCCAGACAAACCCAATATAGTATTTATATAATATAAAAAATTATTATAATCATACCCTTTGATGCAATTATTGTTGTTATCAACTCAGACTCTCACCTGGTCTTTGTGGTCAGAATGATGAATTCTTTAAGCATTTATGCAGCCAAAGGAAAAAAGAGGAATTAAAGAAATACATTCATTAGAGACTGGAAAGGATGCCAAAACAGAGACTGTCCCAGATGTATGTTGCTACGTTGTGCACACCTGGCAGCACAGTCAGTTTAATAAAAGTGACATGCAGTTTTCCATACCTTCCCTTCCAAGTCCAGCTATGCATCATAAGAAAACTCTGGGAGCCAAATATGCATTAACAGGTTGTGCTGAGTTACCTGAAAAATGGAGTGCAGAAGGGTTCTGAAAAGGAAGTGGTATTGAATCTAGTGTGAGATAAAATGGACTGTAGAAAGATCAGAAAATAAAATAGGCCTTGGGTAGCTCTTTTTGCCTAAGTTTAGGATTTTGCTTTTCAGATTGTTTCATATCTAATTTAATAACGTCCTATTTTGTTTACAGTGTCTATGTTGAAACTGTGATATACATTGTAATTGTCAGCACAATAATTGTCAGTTGTCCAATACTTATTTTGTGTCTACAGAACTCCCCCCAGTATCTTGCAATTTCAGTTAAAATTTAAATTCATTCTGTTTATGCACTTGCATATGTTACATGTGATTTTGGTTTTGCAGTTTTTCTGTTTGTCATGATTGGCTAATTTACAATACTCTCATGTCAGCACCCCTTACAAATCTTCAACATAAATTCTTTCCTTCTTTTAAAGGTTTTGTTTTGGTTTGGTTTGTTTTTTTTGTTTGTTTGTTTTTAGAATACCTAGCATTAGAGTAATCTCTAAAATTACCAGCTGCCACCCCATCCTCTGTGCTGTCCTACTGTCTCAGAAGAGTCTAATTCTGTCACTTCCTTCTTCAACTTTTGCAGTGGTCNCCTTCTTAAATCTGCTATCACAGAGGCGTTACTATCATTCCTGATTGGCTCTACCTTGGTCCATCCTGGAGCCGGCTGGCATCGGCTCTGCTGTACAGAAGCTTCTGGCAGCTTCTCACAGAAGCCACCTCTGTGGACTCCACCGCTACCAAAACCTGGCCAGACAAACCCAATATAGTATTTATATAATATAAAAAATTATTATAATCATACCCTTTGATGCAATTATTGTTGTTATCAACTCAGACTCTCACCTGGTCTTTGTGGTCAGAATGATGAATTCTTTAAGCATTTATGCAGCCAAAGGAAAAAAGAGGAATTAAAGAAATACATTCATTAGAGACTGGAAAGGATGCCAAAACAGAGACTGTCCCAGATGTATGTTGCTACGTTGTGCACACCTGGCAGCACAGTCAGTTTAATAAAAGTGACATGCAGTTTTCCATACCTTCCCTTCCAAGTCCAGCTATGCATCATAAGAAAACTCTGGGAGCCAAATATGCATTAACAGGTTGTGCTGAGTTACCTGAAAAATGGAGTGCAGAAGGGTTCTGAAAAGGAAGTGGTATTGAATCTAGTGTGAGATAAAATGGACTGTAGAAAGATCAGAAAATAAAATAGGCCTTGGGTAGCTCTTTTTGCCTAAGTTTAGGATTTTGCTTTTCAGATTGTTTCATATCTAATTTAATAACGTCCTATTTTGTTTACAGTGTCTATGTTGAAACTGTGATATACATTGTAATTGTCAGCACAATAATTGTCAGTTGTCCAATACTTATTTTGTGTCTACAGAACTCCCCCCAGTATCTTGCAATTTCAGTTAAAATTTAAATTCATTCTGTTTATGCACTTGCATATGTTACATGTGATTTTGGTTTTGCAGTTTTTCTGTTTGTCATGATTGGCTAATTTACAATACTCTCATGTCAGCACCCCTTACAAATCTTCAACATAAATTCTTTCCTTCTTTTAAAGGTTTTGTTTTGGTTTGGTTTGTTTTTTTTGTTTGTTTGTTTTTAGAATACCTAGCATTAGAGTAATCTCTAAAATTACCAGCTGCCACCCCATCCTCTGTGCTGTCCTACTGTCTCAGAAGAGTCTAATTCTGTCACTTCCTTCTTCAACTTTTGCAGTGGTCCAAATTGATTCTTTCCTAAATTAGGAACACTTTCTATCTGAACTCCTGCAATCTTTTTCTTGTTTTCTCTATTTCCACTTCAAGATTTACATTGTTGTAGTAACAATTTCCCTGATAAGGGATACACAGATTCCTTTGTTCTATTCTCAGCTTTTCATGCATCCAGTAGTGTGGTCATTATTTTTCTCCTGATTTTAAAGTTATCAAGCCAATTAGAAAAGACAAAAAATTAGGAATACAATGCAACAGGTCATCACATTTGCTAATTATTAAGAAGATAGCAGTACACTTTTCATGTTGAACTGAATTCTTCTAGTTGCCTATTTCTTTCCTGAATATTATAAACTTTAAAAAAAGTCTATCTGATCATAGAAACTCCTTACATAGAAATCCATGGATCTTTTTTAATTTTTTTGTGTCTGGTAGTTATGATGGCTGCCAAATTTTTGTGTTTATCATTTTAATGTGTCTTTGCAGTTTCTTTTCAGTCTTGTAAAAACATATAAAAATTCTACACCCTCTCTCTGTAATATCCTTACATCAAATACATATAATAAGAAATCTAATTTAGGAAACACATATAAATAGATTGTAGTGAAGAAATTAGTTATTGAGTCACTACTGTTGCCAAAGTTAAGCTTAGCCATATATGAGACTATTTCTTATTGTATTTGGCCTTGTTATTTCTTTATTCTAGGCTCTCCCACAGCAAGTGAGACCGCCTTCATCTCATCCAGTTAAGGAACTGCTGGAGAGATCTACACACAGCCTAAATGTGGTCATTTTGTGTGTGGGAGGAAGCAAGTAGTACTTGCAAATGGCACATAATTTCAACTGATAATTTTGCAAGCCTCACCAGTACTAGGTAATAATATCCTTTGATTTTAACCTACTGTTTTCAGTCATTTAAAAAATAATTACAGATTAGTCCACCTGTATACATTGAGTTACAACAGTACACAGAAGAAGAAAAAGGATTTTTTCACTTTTCTCATTCTGGAAGAATTCAATCCAATGGTAAAATAATGGGAGGAACGTTGCCTGCTTTCTGAAAAATCAAGGCATTTCCAGTGAGATGGGAAAGGAGGAAAGTGTGCAAAGGTTGGAGGAAGGGAAGAGAAAAAAAAAGTCATCTGGTTCTCTACAGGTCAACCACATTCTGAGTGATTGATTGAGTGATTAGATTTGGGTTGTTGCTGCTATCTCTAGAGCAAACCTCATGTCTATTTTACCAGCAATTTTATCTGAAAATATACTTGGAAAAACTGCTGCCTTTTGTACTGCTGCGACTCATGTAGAAAAAATTAGTATAGAGTCCTTCTTACTAAGTATCAACATCTGCTATAGCTCATCTCTAGCTTCCTGATAAAGCATACAACTACCAGATGTTATTTGAAGAGTGGCTTGTTGGTAGCTGGTTAGTATGGCCAACGTTTTATTACTAAGCAGTATCACTTGTTAAAACATGAGCAATGTTGAATCTTACTCTGCATTCAACTTTTTTTGTCTACAGTCTTAAACCCATAAGTAATGCAGAATTATAACATCTGAAGGAATATAACAAGCTTTGTTACACTGAATGAAAATAGCATAAATGGAGAATATCTGTCATATTTAAAACCACTAGTCACAGTGTTTTTATCATTATTCACATTGCTTTCAGGTAGTTCTGCATTTCTCTATTAAATTTTTCAGTTATATGTGAATTATAAGATATAGTATATCCTTGCTGCATTGCGACCCCTCCATTACGACCTCGTTGATTTGCGAGGATCTACTTGTAAAAGAACGTCTTTAATGTCTTCCTCTTGCATTAACGAGAGGATGGACCATTCCTCATCTGCATCCTTTATTTGGAAAGACCCTTTATCAGGTGCCCAGTTAGATTTACTTACAAAGACTGAGACTAAGAAATCATTCAGTAACTCAGCCTTATCCCCATCTCTAGTAATTGTATTGCCCTCTTTTTCCAATAAGGAAGGTATATTGTCCTTGTCCCTTTTTTGGCCATTAATGTATCTATAAAAGCTCCTTTTCTTATCCTTGATAGTATTAGCCAAAAGGAGCTCGTACTGAGCTTTTGCAGCTCTAATCTTATTTCTACATGACTTGACTGTATCTCTGAACAAAGCCCTGGTTACCTTCCCTTCCTTCCAAAGGTGGTATAACCTCTTTTTCCTTCTCAGGTCCATTAAGATCTCCTTGTTCAACCAGTGCGGCTGTTTGCCCTTCCAACTAACCTTACAACACACTGGCACAGCTTGCTCCTGTGCCTTCAAGATCCCATTCTTGAAGTAAACCCAGCTCTCCTGAGCCCCCTTGTCATTAGGGGTTTCCTCCCAAGGAACTTTCTTAACTAGTTCCTTGAGTAAACCAAAGTCTGCTCCATGAAAGTCCAACCTAGAAGTTTTACTATACACCTTCTTTGAAGCACCATTTATGGAAAATTTGATTTGCTCATGATCACTGCTACCTAAACAACCTGCTACCACCACATTACTCACCAGATCTTCCTTATTGGTTAATAATAAGTCTAAAAAAGCCTCACCCCTGGTGGGCTCCCTCACAAGTTGAAATAGAAAACAATCCTCTATACACTAAAAAAACCTTTTAGATTGCATCTTTTCCATAATATTAAATTCCCAGCAGATGTTAGGGAGGTTGAAGTTGCCTAATAAAATTAGCGAGGGAGATCTAGACACTTCCAACAATTGTTTAAAAACCAGTAAGTCCACCTCTTCCTCTTGATTGGGTGGCCCTGTTATGGGGAGAACCCTTTTGTTCTATTGTAAAACTTTTCTCCTTTTTACTGGAACAGACAATATGTTTCTCTTCTTATCTCCCCTTCCCTCCCCTGAAAGGAATGTGACCAGGGGAGGGGCTTTCTCCTTTTCACCTGACAAACAATGGAGGATTCTTTTTTCTTATCTTCCCTTCCTAGCAAGGCATGTGGCCAGAGGAGGGATTTTCTCCCTTTCTACTGGACAAACAATGGAGGATTCTTTTTTCTTTTCTTCCCTTCCTGGCAAGGCATGTGACTAGGGGAGGGGCCTGAGGACCAGGGCAGGCTGAGTGACCGCCAATGGCATGTGGAGACATGCCCACAGGCATGTGACATGGGAGGGGCCTGAGGCCCTATGACTACAGCTCCTGGGCCTCAGGAAGAGAGGTTCGTGGACCTTCTGGACTGAGGATGCCTTGTTTTCACTTCTGATCTCTACCGCCGCCATTTTGCCCAGGACCATGTGGACCTTTGCCTCGTCATCCCAGCACAGCTTTTCCCCGGCCGCTGGATCTCCCTGCAGCCTCTTGGACATTTCATGAAAGGATCACTGGCTGTTACTCCACTGGTTTGCCTACCCTGATCTCTATTCCACAAGCATGGAACCATGGACACCATGCTCCATCCATCCAAGCCTCCCACCAGCTAGACCATGTCACTGAGCCCATCATTGAGTGTTCTCTTAAACACCTCCAGGGATGGCGACTCCACCACCTCCCAGTTACAGGATTCTAATTTAAACCCTCTGTAATTTCATTGAATGTTGAATTTGTACAAAGTATGAATTTTCTCTCTGTAGGGAAAGGTGGCAGGGAATTTTTCCAGAAGGGACAAATGTATCTGTTTTTGACCTTGTTTCTCTTTTATCTCTATTTCTACTAAGCTGGAAAAAAATCAAATACCGTAAATGTTTTATCATCAGGTTTAAGACCAGCTCAGTCTTTATCCTCCAGTTCAAGAGCACTTTTGCCTCTATGTAAACTTAAACAGTGGTGTAGTCTTTCTAGAACCAGTGGGGCTGTGATTGAAAATGTGTTTATGTTACCTAATATTCAGAAAAAATAGCTTTACAATGCTCTTAAAGCTTGTCTAGATATACTTCCATAGTTCACGTGGTCAGATTTTAAGTGTTGTTTGTATTTTTTTCTCTTCTGAATTCCTTTTTTATTCTTGAATTTCAGACAGGAGAAAATACCTAATGTAACGGGTTTTACCCTGGCTAGATGTCAGGGGCCCGAATGGTCGCTCAGTCCTGATAATAAGATGATATACAAAGGGCGGTTTGGAATAAGGCAGTTTAATATAGCACAAATGAAGCAAAGCAAAAGCCCGCGCAGAAGCAAAGCAAAAGAACTAATCTCTACTTCCCCATCTGCAGAAGTATCCACATCCAGGGAAGTAGGGCCCCTACGCATCTCAGGAAGCAGTCATCCAGAATAGTGAATGCCCCCCGTCCTTGCCCCCTTCCCCAGCTTTTATATCTGAACTGACGTCAGATGGTATGGAATATCCCTTTGGTCAGTCTGGGTCAGCTGGCCTGCTCATGTGCCCTCCCAGAATCTCATCCTCAGTTAGGGGCAAGGGGCAGTGTACCCAGCTGTAGTCAAAACACTTGTGTGTTATCAACACCCTTCCAAGGCACAGCATTGCGAGGACTGCTGTGGGCTCAGACAGACCCAATACACCTAACATGAGTAATATCTCTTTGTTGTAAAGAGAAAAATTGTACTTTTTTCTTTTTTTCTAAAATTACTGAAAATGACACATTCCCTCCTTTGGAGTCATCTCAGAAACCTAAGTCTTTATTTTTGTTCTCACACTTTAAGTCTTTTGTTTATGACATGGACAACTACCACCATGAGCATTGTTGTTTCTTCTCTGTTTGCTCTTCCTCTACTTTCCAGCCTAGAAAAAAGGGTCTTTCTAACAGATGAACCAGATTTCATCTTCTTAAGTATTCCTATTGTCACTTCCTTTTACCTCAAGTTTGGCTACTGCTTCTCATCAAGGTTCATCTTGTCTCTGCACTTGCAGTTGTCTATTGTTCTCGTTTCTTTTCATTCTTCATCTCATGCTACAGTAATACATCACCCTTCATGAGGAATAAGTCTTGTCAGGGTGTGGCAAAACGTCTAATTTGCCAACAGGCGTGGGTCATTAATATGCATTAATATGCATACAGGCCACAGCTCATTGCTCCACCCCCAGCCACTCCAGAGTGCTTGGGAGCATTTTCTGCTCCTCCCCATGGGCTCTCCCAGCACAGGGGAGCAAAGGGAAGTGTTTCTGAGCCCTCTCTGCCTGCAGAGACTCCCCAGAGGATCCCTGGGCATCTCTTCACGCACCCTGCTGCTTCCACAGCTGCTGCCGGGCTATTGCCACTGCGCATGTTTTCACTGCCTCCACAGGTGGAAAAGGGTGTCCCGGGGATGTGGTTGGAGCTCGTAGAGCTTGAGAAACCTTAACTTTGCAACACTGTGACACCCGGTGCTCCTTACGGTGGGGGGTGGCATAGGTGTTGAAGTTTCTTTCCCTTTAACATCTGGCATTCCCTGGAGCGGGGCAGGGACCGGGGCATGGTGCCACGGAAGTGAGAGGCACTGCGTGCCCTCCCTGCGGGGCCAGACAAGTCCCGCCCCACAGGGAGCACCGGCACTGCCCCTCGGCGAAGCAGAGGCACTGCGCATGCATCAGCCGGGAAGTTTTGTGAATCACTGAGGCAGGTCTGCGAGAAAAATTTCTCATAAACCAGCGAGGTCACAATGGAGAAGTTGCAATGCAGCGAGGTATTACTGTACTTATTCTGCCTAGTGTTTTCATTCTACCATTTTTCTGAGACCTTTCCTCCCTCCTCTTTTTTTGTACTGCTTTAATGTTACCTTTCAAGTGTCAGAATTTCCTAATGACAGGAGTATATGATAGTGTTTTCTTTCCATTTAAGCTTTCATTTCTTTTGCAAAACCCCCAATGATAATTACCTGTGTAACAAAACTTAATATTTTATATAATTAAAAAAAAAAAAGGAAATGGGATATTCTAAAATGAAAGGACTATTGATATTGCTGTCTGCCAGGTGTCACATCTTGAAAAGTTTAGGCCTTTCTTCCATTCACCTGGAGGCTGTAATTCACTCTTGAGCACCCAACCAGATATTTTTGTCACACAGACTCCTGGAGAATGGGAGAGTGCACAGTGCCCTCCTACAGCTGGATACGTGCTGCCTCATGGACTTGCATGCCCAGTGATACCATTGAAAGGCATAGGCTCAATCTGTGGTGTAGCATTGAAGACCCTCCCTTGTCAAATAATCCTATTTGCTTCCCTGATTACATGGACTTGTGTATGTTAGGAGAGAAGAAATCAGAGATGTGTTAATGATATGGAAAGCAGCACTGTCCCCAGTTAGTCTGATGTAAATATCAAGTCAGAACCTTGGAGTATTCAAGAGTCTGTCCAGTACCTTAATACCCTCTATGAACAAGTAGAGAGTCATAGAACAACTGGGTTAAAGAAAACCTTTAAAGGTCATCTGGTCAAACCCCTTCTACAGTGAGCAGGGTAACCTTTAACTTGATCAGGTTGTGCAGAGCCTTGTCCAGCCTGCCCTTGAATGTTTTCAGGGATGAGTTCTTACAGGGGCAGAGTAGGGGGGCAGGATCACCTCACTTGAACTGCTAATCACACATCTCTTGTTATAACTCACATGCATGTGTCTCCTGTAATGTACATAGTTGACTTTCTGGGCTGCAAGTGCACATTGCTGGTTCATGTCCAGCTTTTCATCCACCAGTAACCCCTAGTCCTTGTTGGAAGGACTGCTCTCAATCCCTTCATACCTCAGGCTGTATTGTTGCCCCAACCCAGGTGCAGGACCTTGCACTTAGCCTTATTGAATTCTGTCTCTCATTTCTTGCAAGACAGAGGATGTAGTCTAACTTGGCACACAAATGCTACCAAGTTCCATCATCTTAAATTTTCACTGTGACAACTGAATACATACACATTACAATCCGAAATGAGACAGATCCAAATACTTTTTTCTTCACATTTTGTTCAGGCCAGAATCAGAGATTCTGCTTCTCCCTTTGTCTTCTGAAAAGCACCATTTATCCATTTCTCCCATTCACCAGGGTTTACCAAGAGTCCTCCTGGTTTTAACCAGTGTGGGCTGGTGGAAACAATGTTATTAGATGTGGCAGTCTGTCTCCCTGACACTACCACCAGAGATGAACCTGTCAGGAATGTCTCCACCAAAAAGTATTGCTGAAAGGCATTTTTGTCAGATTACTTGACACTTGCTCATGAACTGTGACTAGCATTGCCTCTTAAAACGCTCTGTATGTTTATTTTATAAGCCATATGGCCCAAACTGGCCTACTGTTGTGTAGGTGTGAAAGAGTCTGGATAGATTTAATTACTTTGGACTTCTGGGCTTCATAGTAAAAAAAGTTTCCATGGTACAATGGAATTACTGTTTTGTGTTTTATATAATATATCCCTATTTCCCTCTGCTTATTTCTTGATATTTTGTTCACTTTCTTTTAGAAAACTGTTTTCAGGAAAGAAACACACGTATATAATTAGTTCTGCAAAAGAATTGCTGTACATATTTTACCAAAAACCAGATGTGAAATATGTGGCTGTTAGGAGCTGAATGATTTCACTTAAGGGTTTGCTAATGGATCACTGGAAGCCTGTGAATATATATTTTTCTACTCTTGTGGGAACTTTGCAGAATAGTTAATAGAATCTGAACTAGTGGTCCTCACTAATTAGACTCTTTTCTCTTTTCAGTCCCTTTAACACTTTGTAGCTGTTAAAAATTCTATGTATACAAAATAGTTGGTGATAACCCTTTCAGATGAATAAAAGATTTAAATATGGCTGGGCTATCAGTTCTGCTGCGCAAGAGCTCTCAGTCACTGAAGTGTTGGCTGTAGCAAGTATGATGCATAGTAAACAAATTTAAGTCTTCACTGAACAGTTTCCTTGAATTATTTTTTGTTTCTATAAAAATACTGTAGTTCTGCTAAAGGTTTCTCACAGAGGTAGTAAGCAAATTCATGGGTGACTGTTCTTGGAAAAGTAGTGCGGGAATTGTTCTCAGAGGATGCTGCAGCCTGGATGTTTAAAATACAATGCAGGTCTGCCTTTGTGTGTCCTTAATCTGAAGCTGGCTAATGCGTCAGTAAATACTGACTTGTTATTCCATAGTGAGGTAAATAATTGTTTGGATTTGTTCTTAGTGATGCATTTTTTTCGTCTTTGTCTTACAATCACTGATTAAAATATCATTAGACAACATGCGCATAATCATGATTTAAACCATGCATAGCTTGTAGTTTCTTTCTTCTGACATAAATATTCCATCTGTGAAAAAGATGCAATGTAATACAAATAAATAATAAAACAGAAACTATAATGAGCATGTTTTTAGCTCAATGTAAATGAATCCATGCATAAACCATGAGAACCTGCAGATGGCTGTGAGCTGTACCCTGATTTTTACCTTATAACATACTGAAAAATGATCTGTGATGCTAAAAGATGGTTATTTTTGGCAACCTATATCAATTTCCTATTCACACAGCAACTGGTGGCACCTAAAAATAATCCTGGTTTAGTACTAGTTGAGAATCTGGTCACATTTGGCACACCAAAAACACTCACGAATAAAATTTAAGATCCCCTGTTCTGCTATTTCATTCGAGCCCACTCATCAAGCTTAGTTTGCTGCCATTTGAAAGCTATTGAAAAGCCATTAAGTGGCAGGACTGTGAAAGCCGCAGTGCAGCAGCACACCTCAGTGCTGGAAGAATGTGGCTGCAAGTGCTCGCCAATTAAATCTTTCTATTCCTGGGGATGTGGCATTAGGAGTGGTGTCAATCAATTGTGCTACAATAACACGTGCAGTAGTCATGGTTCAAGACTCACAGAGGTTTATCGTAACTCCAGCAGCCGGATGAGGATGACTTGGAAGCCTCTGCAAGATCTGGAACAGAACCTATGTTAAATAATGTATTCTGAGGTGTACTGGATACCTGAGGAAGGGCTTTAAATAATGTATTTTCTGGGCATGACAGTTGTAGCAGAAGAGAATGCTGAAACCTGTAGCAAGACTACAGCCTGAGATGAAAGAATGTCTCATTACCATTTTATCAAATGCTGTAAGTAACAAAATGGTTGTTTTGCTTTTAAAACTGTCTTTTTTATTTTCTGAGGTGTGTCTTTTCAATTCATATGCAGAAAGTTGACGGCAGATGCTGCATGATGTCAAATTAGTAGTGGGGAAGGGGAGTTGGTACTTTGCATGTGAATATGCAGGCAGAGCCCAGTGTTTCTTTTTCTGCTCTATTCAGAGGCAACTTCATTGTGTGTGGGATAAAGCTCTCATTCTGAACTTATATAACATGAAGCTTTTAAAAAATTTGTTTAAATTAATCACCAAAGAATATAATATCTGAAAAGAAGAAATGCCATTCACAGCATTATGTTAAGGACACCTTTAAGGACAACCTTGATCGTGCAAGGTTATACAGATGAGAATAGCTTTATAACTATGAGGTCAGCTCATCATTTATGGTAAATCAAATGCTTTTATCCCCTCATTATGAGAATATTTAGTTATTTGGTGTGACTGACTTAAAAAAATAATAATGAACTTTTAACCTTGAATCGTGCAAGCTGCCTCCTTAAAGACATCCTGAAATTGGGATCTATGTGAAGTGTATTGATTCAATGCAGAGCAAATTCCTAACAGATTTTTATTTTTCCAAAGGCTGCTTGAAAGAAAGCACATTTTTCTAGCTTTTAGGATTTGCCTTTTAAAGCCTCCAAGGTCTGAATAGAAATTGCTGGGTTTACATCAGATAAATGAATTATTTAGATACCTGTTTCGGACAGCCAGCAGTAGTTTGATAACCATGGATATTTTTTACTGAAGGACTTGGAAAACTTCAGGCTTCTAGTGATTATGTCACAGTTTTTTCCTGACAAATAACAGATTGCTGTAAATGGTTTTCTCTCCAGATTATGATCTTTGATGACTTAAGTGTACCAAGGAAATTTTTGAAATTATTTTAAAAAATACTGTTACAGTTAAGAAACAAATAATGTAGTTATTTGCTATTTAAATTTGAAATTAAGATGCCTTGGAATTACTATAGTAATTAAAGGAAAGATTATATGGATTTTTTCTTGTCTGGATTCAATGGGGCTTGTGTACAGACTGTTTTTAACACCAGTGGGAGAACAAGCCTAAATTCACTGTTCATGCAGAGAAGCACAGATTAATTTTAATGCACAGTTTTAAAGGTACATTCTAAGAATAAGTTTTTGAGCTTGTCTGAGACTTCATAAATGCAAACGAGGGATTTGCAACACAATAACTACCTTGAAGATGTCAAAAAGGTATTGTTCAGTCTTTATTCACTTTAGAATTGATTCCTTAAAGTGAAACTATAGCAAACCTATATAGGCATGTGAATGTCAACAGCATATTAAACTGCTATTTATTTATATATTATATGTTTATTATATGTATATAAAATAAGTATATAAATATAAATTATATATATAGTTAATATAAATATTAAAGTAAATCTTCAATTAAACCATAGCAAAGTGATGACGATGACCATGAATGAGATTCTTGTGTTAAAAGGAAGCAAATGATGACTTCTTGGGATGTTCATTGCACTGATTCAAAGGCAGAGATGAAGGACAAAAACATGGCAGAAGGAAAGGTGGATGTACAGCATCAGTTCTGTGTATAATATTTGTTTCCTCGATTTGAGATTTGGACTTTTGATTAGGTATTTCACAGTAAATTTTAACCACATAGTTTGTTTCCTTCTAAGTACTGTGTTTTAGAAGACAATAGGTGATGGCTGGAGCTTGACAGGAAGGCTTTTTGCTGTCTGTGCTTCTCAGAATTGGAAAAAGTGCATCCATTTCCACCAGTAATGAGTGAAGGAGAAACACTTCCTCTGTTATGCTCCCCTGAGAGTTATTATTTGACTTAACATGCCAATATGTTGCTGATACTTTTGTTTGGCAGACAGCTGGCATTAAAGATGGGCCAGGGCACCTGAGAAGGTGTATTCTTCTTCAATGTTAGTACATTTTGCTAATATTCTTTTGTTTATTCAGTGCATTTCTCTGATTAGAAGTCTCTGAAAATGACATATGCTTTACCATATAAGTCACCATCTATAGGATCTTTCAGGCTTGGAGGGTCTCCAGTCCAACAGAGATTCATTAACAGTGTAAAAGAACCTCTAAGATCACTGGGTCCAATCATTAACCTAGCACGCCAGATCCACCACCAAACCATATCCTTAAGCATCATATCATTTTTTGAACAGTTTCAGGGACTGTGATTCCACTACTTCTCTGACAGCGGTCAATGTTAGGCCCGGCACTGTTCAACATCTTTACTGACGATATGGACGAGGGAATTGAGTCCATCATCAGCAAGTTTGCAGATGATACCAAGCTAGGGGCAAATGTCAAACTGCCGGAGGGTAGGAGGGCCCTTCAGAGGGACCTTGACAGACTAGAGAAATGGGCAGACTCCAACAGTATGACATTTAACAAGACTAAGTGCCGAGTTCTTCACTTTGGACATAACAACCCCATGCATCACTATCGGCTGGGAGGAGGAATGGCTTGAGAGTGGCAAAATGGAGAGGGATTTAGGAGTTATGATTGACAGAAAACTCAATATGAGCCAGCAGTGTGCCCTGGTGGCTAGGAAGGCCAATGGCATCCTGGTCAGTATTAGGAGCAGTGTGGTCAGTCGGACTAGGGAAGTTATCCTTCCCCTGTACTCGGTGCTGGTCAGACCACATCTTGAGTACTGTGTGCAGTTCTGGACTCCCCAGTTGAAGAAGGATGTTGAGCTGCTTGAGAGGGTCCAGAGAAGGGCAACAAGGATGGTGAAAGGATTGGAGGACAAGCCCTATGGGGAGCGGCTGCGGGAACTGGGATTGTTCAGCCTAGAGAAGAGGAGGCTCAGAGGTTACCTAATTGCTGTTTACAACTACCTGAGGGGGAGGTTGTAGCCAGCTGGTTGTGGATCTCTTCTTTCAGGCTGTTGACATCAGAACAAGAGGACATGGCCTTAAGGTACGAGAGAAATGTCCTTCACTTCCCTGGGTGCTCCCATGAGAGTGTCCTTGCACCCCACGGAGGGAGGTATTACTCCCTGCTCTCCCACGCTGAAGTGTGTAAACTTATAGACGAGTTCTCATGTGAAGCTCACTGGTCAACACCACTTGCAGTGTGAAAAACATCTTTACTTAACTGTATAAGAATCGCTTGGGTCTTCAATAAACAGATTCAGTGTGTTCACCTGCATACTGAGTCCACGTCTCTCGTCACCTCTCTACACCAGATCCTTCTCCAGCTCCATTGCCATTCTATGGATGTGGCCTCCTGCTCTAAGCAGGAGGAGCTATGTCAAACTAGATTTTCTGGACCATGCCTAGTGAGGTGTTTCATCTCAGTAATACTCTGGAATTAAGACTGCTGCAGCCGTCGTATTGACTTTAGGTGGCACCTGCAGCATTTAACACACAAGCCATATGTATGTCTGCATGTTTGAGTAGCTCATGTTGTCACTGCTCTTGCCCATCTCCTTTTTGCAGCCAAGTATCGCTGCTGCTATGAGCTGTCCCTGTCTAGGCGAGTAGCTTCTCCTTGGCAAGCTGTGAACGTGAGCTATTTAGAAGAGAAAACAGTGGTGTGTAGAGAGTATCTTGTTATCTGCCAGCTGCTGGATACCATTTTATCTTGATGATTTGTGTGACAGACCGTAAAAATTAATGGAATTTTGCAAATTAGGCAGCACCTTGCTGGTATCTTCTCTCCTTTGTATATCTAGTTATGACATAACTATCATAATTGCATGGTATGGCAGTAGTTTCCCACTTCTTTTCACATCCTCTGAGGGATCTGCAAAGGTAACTAAGAAAACCAGTGCTTTGCTAAGGAGACTTAAGTTTGTTGCTAGAGACTCTGATTTCCACTGCAAATGCTATAGAGGTGCTTAAATTCGAACAAAATTAAAACCTTGCTCTAAAGAGTTATAGGCATGCCAGCTGTGAGTTGAAACCAAATGAATTTATCCAAATATTAGGATCATCAAATTGAAACATCAGAGACTACTTCTATTCTTTCTGGATTATCTCTGCTTCCAATTCCTTTATCTCCTTTGCATGAATTATGAAACAGAAACACACAGAATCACAGAATATTCTGAGTTGGAAGGGACCCACAAGGATCATTGAGTCCAATTCCCACGCAAATGCCCCTACAGGGATCTCCACCACCTGCCTGGGCAGACCATTCCACTGAGGAATCACCCTCTCTGTGAAAAACCTCTTTCTAACTTCCAGTCTAAACCTCCCCTGGCGTAGTTTAAGGCCATGTCCTCTTGTTCAGGTGCTGGCAACCTGAGAGAAGAGATTTACACCCACCTGACTGCAACCTCCCTTCAGGTAGTTGTAAACAGCAATGAGATCACCTCTGAACCTCCTCTTCTCCAGGCTGAACAATCCCAGCTTCCGCAGTCACTCCCCATAGGGTTTGTCCTCCAGTCCTTTCACCATCCTTGTCACTCTTGTCTGGACCCTCTCAAGCAGTTCAACATCCTTTTTAAACTGGGGAGACCAGAACTGCACACAGGACTCAAGATGTGGTCCTAGTATAAGGGAAGAGTAACTTCCCTAGTCCTACTGGCCACACTGTTCCTAATACAGGCCAGGATGCCATTGGCCCTCTTAGCCATCTGGGCACACTGTTGGCTCATATGAAGTTTTCTGTCAACCATTACTCCCAAATCCCTCTCCATGTCACCACTCTCAAGCCACTCACCCCCCAGCTGATAGTGATGCATGGAGTTGTTAGGTCCAAAGTGAAGAACCCGGCATTTGGACTTCTTAAATCTCATACTATTAGAATCTGCTCATTTGTCTAACCTGTCAAGATCCCTCTGAAGGGCCCTCCTACCCTCTGTCAGTTCAACATTTGCCCCCAATTTGGTATCATCTGCAAACTTGCTAAAGGTAGACTCAATTCCCCTGTTCATGTAGTCAATAAAGATATTAAGCAGTACCGGGCCATGTGGTATGTTACAGACCAATGCTTGCAGATATCTGGAAATTAAATTCTAATTAGATGTTGTGGTGGTTTGAACCTGGCTGGATGCCAGAGATTGACCCTTCATCCCCTCGCCCCCCTACCCCCCCCCCCCAAACAACAGAGAGGAAAAGAAAAAAAAAAAANAGAGGAAAAGAAAAAAAACTGATGGACTTTGCTACAGCAGGAATGAGGGCTGTTAGAAATCCTTTAGTGTCACAGGCAAAACAACACTCCAAGGTGGAGATGTAAAGCATTTATTTCTAACAAGGTCAGAGCTTAACAAGAGAAGTATAAAGGCAACCTTCTCCCCCACTCCTCCGTCTCTTACAACAGATACCACATTCCCCCTTTCCTCCAGGAGGCAATGGGAGACAGGAGCAGGGGAAAACCAGGGAGTTGGTGTTTCACTGCTGCTTCTCAGGGGAGGAGGCCATTCCCCTGCAGTTCATGAGATCCCTTCCATGGGCGAAAGTATTTTGTGACCGTCTCCAGCATGAGTCCAATCCCAGGGGCAACAATAGCTCATCCAAACACTGCTGCCCATGGGTCACTCTACAGGGTGCAGTCCTTGAGCACTGACTGCTCCAGCGTAGTCCCATCTCAAAGCACACATCCTACCAGGTAAAGTTCTACTCCAGCATGGACTCTTCTCTCCACAGGCCACACATCTCCCCTGGGACTCTGCTCTAATGTGGGCTCCTACGGGCTGCAGCCTCCCTGCAGCATCCACGTGCTCCAGCGTGGGCTCCCCTCTCCACAGGCTTCAGGCAGATTTTTCTGCATTCCTGTGTTCTCTCCATTCCATGGGCTGCAGGGGGATAGCCTGCTTCACCATGGTCATCAGCATGGGCTGCAGGGAGATGCCTGGAACACCTCCTCCCCCTCCTTCGGCCCTGGCCTTGGTGCCTGCATTTGCTGTTACAACTTCTCAAGGCTCATCTTTGACAGCCATGCCTTCTTCTGCCTGTTCTAACTTCTTTTTCCCTTCTTAAATATGTTATCACAGAGGCATCTCTATCTCTCCTGATTGGCCTGGCCTTGGCCAGTGGTGGGTCCAGCCAGGAGCTCTGCCAGCTATGGGGGGAGGCTTCCAGCAACTTCTTGAAGGAAAGCATCCCCCCATAGCCACCCCTGCTACCAAAAACCCAGCCACAGCAACCTCAATGCAGTTGTTTATTAGTAAGTTTAATTCAGGATTTGAAACAAGGTATAAAATGAATATAATTATTCACTTCAACATCTAGCCCTTCTTACCTTCACTTATTTACCTTTGTGGCAAGGATTGTCCATGAAGAAAATTAATTAGAGAAGAAGAGCATAAAGTAATAGAATAATTTGAGTTGGAAGAGACCTGAAAGATCACCGAGTCCCAACCTCCCTGCCATGAAAAGGTACAACTTGCACTAGACCAGGCTGCTCAAAGTCCCATCCAGGCATAGGGCATCTGCAGCTTCTCTGAACTGTAAGTTCCAGTGCCTCACGATCTTCACAATAAAGAATTTCTTCCTAATATCTGATCTAAACTTGCACTCCATCACCTTAAAGCCATAATTCCCTATCCTGTCACTACATACCCTTTTAAGGAGTCCCTCTCCAGCTCTCTTGTAGCCCCCTTTAGGTACTGGACGGTTTGGCAATGAGATCAACATGGAGGCTTCTCTTCTCCAAGCTAAGCAAGTTCAACTCTCTCAGCCTGTCTTTTTAAGAGAGATGCTCCAGCCCTGTAATCATCTTCTCTAGTTCTTCTCTAGGCTTGCTCTTATAGGTCTGTATCCTTCTTATGTTGGAGTAGCTGTGGGGAGCTCGGTGGAGCGCTCCAGCTCTCAACAGTCGCTTCCCTAGAACTACTGGCCACACTTACTTTGATACTACTCAGGATACCGTTGGCTTTCTGGGCTGCAGGTGTACACTGCTGTCTCATATCAAGCCTCTCATCCACCAGCATCTCCAAGTCCTTCTTGGTACAGCTGCTTTCAAGCCATTCATCCCCAGCCTGCACTGACATCAGAAATTGTCCCAAGCTAGGTGCAGCACCTTGAACTTGGCTTTGTTGAACCTCATGAAGTTCCCATGGCTCACTTTTCAAGCTGTACTGAAAGATCCACTGAAACGTTTGGGCCTTTAAATTTTGCTATATCTTCTTTGAATATTTTGTCATCTCAATTAATTATTCCTTTTTTATTATTATTACCTTCTAATCATAGTACTTAACAAGTCCATATATTACAGTGGTCATTACTTACATGAATAAAACATTGTTTTGACTTTAATCTGCAATGACAGAGACGTCAATCATACTCTTCTTCTTGAAAGGCAGCAGCCAGCAGTAATATACCTACAGATGTCATCTTTTGTTTTTTTCAAACTAAATTCAAAATTTGATAACAAAATTGCTGGATTTTGTAACAAAATGGCTGATATATTTATGAATTAAAGAAGAGTAAATTCTGTGGATTCTTTTGATGATTTCTATTTTGTTTCATTTTACCCTCTTTTCCATAGCTTTCTGTTTCAATGCATTTTCTGTATCAATAAAGTTTTTAACTGCTAGAACTCAACATAGTTGGATGAATGTTTCACCCACAGTGATACCTGTTCCTCTTCAGCAGAGTTATGGGACAGAATGCGTTGGCATGTTCAAGGATACTTAGGTGGAAAGAGGTGTATCATTCTTAACACCTGTTTGTCACCTTAAATTCAATCTGTGTGCTTTTCCCCAGGGATTCACCTGGAATCTTCTGAGGCTCCAGACATGTGCCACAGTGGTAGCTCTACCTGAACTTTATGCAACTTGGAAAGGGCTGGGGAAAGATGTGATATGATACATTAGTTTCAGTTTTCCAAGGATGGAGACTTGAAATTGATTCTTCCATGGATGAAGAAGTAATACTGTGACTTAAACATGTGATACCTTGGTGTCAGCTTTCTTACTGTGAGACAACCTGTGAAAACTTTATCCGTGTTTTGGTAGAGTGAGTTCTTGTAGATTAGACTGAATAAGAGAAGGGGAGCCTGAGAAGAAAAGTTGGAGATCTGTGACACAGGAACTCTTTGCCTTTGTGGCAGCATGTGCAGGATGTGTGATGACAGAAGTAATAGGGACACACAGGTATTCTGTTGCACTGGATGGTTAGTGATGTGAGAGAACTAACAAAGTTTTTCAAAGGTTTCTCCTTCTTGTGAACAGGTTTTCTTCTGTTCCAGGGTTGCTCAGGAGGTGTTATTAATTTATTTAGTGTATATTCTGGTGTCCCAGAGAAATCTTATGTCCTCTTGGACACATACCTTGCCTCCAATGAGGAGCTCAAGAGACAGAATAGCAAAAATTATGCAGGGAGTGGAAAGAAGAGCTGATGAGAGATGTAAACATAAGCAGGATAGCTGTACCAGTCTTTATTCAACAACTTTCCCATTCGTTTAGGTTGGTAGTTTCATGATAGTGTCTGCTCGATCTTGTGTCATGGTTTATTTGTGCAATAAGAGAGCTAAGTACAGCATGGCTGCTGGGAAATATTCCTTTGCCTTGTACATACTTATAACACTGTGACCTATGGCATGAGGTTAAGAGTGTTACTGAAATGAGATGCTTAGCATAACAGAGAGAAAATGAAATGCCTGCAGAAAATGAATCTGGGAGGCAGAGACAAGAAGTAATCTTCTTGGGAGTCCTGAAAGAATAGGAGGAGTGTCTCTGTAATGAGCCACTGCTTAGGGGTTTTTAGGTCCTGTGAAGATACATAAAACAATTTGGGTGAAATAAAGAGATTTTGATGAAAGATACTTGTTTGAGAAGCTTACACTGTAAAAATATATAAAAGAATGATAATATAATAGATGGTATTTCTTATTCCATTTTGGCTGACTGACTGGATCTGATATATCAGTGATATACACTGCCAACTTTCTTGGAAAAAGTTTGGCCAGTATGATAACTCAAATGTCATAAAGGGTATCTGAAAAATTAGGTTTTTACTTATGCAGTCAAGAACAAATGAGATTTATCTTACTAAACTTGATAGAAATAGAACCACAGCTAGAATATTTTTAGTTTTGTTAAGTTCTTTGTGTCTGTCTTTCTCACTGTCATCACAGGATAGGTGCAAGACAACAGGAAAATAGGAAATTATTTGCCAGCTTGTGATCCTGGATGTACTTACAGTCAATCCTCTTCCACTTCGTGCCCCCCATATTACTGCTTCACATCTTAGGGACATGATTTTTCAGCAATTAAGGGGGCCCATTTCACAACTGTGCATGCACGACCTTACACACATGAATATTCAAATTAGGCAGTCATGAATATTCAAATCAACCCCCACCCACCCTAAGGCAGAGCAGCAGCTCGTCTCGGCTCCACTGAAGTGCACACCATCCTCCCCTCCCCACTCAAATGTGAGCCACCAAATGAGTCACCCCCTGCTCGGAGCAAAGCGGCTGCATGCAGTTATGAAAGATTTACACACACTCAGGTTAGACGTGGTGTCCAAGACTTTCTCAGGGTAGACATAGTGTCTGGTCTCGGACACCATGTCTACCATGAGTATGGAGAGACCAGGTCTACCCTCCTGGAGAAACACTAGGACAGCGGAGCAGGCAGCTCCCCGCAGCTGTGTTCCTGGCTGAGCAGAAAAGGGGCTTTTCCCGGTGTGGGGTGGGTGTGGGCACCGGGAAGCACCAACACGAACACTGACACACAGCAGGGCAGTGCCAAAACAGCAGCAGAGAACTGGGGGGCAGTGTGAGGGGCAATTTGCATATTAATGAGCTGCCATTCTACATGGACAGAGGGCTTTGCGGATAGCGAACAAGACCCGCGGTACATGGTATAGAAGGCACGACTGTATTTATATGCACTGACTAGGTGATCCTTGTGGGTCCCTTCCAACTCATAGTATTCTGTGATTCTGTGTGATTTATTTTCCATCTGCTGAGTTCATGTGACAGTGGCAGAAACTCAACATTATTTTTTTAATTTGAACTTATTTTCTACTTTGTCTAAATTAAAAAAGTTATAGATCATGACACTGAATGCCAGGAAAGAGGTAAAAAGAGCTTTCTGTGTCTGCAGTATATAGTTTGTATGTTGTAATATTGATCAGCTAATAATTTGCCAAGTGTGCTACCAAGTAATAGACTATTCCTCACAGTAACAACTAACTTTCCTAACAATGGCAACCACTTACAATAGCATTTGGAAATTTTATTAAGATGAAGATTTATATTGAATTGGTGTTTAGAAAAATACACTTTGAAATAACAGCAAGAGGAGCACTATTAACTCAGACAATTGAAAGCTATAGTATTTCCAACTTTTAGTTCAACTAAAGTAGGTTCTATTTATAATATTTTACTGGACATCACAGTCATCTACCACGTATTTTTATGTCATCATTTTGTTTATCACTGTTTAGGTCTGTCATGGGAGAGAAGGATCGGCACTTTCTGTGGGAAACTTTACAGTGAAATTATTATAAAGAAATCTCCTATAATTTTAGTATTTGGAGTGCTTTTTTCTTCTAATGTAGTAATTCTACCAACAACAAAGAAATCTAGACAACCTAAAAATCAGATGAAAGAAGATTGTAAAGGTCAAAGTACCATGTTTTCTCACCATATTGACACAGCATGTGTGAAGCTTCAGTTTCCTTTATTACATTTTTGAGAAGACTGCTGCAAGAACAGAGAGCCGAAAAGAACCCAAATGAACAACACAACCCACACCACACAAACTTCTCTATTTCCACTTCCAAAATTGTAGTAATATAGCCATGTTTCCTTGCAAAATTTCTGTAAATTTTGAGACTACAAAATATACTTTCAATTGTGAAGTAGCTGCAATTAATAACAATTATTGTCTTTCTTGTTTCATACAAATGAATATACTGCATCATAGTATATTTTGCACAGTTCCTATGTTTTGAAACCAAACAGAAAATATTTATAGATAATTCAATTAGCACCTGCACCATAATTTGCCACAGTATTAGTATGGTTATTTTAAAGCAAGCAAAATTTCAAGTTGACCTAATTCCATCCCTGGAGGTGTTTAAGAGAAGACTTGATGAGGAGCTCAGCGACATGGTCTAGATGGCAGGGGGCTTGGATGGATGGAGCATGGTGCCCGTGGTTGCACGCTTGTGGGCCAGATCCCTGGGTGGGCATTCGCTTGGGAGTTGGACTAGATGATCCTATGGGTCCCTTCCAACTCAGAATAACCTGTGAACCTGTAAATAGAAATACAGTAATCCCTCGAATTTCATGAAGATTCAGTTCCAGACAGCTCCTGCAAAAGGTGATTTCCACAAAGTAGGGGGCCTGTTCCCTGCCATGCCCTTACCCAAGTGCCAAGAAGGGATTGGCAGCAGCTAGCGGCAGGACATGCGTGGCACAGGATGGCAGGTACCATGCCACAGCATAGCAAGTGTTGTATGCTCCCCCCAGCAGATTGCAGCTGAGCCTGGGACTGCGGGACAAGAAGCCACCGAGCCCTCACAGCACTGCGGCCCTGGAGTGAGCTTGACACAGTGTGTATAAAGCTTCCCCACCATTTTATTAGTCTTTCCAACACTCTCATAAGGAAGGAATTTTGGCCAGCCCCTGAGTGAGTGGCACCTGCTGGTGCTGACAGCCTACCCCTGCCACAACAGAGGCATGCACTGAAGCATGCGCAAATGTTTGGTTATCACATGACATGGAAAAGCTCCACAAATGACCGAGGGAGGCTGAAGACATCTTTGCAGAAAAAACCGCTGTGATGCATTCAAGTCTCAAAAGTTGAGCTGTGAAGTAGCAAGGGATTACTGCAACTAAGTCAACAGAAGTTTAGTTTGATTTGGAGCAAATAAAGAGCTGTCCTAAAGAACTTTCCTTATATAAGTTTTTTAATATATCACAAAGGATCACCACCAATTTAAAAAATATTTGATTGTGTATCAAAAGATATGTTTTTCATTTGTTTGCTTTTGAGCAAATGCCTTCAGTGCAAACAACAGCAAAATAAGACCAGCTTAAAGAAATCCTTGAGTTCTAGTATTTTGACTACTGCACACACCCTCAGCTAACAGACAGCGTGTATCAGTCTTTTGTCAGTTGCAGAAACACAAGTGCAAGTAGTACAGTTATACCTCCTCCATCGCGAGGAAAGGGACAGGCGGCACCCCTCGCGAAACATTATTTTCGCAAAGAACGGCAGGTCATTAATATGCATGCAGGCCACGCCCATTNGACACACGCACACAAGCACTGCCCGCTCGCAGCTCGCACACACGGGCGGGCAAGCGACACTGAGGGACCTGGTCTGCCTTCCACAGTGGCCGTTCCCGTCCCACAGCCCCCCAGGCGCTCCCTGCTGTCCCCAGTCCAGAGCCCCTGAAGGCAGTTTGAATTTTATTAAGCCCTTGAGAAAGTCAGCGCGTATAAAGCTTCCACAACACTTTTTTAAATTCTATAAATTATACGTGCATACATACACTGTACATACGAATACATGGCATGTCTTGTGACGGTGCTACACTGGGTCTCAGTGGCCGCCTGGGACATAGTGCAACATGACCCTTCCACTGTAGAGACTGGGCACGGAGACACACAGGACCGGCTCAGGAGCCAGGCACAATACGGCAGGACTGTAAACGCGAGGCTGTGCTGGAAAAACCCCGAATCCTCCCTGCGTGCCCTTCCCGGGGGAGCCGGGCCCAGGGCGGGGCCGTCCCGCCTCACAGGGAGAGCTGACCTCGCCCCTCGGCAAAGCAGCAGCAGAGCGCATGCGCCGGGTATGAAATATCGCAGATCCGTGGAGCTGGACTGCGACAAAATTGCTTCGCAAATTGGCGAGGTCGTGAAGGAGAAGTCGCGATACAGAGAGGATTCACTGTATCACCAAGACTGTTTTCCATTTTGTACACTGAAAGACAACTCCCCTAACAACTTCCCCCCATCTGTAAGGTGAATCAGAGAGCTGGAATGTAGTCCATTTTAAACCTCTTTTTGGGCACTAAGAATGGGACCTGGCAAGGAGTATGGGTAGGAGAGCAGAACACCGAAGTAGAAGAGCACTTGATAATTTTTACTAGCTTTTTATGAAGCTAGAAGAGAGATGTTCCTGTAGGATTTCAACTTGGAAGTGTACTTCACTGTCTTTAACTTCATAGCTGATTTTAAAACAAGAAATGCTATTCTTGGGAAAAGGAAAAGATGAAGTCTGGTATCTTTGGTTATAAATCCTATTGGGAATGTCTCTCTATGCAATATGACATTTCAGAAGAGATGGAAGCAGGATTCAGAGCACGTAGACAGGAAATAGGTCTGGGCCATACCACCTCAGGTTGGTGGACTCTTGTTGTGGTCCCATTCAGTACAAATCCTGTTATGAAGTTTGACATAAAAAATATATATCTGGGAACTTGTAAAAACAGGTACAGAAAATGGAGCAATATATTAAGGTCATATTATGAAAGTTAATTGATGGCTTTCAAATGTGATCTTATTACTATTAAAGGAATCATAGCTTTCTCCTCTAGGATTTTTTGTAAATCTTGATTTCTAGATTTTTTGTTAATCTTGATTTCTAAATTGAGAATAAGGAAAGAGAGGCAAGCATATAGAAGTTCCCTCCTTTTTCTCTCTTTGTCATGAGATTAGTATATTGTTGACTTTAGGAAGTGTTTTGCAGGAGGCTCTGAGAAAATATATGAAAACAATGTATGCCTTACTCAGCAATCCTTTTTGTGAAAGGAAATTTTATATTCAGATTGCACATGAATTGAATAGCTTGTTTTTAAGGTGCTTTTCTTGGATATAATTATTTGATTTTGTTAGATGCAGTATTAATATTAGTTGCATTAGTAACATGAGTATCGTTACAGAAGTGCTATGTGTAAGTCATACAGACAGTTGTGAAAAGTAAAGCTCTTAAGGCAACCTGAAGGATTTAATTCCTCTTAATTACTAATGACCATATAGATTTATTGTGTATTAGGGTGACACTTTTTTTGTCTTATGAGTAGTAATGTTGAAGCTGCAATAATAATTTCTGGTTGATTGCTATTTCAGTTTCTTCAGTAGCTGTAAAGCATTTTTTATGTTGTTCCAGTTATTTTTCCGTAGAGGAGCTTGAAGATTCTTGTAGACTAGGAGTCTATCTTTTCATGATATACTTTTTTTCATTTTGTCAAATGAGATGAAGCTGTTCAGCTTCTTCTTCGTTTCCTTTTCCATTGCTATGCAATCAAGTCTCACAATGCTTGTCTTCACTCTTTTTCTTAATATGTACATGCCATAGAGCTGTGCTGTAGTATTATGCGACAACAAGTATAATGATAGATGGTAGATGTGGAAGGTGACCTTCCAGATTATTGTAAAGTCTGTTGTCAGGACAGCTGCTAAACTTGCTTTTATTTTCACTTATCCATGAAGACCCAGCTTGCATTAGCAACCATCCTTGCTATTCTAGTGGTAGCTCAGGCTTATCTGGAACATACCAAATAACTACCCAATGCAAGGGAGAGAAGCCTTTCAGATGCCAGTGGTGTAGCTCTACATACCAGAAATTTGCATGCATTGCTTCTCCACTTTACTGAAGGGTTCTCTTTCCAGAACTTCACAGGGTCATCCAGGCATGTCAGAGTTGAGTGACTAAGCTGACCTGAGTGCCAGAAACATTAGGCAGTAATGCCCACATTGGTGCTTTTGTGTTCCTGTCCACCCAGTACACCAAACAAGGAGTCTTGTGGTTTTAGCTGTTAATCTCATCCATGTGTGCTATTTTTATCTTGATACTCTGCCTAAATTTGCACTATGTTAAATTCATTTATTTTTCTCATTTCCTTCATTTTTATTCTATATACCCTTTCTGTTAGTCACTGCTTAGCTAAGCTATGCATATTTAATTCTCATAAATCAGTCCCTCAGGCCCCAGAACCATTTGTAATAGTTTCTTTTGAACTGCTTCAATTTGACTGTCTAGAATTGAATGTAATATTCCAGATAAGTTGACTTTCTGCAGAAAGGAGGACGGCCTGTTTCCAATCCTCTTGCTTTTTAAAACTTGAGACAGCAGTCCCTTGATATACACTGAACAGTGACCAAAAGCCTTCATATTAGGTCTGCTGTAGAACTCTGCTGTAAACTACTTTTCCATCTGCTTTTAGTTTACAGTAATCTCTGAGTGCGTGTAGAACCACAATTCACTTGGCATAGGATTTCCTTTCCTGTCTGCTTGCCATTCCTTATATATTTAAGTCTGTGAACCAGCGTTTCCCTTTTGGGTTTAACTCTGTGTTGACTGATACTCAATATCCTCTTTGTCTTGATTCACACATACCTGCTTTGGAGGTTTTTTTAGTTAAATTTTATTCATACATGATTTCGGAAATTTTTATTTATGTGTTTTTCTCTGCTGTTTTCTCTAATTCTCATGTGCTATATGACTCTTGATGCCTGGTATATTTACAGCCTAAGCAGTGTTATCTGAGAATGACTGTGATGAAAGAACTGCCCCGGGTTTTGAAGCAACATGATTTTTTGTTTCTTTATTCAAGCACTAAAACAGTTGGTTGTCGATGTTTCTGTTTGTCTTTCTCAGTACTTTTGAGGTGTAGCAACTGTAATATTAGTTTCTTCTCACTGTGCACCCATGTGTTAATTCACTTTCCTAAGTTGCAGATTTACAAGTATTAGCAAGAGTCTTAGAGATTCTCATGACTTATTCTGATAAATGTCTGTGTAACAAGTCCTTTATATTATTACACTGTGATGGCAGGAAGAATTTTCCAAAGCATCTGTTCCCAGGTGCACATCCTCCCCTTCTCTCTGCCCTATATCTAAAAGTATGGGCTATAGATGAATGTATTATTACATCTCCATTTGCTACACAGTAAAGAATTAACTATTATCTTAAAATCTTAGTTGCAACTTCATATGCTTTGTATTGCAGCCAAATAGACAGCAAGGTATATGCAAGGACGAGAAGGAGCTATTTTTTCTATAGGGCTTCTCATGTATTCCTTCTTATATTTTTTATTGCCATTTGGCAAGCCCAAGTCTTCTTTGCTCTCACTGAACCTTCTGATTTGGAGCATCTGAGTCTTACTTGCTGTTGGTGTGATTTATAGCAATGCAGATTATTGAAATATGACCAAATATGATGATGCTGTTTTCTCTCAGGCTTTGTGAGTAACAAGCATTAACTAGTGCTTTATATTATTCTAACAAATAGACATAGCTTTCTTCTGGAAATTCCAAAAAACAAGTGACATAAATTTATAGATCCAAAATTGAAGGAAAGATTATAAGGGTTAGCTCAAACAGCCAATTTGTGTTTTCTTCTAAGTTATCAACAGGATATATCTTTAAAGAATATGTTAGTGCAGTCATTTGAATCAGATTAACTGTTGCTTTCTGATTACTTTAAACTCTCTCTTCAGATCATGACATGGGGCCTTAAAATATCTTTTTAAAAAAAGAGAAAACTATCTGCTTTAGGGAAACGTAAGCTTTGGGAAACGTATAAGCATATTTTGCTCCGATCTTTCTAAGGATATGAAGTCCTTTTGATTATGTTTTTTGAGTGTGTGCATCTTTTAGGTTTTCTCCCCATGATAATTTCCAAACCTGTTATCCAGTTGCCAGAAAATGTTTCAAAAACAGATTAATCAGGACACAATTTATTCAAACCAGTGAGTCCTCCATTGCCTAGTAATGTTGTCCAACTATTTCATCATAATGTCGCTTTTCTACTACATCAGCTTAAGAAAGATGTTGAGATGCTCAAATGTGTCCAGGGTCTGGACCACATGGCCTATGAAGAGCAGCTGAGGTTGTTTAGCCTGGAGAGGAGGAGGTTTGGGCGGGCCCTTACTTTTCTCTACAGCTGCCTGAAAGGAGGTTGTAGCCAGATGGGGGTTGGTCTCTTCTCTCAGGCAACCAATGACAGAACGAGAGGACACAGTCTCAAGCTGCGCCAGGGGAAGTTAAGGCTGGATACTAGGAAGAAATTATTCACAGAAAGAGTGATTTCCCATTGTGATGAGTTTCTGCTTCCTGGGGGCCAAGTGTTTGACTAGCTACAGCCCTGGGAGAGAAACCTGACAATGGACAAAAGTAAAAGACAAAAGGCGCTCTTTCCCCTTTGGAGATATGATCCCAGTTTATTCTCGAATCCCCTTCCTTGGAACCGAAAGTGAAAGAGAGCTCAAACACGTGTCTTCTCTCAGTTTCATTCCCCAGGTAAAAGGGGGCAGGCAGCGGGAAGGTAACTACAACTAATGGGAAGCTTAGGGGGTGGGGTGTAGGGAGAGGTTTGCTAGAAGGTACCACAAGGCAGAGGGGGGAAGTATAGAATATACCATGTGTGACAAGCCAGCCAAAGCAGTAGAAAGTATGAACACACCACAACACCATTGGAATGGGGTGCCCAGGGAGGTGGTGAAGTCATCCCTGGAAGTGTTTAAAAAGACACTGGATGTGGCACTTAGTTGATAAAATGGTGTTAGGTCACAGATTGAACTCCATGATCTCAAAGGTCTTTTCCAACCTAGTTAATTCGGTGATTCTGTGGGGGTCAGGGTTAGCTTAAAATGTCTCTTGTCACTGAAGGTATCAAATAGTGTCAAGTATATTGCAAGGAGGTTTAAGTACACTGCAAGTAAGTTCTTTCCTGGATTGAAATGCATTGGCTAGTACCTTTAGCACCACCTACCTTGCTGCAAGTAAAAGAAAGATAAGATGGCTGTGGGAAAAACTTCAGAGAGTATGTCTACAGTTCATAAAAGAATAAGGAAACCCATTGGACATTGGATGATCTGCAGCACTGTTATTTAGTTCTCTGGATCATTTCTGAGCCATTCCACCTAACCCTCTTTATAGCAAGGGCTATGGATGGTATCTGGAGACCTCTCCCAACAGACAAGGCCGATAAAATACCCCGAAATTTTGTGCACTATACCTTGTCCAATCTTCCATCTATTTCAAAAGATTTTGTAGTCTCAAATACTGGTCCCTGCCCACGTATATTCTCTTACTACTTCCTGGAACATATGTAAACGCTTTTGGGTTTATGTTGTAAAATTCCTTTCTGTTATGTTGCAATGCAATCTTCACTTTAGACACTGTGAAATTTTAAAGCCACAAAAGAGTTAATTATGTCTTACAGCACATGAGAACAGCATTGCTCAAAAGCCTTACTTAAAGTCCAGAAGAATAGTGTTTCAGCCTATTATCTGGATAGTGCTGGATGCTTTACTGTAACATTTTGAAGATGCCACAATAAAGCCCTAAATCCAGCTTCAGCAGAGACTTTCATCTCCCAAAAGCTCAGTTATCTGGGATATTCTATGAAACAAGATGAACGGGTTGATGTGTTTTACTCATGCCTGAGAGTATGTTGTCTTTTCAGCTGGAAACTCCCAGTGCTCCGGAGCAGATAATGATGTTTTAGTTTGTTTCACAAAAAGTTCTGGTGTTTGCAGGAGAAAGTACTTGAAGTATGCTGTGGTTTGTGGGAATCCGGACTGTACTTTTGTCGTATCGTCCAAGGGAATAGAAAAGGATGATGCCAGTAGAGAGGATTTTGAGATAACAGTTCTATCAAAGAAACAGTATGTCCATTTTTCTTGCGTTCGTGTAGTTTCTGGATATGATCCACAGATGAGGACTGCTACTGTGTGATATACAGACTTCCTCCCAGACCATTCAGACATTTGAGTTCCCTGTTTTTAAAGACATGTAAAAGAAAATGATAGTGATTTCTTCATAAAAAATGGGAAGAAGCCTCTATATATATGTATTTGAAACTTGTGTTTTATCACACCAATAAAACAAAGTGTGATAAAACACAACTTTTGTGTGTTTTAGGCCAATGCATATGCAAACAGTTTGGCTGCATTTGTTGAATAAGCTGGCCTACAGCTAATGAATTTTACCTAGAACATAAAATATCCGTATGTTACAGACTGCTACATGACTTAAATCACAAATGACAATTCAGAACCCTCTGTTATATTTAATTAGATATCATTATTCAGGATCTCTTCTGTCACTACAGTGACAAGATCCCAAACTGGTTGATTCTTTGATTTAATCATAATAAATTTTTAGAGAATCCACTGTAACTTCGCTGAATTGCTGGTAGATAGATAATAAAGTCTAATAGAAAACGTGTAGAGTTGATTAATAGTGTCTGATAAGTAACTTTTACTTGGTATCAAGCTGGAAATTGCAGATTCTGCTTATGAGTCCAGTCACATCGAAAGGCTCTTGAAGAGCATCATATGGGATTAGGGTTTTATAAGAGGATGGTTGCTTGAATGTGCTCAGGATTGCTCTTCAGCAAAGACAAAATTGGGTATTAAGCAGAAATTAAGGAAGCTTTGTGTACCATGTAATTTAAAAGACCTAACTTTCCTATTATATGTAAAGGAAGCTTTGTGAAGCAAAGAACAGCAAAAGCACATCAGTTCTCTTACTGCAATGTAATTTATTCTCAGGAGACTTGTCATTAATTGAATTATTTGCATTCTATACAAGGTAAATAGTTTAATTTTATGCTGCTCCTTCATGATTATCTGCTTTTGGGGTGGGAAGGAATACCAAGAAAAAGAAAAGGACAAATTCATTGCTACAGTGAGCAGAGCACTACTGACCTGATGAAAGCATTTTAGCTGTAAGAATCAGGCTGAGTGGTTACAAGCACCGTGCTTCAGGCACAGCTTAATAAATGTAATGGAGAGGCTGTTCGCATGGTAAGTAATTTTTTCTGTGCTGAACAAGGATTTTCAGATTTAAGTATACTAACCTTAATGCTGAAATATGAGGTGGAATTAAACTAAACTAGCCCCTTCTGTGGCTAAGAAGTATTTCTTGTTGAAACTGAAAGGTCAGTAGATAGTACATAATAATTTGATTTCTGAAGAGAGCACCTGTAAAAAATGCATTGCTGTGGTTCAGGCACCATGGCTTCAGGTAGTCTATAATATTTGTATTACTAATTTTATATGGAATGCAGTTCAGCTGCTTGGGTACTAAGAAATTATTATTTCTAATTTAGCATAATAGGTTTAAATAATATACATTGTTGGTAGCAGAAAATCCTCCCGTATAGTGAAGTCATTATGTATAACAGGAAAGTGCATTGCTGAAAGGGTCAGTTTCTGGTCTGATTTCTATTAGGAAACTAAGAAGACTGATGGCATCCTGACCTGCATTAGGAACAGTGTGGTCAGTTGGACTAGGGAAGTTATCCTCCCCCTGTACTCGGCGCTGGTCAGACCACATCTTGAATACTGTGTCCAGTTCTGGACTCCCCAGTTTAAGAAGGATGTTTAGCTGCTTGAGAGGGTCCAGAGAAGAGCAACAAGGATGGTGAAGGGACTGGAGGACAAGTCCTGTGGGGAGGGGTTACGGGAGCTGGGGTTGTTCAGCCTGGAGAAGAGGAGGCTCAGGGGTGACCTGATTGCTGTTTACAACTACCTGAGGGGAGGTTGCAGCCAGGTGGGTGTGAATCCCTTCTCTCAGGCTGACAACACCAGAACAAGAGCACATGGCATTAAGTTGTGCCACGGGAGGTTTAGACTGGATGTCAGGGAGAGTTTTTCACAGAGAGAGTGATCTCTCATTGAAATGGTCTGCCCAGGAAGGAGGTGGAGTTGCCATCCCTGGAGGTGTTCAAGAGAGGACTCGATGTGGTGCTCAGTGACATGGTCGAGTTGGTGGGAGGCTTGGATGGATGGAGCGTGGTGCCCATGGTCCCATGCTTGTGGGCCTGATCCATTGGCTCAGTAGCTGTCCTGGTTTGGTTTTTTTTCCTCTGGCAGCGAGGAGGTTAAGAGCTTCTGCCTGGGCCTCTGTCGCTGCCACGGAGATCAAGGTCGAACAGATAGAGACACCTCTGTGAATAACATATTTGAGAAAGGAAAAAAAAAACCCTAGTAACAGAAAATAGATGGCTGGACCAGAACGGGTGAGAAGCTGAGAGTTATGAAGCCACGACGAGGCCGACCAGAGAAGGGGNAAGTTGCCTTTAAAATGATGCTTCTCACATTTAGCTCTGATCTTGTTAGTTAACAAAGGTTTTTTTTCCAGTTTTTTTCTCCGGGAGAGGTTGTGGGTGAATCTCTGGCATCCAGCCAGGGTCAAACCACGACAGTAGGCCACCACGAAGCAGAGATCTGCCTGGTTCTAAGACTGGGATTGAATGTTGCATTCCTTAGATATGAGCGCCTGAAAGATTAGTTCAGGGAGTTTGCCTTTTCTGCATCTATACTGTGTTATTTAATCCAGGTTTAATCTAACAAGGTTGCTGACGTGGAGCTGTTACATCCACAGGCAGATTCTGATCTCATATGGATGTATGCAATTCTAGATGTGCTGAAAGAAGAAACTCTACTTGCAATTTGTTACTTTTCAGCTGAGACCAGTGTTCATATGAACTGAATCCTTTTCTCAACAGCCTGAATTGTTTAACTCTGGCCACAGACTGGAAATGGCTGTGTGAAGTCAGTTTTGGCAGCCAAGGACTGTTCTTCATGGAGCAGATAGATGAACACTCATACAGGCTGAAAGTCATCTCAGTGGAAAGGCAGTAAGGAGGACACTAAGACAGGCACATCCTTCCTGAAACTGGAATCTGACTGTGTGAGGTCATCTTTTCTGTGATCTATTTGACCATGTCACTAAGCTAATTTGTTTGATTTCTCACCGTGAATGAAAGGAGCAGATGATGTGAGAGAACATCTCTGTGATGGCAGAGATGTCCTACAGCTTGCATCAGCCTGAGTTGTGATGTGACAGTGAACACTACCAGTTCCGCCCAAGAGAAAGGCTACCCATGAGCTGAGGAAAAGCAGATACCATTAAACTCTGTGCTCAGCAAACAATGCTTTTTTACAACTAAGACTAGGACAGCAGCCACAATTTTCATCCTCAGATGAGTTTTCCAGATACATATAGCAAGTTCAGTTGCAGCCTGTTGGAGCCCAGTGCATGGCTGCTCCTTCTTCCCTTCGTAAAGGAGAAGAAATGAACAAAGCAGAAGTGGGCTCCCAGCTGTGTTGTCAAATAGTCTAACAGAGCAAGCTGTTTTTTCCTCTGTGGCTGAGACTGGCTGTCAGGCACTCTACCCACCTTTAGCAGCGTTAAGGTGTAAATAAGTGTTATAAGCTAAAAGTACTGTGTGGGCTAAACGCATGGCTACTGAAATATTTTATACAAAGCAGAACAGTTCTAATAGGAAAGATTTGAAGTTTTCTTGTTCTCCAGTCCTCTCAAGAGAGAAATAAGATACAGTTGAAAACTACCTGTGGATGATCTGACTGCAGCTCTTTGATATTATTAAATGCTCTGAACATTGGGATTGAAGTAGGGAATAAAGTTACATCTTGTGCAGCTTTATGGAGCTACCCTTTAATTTCCGTGTCTTCCAACAAGGAAATAAAGGAAATACAGCATATTTTTTTTTTAATTAAATAAGACCTATCATTTAAGGCCAAATGGAAAATCTTGTTTCATACAGGAGTTGTTGGCTTTTGACTTGCAGGAAGAAAGGGTTTGTATTTTAGCTTTCTGCAAGTTTGTTTCCAGTTCTTAGTTTGACAACTCATTTTCTTCTAACTAGAAGGGCTTGCTGAGAAAGGAACAGAAATGGTAGGGAGAGATTAGCCTATGTTAACAGAAATTGTTTGAACTTGACCCATAGATTTGTATTCTATGTCTGCCTCTGTCATGGAGTTTTCGAGCAAGACACTTTAGACACTTTGGATAAATGTGTACTTCTAATTCATAGTGAATACATATAATATCTAATTGAACTTACAATAGATATTGTATGTTATTTATTATTTGTATTATATCTAATTTACAATATAAAATAACAAATAATATGGCACAGGCATCAGGCTAGAACTTCTCTTCATAATAGTTTCTTGTTTGTAAGCAAATGTGAGCCACTTGAATTACATTTCGTAATCCCTTGAATGTCATGGGGGGTTAGTTCCAGAAAGATACTGCAATAAACGAAATCCACAAAGTAGCGGTAAATACGGTAAAAGGAGATAAGGACGTGGAAAAAAACCCTGCGCTGTATTGAAGCTGCGAGTGGTGAACTGCGAAGTAGCACGGGATTACTGTATATTAAAATGTTTAGATATTTTGCCCATCTCACATTTGAACTTCTAGACTTCTATTCAGATTTATTCATATGAACTGAGCTAGCTTTAAAAAAAAAGAAAAAGCATCCGTGATTTAATGTCAGGGATTAGTTATGTGTTGTTTTCAAGAAGAATGATAATGACTCTATAGTCAGCATTGGTCGAATAGCAGGAGCTCACATGATAGACTTACACATGGTTAGAGCAACAAAATAATTGATGAAGGCTTCATGGTACCTTTGAAAGCATGATCTAAATTTGTTTGTCTTTAACTTCTTACAGGCTGTTTCCAGCTATGTAATGTTTTTCGGACCCATGAGATGGAAATTGAGCAGTGCCTGCTGGAATCCCTCCCTCTTGGCCAGCGCCAGCGGCTGGTGAAGCGGATGCGCTGTGACCAAATAAAGGCATATTATGAACGAGAAAAAGCTTTCCAGAAGCGTGAAGGCTATGTGAAAAAACTGAAACATGGAAAGAATCATCGAGTTCATTTTAATCTTGCTGATATGATACAGGATGCAATCATACGTCATGATGATAAAGAAGGTATGTAGTAATCACAGAATCACAGAATATTATGAGTTGGAAGGGACCCACAAGGATCATCTAGTCCAACTCACCGTCTAACACCCGTACAGAGACCGAGAGCACATCCCAGAGCGTAACACCAACTTAGATGCCTCACAGTCTAGCAGGCCACTTCGAGCCGGAAGGGGCCCAGGGTCATCCAGCCCTACATCCCCCAGCTAGACCATCTTCAACTGTTTTTTTTCTTTCGTACAGTAAAAGTTTTCAGGGGAAAACCTTCCTTGTTCTGGGTCACCTGTCTTTAGGTAAAATACAATTTTACATGATAGTAGTCATAAAGTTATAGTCTCAATAGAATATGCAGGCATATATTGCGTACAACATTTTATAGCTTGTTACTGAAATTAATAAGGTGTGGAGAATAAACCTTCAGAAACCTAATGAATTTATTTTGAGATTAATATATTTGAAAGATATATTAATATATTTGAAAACAAGTATGGACTATGATTATGTGATTATATATATAATCACATATACCTACATGAGGCATAGAATTTAAGACAAGTTACTTAGGAAATTAGGTTCTCATTTTTAGCAAAAATCTGAAGTAATGGATGCTGCTATTATTGACACTGGCTGGTCTAGAGCAAGGAGGTTGTTTAGAGCCATAGTCACACCAGATAGTGAGTCATCTTTCTCTTTGTGAAAAGATTTTTATGTCCTTTTGAAATATGTAGTCACACTTTAGGGATTCTCTTTTTAGTTTCCTGGTATTGCTTGAATACCTGGTCCTGCTGATAGAAACGTGAGGAATTCATAATTTACCCCTCAGAAGTGAACTTATACTTACAGTAAGGATCTCCCAAGTTTTAGAGGTCCCCAGAAATCCCCAAACTGTTGTGTGGGAAGGATGTAAGAAAAGAACTGATGCAATGTTGTTAGCAACCCCTTTGCAAACAGATTTGATGGCAGTTCTTTGTAAACACACTAGCACAAAACTACCTGAATAAAGGAGACTCTGGGATAGATACACATCATGTAAATCAGCTGAAAATTTTCTCCTATTTTTTCTCAGTTTGAATAGGTGTGCCTTTTTTATAGAGTGAGAAAATATGCCAAGTTGGAAGGGACCCACAAGGATCATTGAGTACAAATCCTGGCCCTGCACAGCACCATCCCCAAGAGTCACACCATGTGCCTGAGAGTATTGTCCAAACTCTTCTTGAATTGTGTGAGGCTTGGAGCTGTGACCACTTCCCTGGGGAACCTGTGCCAGTGCCTACCAAAAAGTGAAGAACCTCTTTCTAATATCCAAGCTAAATTCCCCTGACACAACTTCAGGCCATTCCCTCGGGTCCTGTCACTGGTCACCACAGAGAAGAGACCAGTGCCTGCCCCTCCTCTTCCCCTCATGAGGAAGCTGTAACTGCAATGAGGCGCCCCCTCAGTCTCATCTTTTCCAGCCTGAACAGACCAAGTGACCACAGTTACTCCTCATACATCTTCTCCTCAAGGCCCTTCATCGTCTTTGTTGTCTTCCTTTGGACACTCTCCAACAGCTTAACGTTTTTCTTACATTGCAGTGCCCCAAACTGCCACAATATTCAAGGTGAAGTCACACCAGTGCAGGGCAGAGTGGGACAATCACTTCCCTTGCTTGGCTGGTGATGCTTTGCCTGATGCCCCCCAGGACACAGTGGATCCTCTTGGCTGCCAAGGCACACTGTGACTTATATTCAGCTCGTTCCTGAATCTTCATTTTATTGTGCATTTGTTCTGACTATCACTGAGGTATAGCTCTACACATTTAGATCTTTACAGAAATTTAATCAAAAAGCTCTTCTTTTCAAATGAGTGCCCAGGCATCATTTGTAACTAAGTTACAAATAAAATTCACAACTTGTCATTCCACTTTCCTAGTGTGTACAGAATGAGTTTTTTAGAAATTTTTACCAATTACCTGCCTTTGTCTCAAATTTAAGTATATGCTCATGAAGTTAATGCTTCAAATTTAAGTATATGCTCATTTAAGTATATTTCTCATGAAGTTAAAAACTAGTGAAATGTTTTATCTTTGCTCCTTTTCTTAGACATTTAAAATCATTAATTATATTTTTACTTATTAATCCCCACTGTTCTTTAGTATTTTATCTGACCCAGGGAGATGGAAGAGAAATCCTTCTCTTTCTCCTTACAGTGTCATGAAATTCTCTGTTTTAAATTGATATGTTTTTGGTGCAGTTGGTGGGCCACATTCACCCACAGTACTAATAGTGAGCATTTTAAGAGATTTGCAATTATCGTTCTCTGTAACCACATGTATGGAAGCAGAAGCTGGTGAATAAGTGAATGCATGGGTTTCTGACACTGATTTTGTGTATCTCTACTGCTAGCAAGGAAATACTTGTAGTTCATTTTCCTTTCTTATGTGAGACGTTAAATCCCTCATAATAACAGACAGCAGGACATTTCTACTGCTGCTCTTAGTCATGTAATTGTACTGCAAATTGGGAGATGTAGCCAAGCAGATTTCTGCATCCCATTCCTTCCCACCATGAAATTGAGATGCTTGCACCTAAACATGGCATAAATGGGCTCAGATCTTCCTTGATATGCATACTCTGGTGTTTGCTGAGCCTGCACATCAGCTGAGACTCATCTACAAGCAATTAAGAAATGAACTGAGCAATCAGGAAATAAACTGAGTCTCAGCCTGTTTCTGTATCAAATGCAAGGTATGTAGTAGTATTTTGGCCTCTTGAAAATAGGGGATATGCATCCTTCCTACAACAATGATGGAAGTCTTGGCAGTGACAACAATGGGAAACAGTGACTGCTTTGAGAAAGTTGATTTTTTGAGGTAGAACTGATAAGCTTGATATGCTGAAAATAGTAGCCAAAAAGTGTATGGGAGCATTCTGGTATCTGAAATCTAACACTCAATGGAAACTAAAGCACTGGGTTTAGATTGTGTCATCTTTGGGTATAATCTGTAACACTGCCCTACACGCACCCCTCCTGCCTTCCCCCCCCTTTCAGTCATCTTGTAGCAGTACTCAAAATACAGGATGGTTAGAACTTATTTATATGTAATGATGTATGTAATGCAACAATGATAGGTACCATGAGGTGTGCCATGCTGGCAGGTCATGGTAGGTCAGTGTAGAAACTACGGAGAGCCCTCAAATTCAGTCTTGAGATAAAAGAGGTACTCCATCAGCATAACAAAAGGGAAATGCATATTCCCTAAACCGATGGGCAATATGCTGATTCTGTGGCAGCGTTGTGATTCTAAATAGCAGCAGTACCAGTGAGTGAGTGTTAGCATAATGCTGCTTCTGTAATAATAATTCTTGGGTCTTTCCAAGTTGACCCTGACTCAGTACTTTACTTAGCCCTCCTCAACTCTGCCAGGGCTCCTTCTTAACCCTGCACACTTGTTTTTAGCAGTAGGATGCACTGGCTGAGGCCAGCCATAATCTCTGTTCTTTCACCAGGGAATACCATCAGAAGGTGATTTGAAAAACAGAGCACACCAATATCCTACTTATGCTGCAGTGTTTACTGCCAGGGGAGGCCTCCCAGGGCTGGGTCCTAACACCAGCAGATTGACTGCAGGGCTGTTGCTTATTGCAAGAAAAAAAACAGGAATTCTATCTTACTTCCCCTCCCGTGATGCCAGTATCTCTAGCTGTTTGGAAGATGTAATATTGTTGTGAGATTGGTACTACCATGATATTTGAGAGGGTTGGAATAATTAATATAATGGAAGGGTTTAGTATTATTAGTTAATTTAATGAGCACTGTATAATGTACAATGTTATGATAAATTTCAGTTACATTAATTAACAGTGTGTGTAAGTGCGCATAAAGGCAGGGGTGGTGCTGAACTGTAATTTACATTTTAACAACTTTGGTCTATAAAAAGGGCTCAGGAGAAGGGAAAACAAAATCTATTCAAAAGAAGTATGTATCTTTAAGATATCAAAAGAGTTTTCAGTAGTTAGGAGAATGTGTCAAAGATGCAGTGATTGTTCCTATTCATAGAAAAATAATTAATTTGAAACAGAAAACTGAGATTGAAAATGAGCTAAGGTAAGCCAGATTTTTCATTATTTCCTTGTATTGTTTCCAAACCTACCAACTGACTCGTTATTTTTCCATCTTACTATGTTAGGCTTGCTTATGCTTTATTGTCGTTTTTCCAGTACAAGCAGCTTGTTTGGTTACACACAAGATGTTCTGGAACAGTGGGTCGCACTAACTGTCTGTCAAACATATCGGGGCAAACCTACTGATCCTCAAAGATCAGGTTTAACAGTTGCCAGCAGTCTTTTTAAAAAGCTGGAAGAACCAGGACATGGGCAATGGTGACAGGTTTGTGAATGGAAGGCTCTATTATGTGAAACCCATTGTCAGGCAGCAGGAAACTGGAGAAAGAGGCTGAGAAATGAATTCTGCTGAGAGTGTGTAACACAGACTATTTGTTGCAAACNAAGGGACCCACAAGGATCATCTAGTCCAACTCACCATCTAACACCCGTAAAGAGGCCGAGAGCACATCGCAGAGCATAACACCAACCTAGATCCCTCACAGTCTAGCAGGCCACTCCGAGCCGGAGGGGGCGAGTGTGTAGCACAGACTATTTGTTGCAAATATTTTTATAATTAAGAAGAAAGGATATATATTCAGGTAGCCTATCCTCTGTTGGGATTCTGATTTTCAGCCTACCTTTTTAGATGTTCAATGATACCTTTTCTCAAATTGACTGTAGGCAGTTTGTCTGATTTTTGCCTATTTCATTTTCTGGGATGAGTGTTTAGAAAGCAAGGCTATGAGCATGACAATGCCTTCTTTTTAAAATTCACCAAAGCCTTTGATGAGGATTGTTTTTTCTTATGCCAGTAGTTCAGAATCATCTTTGCTGTAAGATGAGACTGAAAGATAAAAGAATATGTTTACTAAAGACACAGAATTGTAGTAATAGAAGAGATTTACAGAAAGACAAAGTTGCAAACCACATTATTATGCTTAATATTTAGAAGAGAGATGAAAAACAGGTGTAGCGTTAAATCTCTTTAGTTAGGCCTTTATAATTGAGACAGAGTTTCCTTAAATTAGGAGAAAAACCCCATCCTAAGTTAAGAAAAGGTGACTCAGGAAAAGAGAAGGATCTCTGTGTGAAAGTTAATCCTCTGTGCCATCCCAAACTAAAATAACCCACTCCTGTTTGCTTCCACCTTTAAAAATCTTCCTGTCTTGTTTTCTGTGATGAATATTTAATATCACTTTCCTTCTATTTTCTTCCCAAAGGTACTGTAATTAGCATTTCTATTGTATACTGTCACAGGTACAGCCATCTAAAGAGACAGGATTAAAATAGTAATTAATAATAATAATAATAATAATATGTAATGAGAAATATTAAGTCCAGTGGATATTTTAATATATATGTATATACTTGTATATATATACAGTTATACCTCCTC
>WEKX01015742.1:88956-115945 GCA_013390025.1 Pitta sordida | reverse complement strand
CAGTCTGGAGAAGAGGAGGCTGAGGGGAGACCTTATCGCTCTCTACAACTACCTGAAAGGAAGTTGTAGTCAGCTAGGTGTCAGTCTCTTCTCTCTGGCTACCAGTGATAGAACAAGAGGACACAGTCTTAAACTGCGTCAGGGGAGATTTAGACTGGGCATTAGGCAGAACTTTTTCACAGAGAGGGTGATCTCTTAGTGGAATGGGCTGCCCAAGGAGGTGGTGGAGTCACCGTCCCTAGAGGTGTTTAAGAAAAGGTTGGATGAAGTTCTTGGTGGCATGACGTAGATATTAGGGTAGTGTGTTATAGGTAGGATGATGTGTTGGTAGTAGGATGGCAACAGGTCAGGTTAGGTAACAGGTTTGACTAGATTAGATTAGGTAACAGGTGATAGGTTGGACTTGATGATCTCTATGGTCTTTTCCAACCTTACTGATTCTGTGATTCTGTGATTCTGTAAATGTGCCATGTTTGTGCCTGGGATGCTTCTTTAGAAACACTAGCTTTGCAATTTTCATGAGCTGACCCCTATATGTGCAGTTAATGTTCATTCATTGCAGGCAGCAGAATCAAAGCTACTGCTCCAGTTAGGAATGTGCTGCCATTCATCTTGGATCTCTGTTACCTTAACAGTGTCTCCAGCCAGAAAGAGCAGATGCTATTGGGTAAACTGGCTTTATAGCAACTACACTTTTGCTTCTGGTGCACTACCCTTGAAATAGTCCCTTATTTTACATTTTCCTCACAGACATGTAACTACACTGGTATAACTTCTGGTATATCTAGGAGGGAGTGAAGGATTTTGCTCACAGGTTATTGAATTTCACAGTAAGTCAACTGAGTCCCGCAGAAGTACTTATGGTCTTGCCTCTGGTGGGATGTGCATTTCTCACTCTAATGAATTTGCTTTTGATGACTGACAAGTTGGTGACTTGTCTATATTTTTCTTCTGTGTTTCTGACATGCTGTATTCTAGCAGGACTTTGCTTCTTTGGATTGAGATTCTGCTTTGAGAAGACAAATATTTTGTTTAAGTACAAAGGATTGGTGCTTCAGGCAGAAAATGAGAACAAACTTAGCAGCTCTGGGTCTGAGCATTGGCTAGTCACCTGCTTTGAGTTCTGCCCATCTGGCTGCCGTGTTTATGCCCAACTCTTTGCCATTTTTTAAATTAGTAGGCTCTTCATCTGTGTAGGTAAAAAATAAGTGTTGTTCAGAACTTCCAGTAGCCTGAAATTCAAGTCTCATCTGTCAAAGAGAAGGTTTATCCCTGTTCCCACTGATTTAATACATTTCATTCAAATAGTTGTTAGATAATACATGTAAAATTTTCTGTATAAAATATTGTCACCAGTGTGAAAAAGCAGTGTTGAAATCAGTGCTGAAAAGTTTGGTTTAGTAATCCCTTTATATGTATTATAATAGATTCAATGCTACTACATTTTTGTGAATGATGTGTTGAAAATCCACTTTAGTACAGTGGTGAGTGTCCCCATCTCTCATGCGAGAGATAGGGGGTTCGATTCCCACCAGGGAGGCAGTGGGGCTGTTGGACTCGATGATCCTTGTGAGTTCCTTCCAACTCAGAATATTCTGTGAATATTCTGTAAGTGATATGCCCATAAATTTTCAATTCTTCTATTTAAAACAAATTTTAAGAATTATTAAAATGTTACAAATCAAAACAACACTTGGACTTTGGTTGAACTAAGGATTATTTTGATTACGTGAGAACTAGAAGGTGACCTGGTTTATAGTCAGTAGTAAAAAATCTCTGTTACTCTGCATTTGTTGCACTGATAAATTAGTTACTCTCGCAGTTGTAATGCAGGGACACTTCTTCCCTAGCAGCTACTTGAGTTGCTATATTTGGGGAGGTTGAGAGGGGAGTTCTTTTGCTTTTGAAGTTTTCAGAAGCCACAGTGGAGGAGCAGGTGCTGTTTGTGAGTGCCGGTGATGCAGGCAGGAAGATTGCTGGCATCCTGCAGCGACCTTTCAGAACTTAAATGGATTGAGTCACAGTCAGACTGTCTGCCTTATACTTTCTAGCCCATGCAGTTGTTGTATAGGAGGCTGCCTACACATCCTTCCGCCAATTCACAAAGTCTGCTCATGCCTACTCATTCTAGCCTGATCAGATACGAGGAGTCCAACATATAATTTCAGCATTTTCTGAAATAAAATTGAGCTTGATTTCTGCCGTGCTTCCCCCTCACCTCAAGAAATGATAGGAAAAGGGATATAATTTATTTCCATTCTGCAGAATGTAGAGAGAAAAGCAAGCTTTGTTACAAGAGTCGTCTTGGTAGTCTTGTGAGGGAATGCAGTTTTCCACATGGGATCTAAGCACAGTGGTTCCTAGCCTATTGATGTGTTCTTGTCTTCTGTTTCCTCTGCCAGACTTTCAATTCCCCATTCTTACCTTTCACTCAGGTATCTTAAGTGTTTTTCTGCCTGTCTTCTGTTTCTTTCAAAACATCATGCACTGTCTCTGCTTTACATGACAACCCCAGGGGCATTCATCACTTATGACATAATTGAGATGAGTCTCTCTACAGTAAAGAGGCAAAATCCTACAGGGACTGGTTGCAACATAAACAGAGTTAAGTTAGTACTGAGCAAGGAAGAGAATTGTAAGGGAGTCATGGCACCCTCTGCACAGTCCTGTGTGGTGTGTGCAGTGGGATGCAATGAAAGTCTTAGTTCTGCATGCATTCACAGGTTCATAGGTTATTCTGAGTTGGAAGGAACCCACAGGATCATCTAGTCCAACTCCCAAGCGAAGGCCCACCCAGGGATCAGGCCCACAAGCGTGGAACCACAGGGAACACACTCCATCCATCCAAGCCTCCCACCATCTAGACTGTGTCACTGAGCTCCTCATCGAGTCTTCTCTTAAAAACCTCCAGGACTGGTGATTCCACCACTTCCCTGGGCAGACCATTCTATTGAGAGATCACTCTCTCTGTGAAAAAACTCTTCCTAACATCCAGTCTAAACCTCCCTTGGCATCGTTTAAGGCCATGTCCTCTTGTTCTGGTGTCATCAGCCTGAGAGAAGAGGTTCACATCCACCTGACTGCAACCTCCCTTCAGGTAGTTCAGACCACTTCTCACCATCCATAGCACACATAAACTTCCACATGTGTATGGAAGCTGTTGTCTAAAGGACATCCTGATCCAAAGGATACGTATTTGCTATATTCTACAAATACAGCAGTTTCCTGCCTTTCACTTCTAGCATAGGTAAGCGAGGAGAGAATTGCAGGGAAAGCATTACCCTCTTATGTTTGTGTGGGATATGGAGGGAGAAGGAATATCTGGCTAGTAGTTTTCAGACTGAAACAGATGAATGCCATATCATTGTCACATACTTGTGCCTGTGGAAGGCAAAGAACACATCTTGGTGCTGCTTCTGAAGGTGATGTGGCAACTGCGGCTTCTCATCTTGAGTCTTACCATCATGCTCTACAATTATTTCTTTGGTTCTGCATAAAGTGGAAAAAAAGGAGGAAGACACGTATTACTTCAAGACAAACCACTGCATATTTACTATTGGATGGAAAATAAAAGAAATTACACTCGTGCTTCGTGCTAAGGTGTTTGTATGAGAAACAGAATTTTTTGCTAGGTGAGCATCTGCAGAACTATCCAAATTTAGCTTGATAGTTTGACACAAGATTTGTTTTAAAAGTAAAACCACATCATGATTTTCCAGAAGATAACCACTTTCTGGAAATTTTAAGCCGTGTCTGTTAGAGGTGTTTTAAGGCTGCGGAGTCAAACACTGGCTGTAATGTTACCATGATGATTTGAATTCACCGTCTTTACCCATATGTTGTTTTATTATGACATAATCAGATTATTTTCTTGTCCCTCCTGCCCTGTGCCACTCTCTCCTGGCTGCTTTGCCATAGTGGGCATGCTTTCTGTTAGCAGTCCTCCCTGGGAGCAGCAGGTTACAGGGCACTTCCTCCCATGATGTGCTCGTTAGCCCTCAGATATTTATTTGTAGTTGTGCAGGGCCAAGCACGTATCAGACGCTCAGTGTCTGATCCTTAACATTGTCCTGTAACTAGATGGCCCTCAAGTAAGGCAAGGCTTAACATGCGTGTTTCTCGCATCAGTGTCCACTTTCTTCTTTTTCCGTATCTATAGTAGGTCTCGACTCTTCTTTCAAATCTTGGTTTCAATTACAATTCTAGTGCCTTCCAGAGGAAGGCAGAAATATTAACTGTTGCTTTATTTTGTTTTGCCATGAGAAATTTCTGTAATGACTCAGGAATGTGAAGGAAGACAGATAAGGGAGAGAGGAAGAGTGGGAAATGAAAAATACCAGCTCAGAAGGGACAGTGCAGAGTAAAGGATGCTGGAAGAGGGTTGATGCTGAAGCTGAAGCAAATAGCAAGCTGCCTTAGGAAGAAAGCTAAATTGCTGATGAGGATGAATAGATACTGAGCCTATCTGCAGTAGAGTCTCTTCACAGGTTCACAGGTTATTCCGAGTTGGAAGGGACCCACAAGGGTCATCTAGTCCAACTCCCAAGCAAGGGCCCACCCAGGGATCAAACCCGCAACCCTGGAGTCACGGGCATCCATCTGAGCCTCCCATCGTCTAGACCATGTCACTGAGTTCCTCATCTAGTCTTTTCTTAAACACCTCCAGGGATGGCAACTCCACCACTTCCCTGGGCAGATCACTCACTGAGAGATCACTCTCTCTGTGAAAAAGCTCCTCCTACTCTTCTCAATAAGCTTGTCCTAAGGAGTTACTTGTTAGAGTTGCTTAAAGCATCCAAATGAAAAGGGAATGGTGAAGCCTACTGTATGTAATAAGGAGGCTTAGGAAAAGGAAAAAACATATCATGAGAAGGAAGAGCATCTCTGTGATTTCTAAGCATTAAAATGTTGCTTTGACCTTTCATTTTGGATCTAAGGAGGTTTTTATGATCTTTACTAAATAGGTCTGTGAACCTCTTGATATTAACCCACAGCAGATTGCTAGAAAACTTGTTCTCTATTAAAATAGTCATTTTAGATCGTACTACAGAATTGGTCTGTAGAAATGCCTCCTTTTAACAGTGCAGAAACACTCAATGAATTGTCTTCTGCGGGATTTATTAGAAGTATTGATGCAGCTATAGTGAATCTTCCCTTTCAGTTCTGTATTCACTTCCTAATCATAATGAATCTCTATTCCATTGCCAAGCTCTGATTTTGGTTCAGGAATCTGAGAATTACATCTGCAGTTGCTGTGGGCAGCATACTTTGAGCTGATTTCAACTTTAATGTGAGGGATTAAGGGACTGGCTAAGTCGATATTTCTTCCCAGTGAAGGAGAAATATTTCTGTCTGGTGGTTTTAGCCTCATGGATTTTGATGGGGAAGTTTTTTAATATGCCTGTCTTGAAAACTTTGCCTTTTGTCAGTCATTAGCTGTTAGTTGCAGGTATGAGCTTCGTGACTGAAGCAGACTTTTAAGCTCATGGTAGTCAAGTGTGGAAAATCCTTAGTTTAGTCCACTGCCTCGCTGAGGGTCTGTTTTGTCCTTCTGAGGTAGTGATGCACTGAATGAATAATTCAGTGGCAAACCATAAAGGAGCACTGCCATAAAGTTAGAAAATATTTTGATTCTGTGGTTGGTGTCTTGTTTGTTTTGTTTTGTTTTTCTGCTGGAGAGTTTGCATTATTCCTCATTGATCTTAGTGTGACACTTAAATTTATATTATTTTAAATGAAAAAACAACTTAAAATCTATTTATTTACTTTTCCTGCAGATTTATATTTAATATCTTAATTTCATTTTTATAAATTGTACTTAATTAATTAAATATAATTATATATAAGAATAAATTTTTGAATTTTTTGTGGCCATGCCTTGTTGAACCTCATACAGTTGTCCTCATCCCATCAACTCCCTCTGCAGAGACTTCCTACCCTCCAGCAGATCAACACTCCTGTCCAACTTGCTGAAATCTGTAGAGTTACTGAGAGTGCACTCAATCCTCTCATCCAAATCATTGCTAAAGATATTAAACAGGACCAGCCCTAATATTGAGCCCTGGGGAACACCCCTTGTGACTGGCCACTAGCTGGATTTAGTTCCATATCTCTATATATATAGTTATCTGTATGTAGTTTTATGTATATATATATAAAGAGAGAGTAGGTAACTTAAAATAATAAAAACTGTACAGATCTACTACAAATACTGTCCATTTTTCATGCCTTAACAGGCTACAGAGTTTCATCTATAAAAATGTTAAGAAAATGGATAATACTGATTTCCTAAATACGTCACCTCCTTCCATTTTTACGAAACATTTTTGGACCTCTTCTTTCCTCCTCTTCAGCTAGTCAATTCATCTCATTCTTCATGTGATACTATTTTCTTCTCATTCTTTGCTTCTGTCATGCACTTGACCTTCCTTCATAACAATTTCTAAACTACTATTGTTTAGTTGGGTTTTGTTGGGTTTTTTTTAAAGAACATGATGCAGACTTTTCCTGAGTGTCTTCTCTTGGGTCCAGAGAAGGGCAATGAAGATGATGAAAGGTCTAGAGCACAAGTCTGAAGAGGAGCAGCTGAGGGGGATGGGGGTGTTTAGCTTCCTACAACGACCGGAAAGGAGGTTGTGGCGAGGTGGAGGTCATCCTCTTCTCCCATGGAACAAGCAATTGGACAAGGGGAAATGGCCTCAAGTTGCACCAGGGGAGGGTTATGTAACATCGGGAAAAATTTCTTCACGGAAAGGGTTGACAACCATCAGAACAGGCTGCCCAGGAAAGTGGTTGAGTCACCATCCCTGTAGGTATTTAAAAGGCATGTAGATGTGGCACATGGTTTACTGGTGGCCTTGGCAGCGCTGGGTTAACAGTTGGACTTGATGATCTTAAAGGTGTTTTCCAACCTAAATGATTCTGTGGTGCCAAGTTCTCTCCCACAGTGTCCATGGTCTCTGCCTTTAAATATTTGTTTTCCCCAAGAAAGATTTAACCACTGTACCTGCTTATTGTGAAGTGGTTGGTGGATCTGGAACTCATTGTGGATTTCTGATGGGGAGGAGGAGTAAGATAATGGGGTGCAGCACTTCATGAGCATTAATGATAGACCTCCATTTGAAGGAAGGATGTGTGGGCTTGTGTCTTCCTCACTATTTTCCTTTTTGTTGTAAAATAACTGTTGTGATGGAAATCTGAATCAAGCCAGGAGAGTGCTCTATAGACATAGAAAAGTATTTTCAGTCTTGAGATGTGTGTTATATTTCTTTCCCTGCTATTGTTTTCACCAGTTTATGAAGTAAACATGTCCGTTCCCTCCTTATTTCTCCTCTGTAATCAGAGTGATAAACAAAATAACATTAAAATCATGCCCTTATCAGCTGTATTTATAGAATTTTACTTTGGAACAGGATATGAGTCGTGAAGTTGTGAAAAGAGTGTTACAAATATAATAATGAATGTTGTAAATCTGTTGCCAAGACCAGGAATGATTTCTCTTTAGGTATTTATAAGAGCCTCTTTTTTCTTTCCCTTTTTACTGTTGCTGTTTGATACAGAGGATCCATATCTGTCAAATTTGCTTACAGATCTTTAGATGCAGTAAATTGCATGGCTTTCCATCTTCCTTTCTTAAAGAAATGTAACATGGCACCGCTGTCTTATTTTGTACAGCAAGTGCTAAAAAAAATTGATGCTTGCAGAGTGTGTGTCTGAAGATCATTTCAAGACTGCTTTACATATTGATTACTGAAATTGCCGTTTAATTTGGTGTATAGCAATACACAGTGCCTTAACTATTTCTCTGGCATTCTTATTGATTGCTGTAATTCTGCCTTACATTATATGCATAGATGGTGTCACCATTAAATATTTATGTGCTCATGAAATGTTAATACACTGGGTTAATGTGAAACTTAACAAAGTGCATTTGCCAGAAGCGAGCGTGAATACTGATCTGAGTGCTTCCCTTTCCCTCCCCCTTGCCCTTTCAATTTGCCTCTCCATTGATTTTATTACCAGTGTTTCTCTGCTGTATCTAAATCTGTGTCACAACAACACCCTGCTCCAGTATGCAGATTTTATGTTTTATTATGCAAGAGATAAAACATGGTAATAAAAAGAACAAGAGATGTCAGGGAGGTGTGGAGACACACAACTTTACATTGTGCTTGTGCTACTCTATCATTGTTCCTGCTTTGAGGTGTAGAAATGTAGCAGTACCCTTCATGAAAGAGACTGAAGCATGATGACTCATCCAGAATACAAAGTCATATTCACATGTTCCTTGAACAGTGGCTGCAGCAAAGTAAAACAAAAATAGCAGGGATGTTTCTTTGATTTGGTATAACTCTTACCCAGAGATGACCATGGAACAATTGCACATAATTTAAACCAAAACTTTTAGAAGGAAAAGTCCTCTTGGCAGACTTTTGAATGTAATTCTGACACTGTCCTGTTGGAAAGGGGCAGTAAAAATTCATAGATGTCAAGTATATATCATATCCTTAATGACTTTGTAGGGTTTTGTGGGAAGTGTCAACAATTTAAAAAATACCACCAACACTGAAAAACAAAACCAAGTGATGATGCTCTCTCACAACACAAGAGAGCAACCATCATTTTACATCCCTGGCTGATGGGCTGGGAGCAGTATCAGCTAGAGGCTGCTCTTTGTATGGGAGGACTGAAATACAGGTTTGTTGAACACACTTTGCTGTGCTGTGTGAAGCACATAACTTTCCTACTTGCCTTTGGGTTTTCACTCTTTTCCCACTTTTAGCTGCTTCACAGGGAAGACTTTTGCATATAAAAGAACATGAAACAGTCAAAATTAATATCCCAAGAGGAAGGGAAAGGTTTCACTGGCATCTGGCATTGCACTGGTTCTCGCCTCCATCTCTCCTCCTGGTTTTGGGTAAAGTTACAGCCTTGAAGCCTTTTGCAAAGCATTTTCTGCTGTAAAAAATGGCAAGATTTAAAACAAATAAATTAAAACCACAAACAAAACCACAACCAACAAAAAACCCCAAAACCCAAAAACCGTGATGAAGATGGGAGCTAAGGAGACAGGAGGAATGCAAAGCAGAGAGCAATATTTAAACACCTGTTTGTGAAGAAAATTTAGAGAGAGCATCTGAGGCTCCCTGTTGCTTAGCAAAATCTCTTACCTTTGAAATTCATTTTCTTCCTCTGTTCTCCTCCCCAGGCTGTGTAGCAGCTGTTTAGGATGCATTTTTTTTATTTTTGTAAAGTGGCAAAGTTTGTTCTGCAAGGACAATTCTTACTGCAAATCTGTTTTGACCTTTTTTTTTTTCAGCCCCTATTCTCTTCTCAGACTTGCTGCTTCAGTGAAATCTATAGTACTTCTATAACTTGTTTTTTCATCTGCAGTGAAATCTCTTGTTTAGTTGTAATGCCAGAGAAAATTTTATCTCAACTGTATCAGATGCGGCAGAAATTAATAGATATAAAAATGTGCAAGGAGTTGTTCCCATTTATTCTGCAGTGTCACTCAACACAGAATGCAAAGGCTCTCCTTGGGTTGTTTTAAGAGCATTCATGGGCTTGATACAAGAGTGATAGTTTCTTGAAATGTTTTGCACATGGACACAAGTTTCTTCCATAACAGACACAAGAATGAGGTCATTTTCTTCCTTTGTGAGCTTCAGTTTGATTTTTAACACTTGGGACTTCTTTGTAGATTGAATCCATCTATGCAAATTCAGTCCCACTTTGGTTTTATATATCCTTTTAGGTGTGTTCATGTCTATAAATAATTGTATATAATTTCCTTTAACCCGTGAATTTGCAATGGGACTATTTCTTTTTCTTTAGCTTCTACTTCAGTTTTTCCAAGCCAGGACTGGTTCAGAACAGCAACATTGCAAAGCAATGGCAAAACTTCCCAGTTGGTCATGGACAGACACCACTTATATGTTGCTGCCTGCCTCAGGCATAGAGTTGTAGAATAGCTTGTTTTGGAAGGGGCATTTAAGGTTGTCTCGTTCCAGTCTCCCTGCCATGGGCAAGGACACCTTGCACTAGACCAACCTGGCCCCATCCAACCTGGCCTTGAACACAGACAGGGATGGGGCATTCACAACTTCTCTGGGTAACCTGTACCAGTGCCAACATCTGATCTAAACCTATTCTCTTTCAGTTTGAAGCTTTGACATAGATGATATAGGCCATTTAGCTGCGGGGAAGGCTAAAGTTTATGAAAACAGAGTCTTCATGTACAGTATCCAAAATTCACTGTGGTATATCTTATAAATGTTGGATATGGTGAACAGTATTTCAACTCATGAGTTCTTCAAACTGATTATTTTTCATTTTGATTCCACCTTCAGATTGTCCTGGAGAACAGCAGTCGAGAAGACAAGCATGAGTGCCCATTTGGCCGAAGTAGCATTGAGCTGACAAAGATGCTGTGTGAAATACTGAAAGTAGGAGAGCTACGTAAGTTGAGCTGTTTGACCTCTAAGAACCATGGAGTGAGTTCAGTGATATTGGAAGTTTATTTCAATGCAAGAATTTTCTTCTGAGAAGCATTTCTTGGTACATTGAACACTGGCACTCATTATGACTATGTTTTCTGTCTCTCTTACTAGTTTGTGGCATACCAAGGATGAGGGTGGAGTAGGGGAAATGTACACCCATTATTTTACTATCTTCTACATGAAGCAGAGCAGTTGTGTAATTTCTGGAGGAGTTGGTTCTTTTTCCATCTGGTGATTTGGTGTAGGACTCCTCATGGTTGTTCCATTCCACAGCCATGTCCATAGGCTGGTTTTATACGAGATCACAGTCTTTCTTTGTGGGATTGCTCATTTAAACTGTCACATCCCCTTTTCTCTTATATATCTAAAGCTCTCTCTAAATACAAGTTGATAGATGTATCATTTACTCTAACAATGTGATATGAAATACTGTATTTTAATAGAGAGTAAACAAACTGTCTTTGGGTTCAATTGCAGCCCCTTGACAAATTGTTAGATACTATCAAACAGCAGAGCATGTCTGTATCTTCATTAGTCTAGAGTGTTGCTGTTTATTGAAATGTGTAAATTTCAGTTACCCATCAATAATGTTTTTGATCCAGCTGCAGTATGTTTTGGCAAGCACTACCACGAGCTTTATTTTCTTGTTGCACAAACAGGGGGCATGACTGAGATGCTTTGCTTCCCTCAGAGATATATTCCTTTTGAATTTATTCTCTAATAAAGATCTCTTTCTTTTACTTTTACACCCAAGTCCAGGAAACATAATGAGAGAAGTGCAGTATAAAAGGCAGCAAGAAAGCCTATAGGTATCATTTATTCTTGTTCCTAGTAACTCTGCAGCAGGCATCAAAAGCTCTGTTTTAAAAGTACAATTTGGCTGTTGATACATCTGAAGCTTTTAAATGCAGTGTCTTGAGAGACTTTATTGAGCAAAGGAAAAGACTGTGCAATGGGCCACGTAAAACCTTTGCATTTCTTGCAGCTTCCAGATAAATGAGGCAATGTTTACTTCTGAATACCATCCTAAGTAAACCAAAGTTATTACTGCATTCACTGTCTATAAATAAATAGTTTAACAACTATTTTAGATGTATGGTACTGGTAATGTGTTGTGTAAGGTTCAGACTATAGCAGACACAACTCCTTAAAATAACCTTACTGCTGTAGTTGAGGTGTCTAATGCCAAATCATGCATGACAGATCTGTCTGAATTTTTCTGCTTCTAAATGTAGGAGGGAGATATCATCTCAACAAAGCTGTAAGCTTATTTGAAATAAGTGCTAAAGATCAATTTTATTTTTACAATTGCACAGAAAAATATCTGAAATCCAAATTACAGCTTTGTACGTAGTATTTTAATTTATGTCCTCTCACTCTGAGAAACTGGTACTGCATTTTGTTGCTAAGAAAGATGATTGATCTAGGTGGTGCCTGAGATCTCTTTGCTATGTTGAAAGAAGTTATTCAATAAAAGTCCCTCCCTCTTTTGCCACAGACAGGTTTATTATCTATATGCGGGGTGATTCTCCATGTGTGGTATTTTTTGTCCTGGTTGCTTCTACATCTGCAGATAGCTCTGTTCACATTTTAACTTTTTACTTATATGTTTTTGTAAAGTGGAGACTGTGAATAAGATAAGGGAGTTGGTCTTTTGGTTGGCTGTTGATTTTGTGGGGGGTTTTATGTGTGGGGGTTTTGGTTTTTTGAAGGGTTTGGGGGGTTTTTGTTAGAGTAGCTGTATGGTTTGGAAGTGCGGGGTTAGAAAGGATGCTCTAAAGTTCCCCAAGGATAGCCCTTGGGGAAGGGCCAAGGGATGTTGCCTGTTCTGAGGCCACTTGTTTTTATATTATTTAAGCTGCAAATTACTGGCATGCTCTGTGTCCTGATGTGCAGCAGTCTCCCATGATGGTCATTCTAAGGCATGCCACGTTGCAAAAGGTTAAGCAGAAGTGCACTGGTGCTTCTGTTGATGGAAACCAGATGTAGCATGACTGACTTCCGTAAAGTCACACTGAACTACACCCACAGAGCATCTGTCTCTGGATGTGGCAATAAGATTGCCTCGTAGCCTTGTATTCACAGGGGACAGAGCTAAAGTTAATTCTAACTCATCTTGACAATTCACCTGTTTGCCAGTGTGTTTGTTGCCTTAATGGTTTTGTTTATGTGAAACTCTAATTGAAATTTTAAAACGCTGTAATAAAATGCACCTTTAAAATAATGTGCAGAAAACAGACTTCTTGAAAATCACTGTCATAGATGCACATCTTAAATGACCTGTGATCAGCAGTATATTTTGTTAAGAAGTGCAAACTAGAACTGACATCTCAGGAAAATTTATGTTCCAATTTGCTCTTCACTTGAGATTAAGTGCTGTATTGCTGAATAGGATTGGACATCTTAAAAATCAGTTACAGTTCAGGGCAAAGATGTCCCTGTTAATTTGTATGTGGTAGATTTCAAAATATATATTTAGGCTGCCCATGATCCTTCAGATACTCAAAACTCATCATTATTGCCTTGCAACATGGAACTGTTTTCCTAACAGTTTCTGAATTGTATAATTTAAAAGCCACAATAAATGACCTTTTGCTCATGAAATATTCATCAATAGAAACTTTCTTAAAGTGCAGAGTAGATAAAAGCTGCTAGACTGTCCATTATTTATGAAGAGCACTTTAATGCTAATTATATTCCCCTTGCTCCACTGTATTAAATACCTTTGGGCAACAGGAAGACATTTTACCATTTCTTTTTGGTCTTTTCAAGCACACATTCATCCCAGCAAGGACACACAAGATAGTGTTAATGGCATGCCAGCTCTTCTACTTTTGTATTTCCCAAAATCCATCCCCAAATTCTTAATACTTCGACTTTGGTTCCAAAATGTTCATGATGTGGAAATTCATCTCTTCTTCAGAAAAATATTTAAGTGTACGTTTAGATCTTGTGTGTGTAAAGAAAGCTCAAGTGCAAGCTGTGAGTTGAGCATATGGTAACTGCTATACAGAGGTGGACTTGCAGAGTAGAGGAGCTAAAACTTGAGTGGAAGGTTGGTGTAGTGTTTTAGTAACATGGAAGTTAGAATGAAACATGTCCATAAGCCACTTCAGTAAAATCTCTGAATCAGGAAAGAGTGGGGTATGTAACTATAAACTTCTAGGCTTGTGCTACTGTTGCTGTTGAAAAGGCATTGAACAGAATGTCTTTCATGAGTACATGCCCAAGCACTTACCTTAGCAAACACTGTTGGTATTTCTGATTTCATCTAGTAATAAGTTCTTTGTATATCTTGTCTAACAAGAGGGTTTTCTTCTCTTCCTCCATGTCTTAGAGCTGATACCAGACAGGAACACTGTTACCTAGTGCTCAATCCTTCTTTGCCCTCTAGGGTGAGGCACTGTGACACTCCTCACCCCTGACAAGTTTACAGAGGAGAAAAGGTCAGGCTATTCATATTTCCTCTGTAGTGGCTATGAAAGCGTATTTCCTCCATAGTAGCTATGAAAGCTAAGGTAACCTCCCTCTTAAGCTAAGGCAACTTTCCCTCTTATTCAGGTTTCAAGACCTGACATCTATACCGCATAGCAGTCTGCTGGATTTGCTTGGAGACAGTAACACCGAAAATTGTAAAAGTTAAACACAAGATCCAAAAGACCTTTGACCTCCCAGACTTAGAATTACTAACTTTAACAGGAGACGTTCATTAAAACTTAGTACAGTAAGACCTAGTTATTCATAGCTCGCATCTCTGAAGTTTCACTTCTTCATGATTCATTTTTTGGCAAAAAAAACGGGGTCCATGAATGCACAGATAATGCCACAAACTCAGATGGATCATGAATATGCAAATGAGCTCATGAATCTGGAAGTGGGCCCCGCAAATCACCTCCATCCCCCGCAGTCCCTGAGCACCATCCATTGACACTGTTTGAGGGGAAGGGAAACCGCTGACATCATCCTGTAGCCTGGAGCACTGCCAGGTGGGCAGTGCGGAGGCAGCGGGGCTGCAGGGCCACTTCTGGGCATGGCAGTGTGGAAGCAGGGGGGTCCCCAGGGCTGCCCTGGAGACAGAGAGGGCGTGGGCACTAAAATTAGAGCTCCCTCAATTTTGTTTTTAAAACAAAGTATCTTTGCTCTATCTTTATTTTTAAAACAAAGTATGGGGTGTGCGGGCGGGTGAGGAGGGGAAGAGATGCAGGGAGCTGCAGAGGGATGGGCATGGAGAAGTGGAGCTACAGGACCTGTGCTTGGCTCCACTGGGACCCTGGGAAACATTCTTTATGTGCGCTGCATGCAGGGTCTACCGCACAGGGCAAGTGGCGCCATCCCCTCCCTCGTGCAGGCGGCCTAAGGCTGCCGTGGGACCGTGTGGGACTGAGCCAAGTTGTGCAGCACCACTGGAACTAGGCTTGGGCTGGCACGGTCCCTGACAGCCGCACCAGGACTTAGCACTGGTCCAGTGCACTACAGTGCTTTGTTGGGGCTGCTGCACTGGCCAGAGGAGGAGGGGAGAGGGTGGCAGGGCTGCAATGGTGGGGAGGCATTAAGCCCACCCAGTTTTGGAGCTCACACCTCACTTTTACATGCACTGCCACAGCCCACTTGTTTAATGTGGAGTTTCAAAGGCTGTACTGAATGCCTGTGTCCTGGGAATACTCCGAGTGCTACACTCCAAGATGGCTACAGAACAGCCTGGTCCTGTTGCTCCTGCAGCCCTGCTCCTGCTAGGCGTAGCTAGTGAGATGGTGCCATGTCGGCTTTCCCGGGCCATCTCACCAAGCCACACCATGCTTGTCAGAGCCTCAAACCCTTCCGTGCTTGCTGATGCCCGGCGGTGGTGCAGCAAACACGGCGCAGCTGCCCCCAGCACCATGAGGCACTTGGGCGGTCACTGGGACCTCAGGCGGTATGCGTCTCTTATGTATGCTTTACATATTGTGTTTTCCTCATCTGTGGAGCTGCAGGGAAAACCTGCGGGCATGGGGTTAAAGCCCTGCTATCCCCCAAGACACCGTGTCACAGTCTGCTTGAGTCACAGCCCGCGCAACTGCGTCCCGAGGAGCTCGGGCTGCCCAGTGATAACTTAGCCCCAGCTCCTCTAACTGCATTGGCAGTGCCCGTGGGTGCATCTGCATCATGGGTTCCCCCTGTCAGCCAGGGCGGGGGAACACTGAGTGCAGCAGCATCAGACCCTGCAGGGGGGCAGGCAGAGCACGGCTGGGTCCTTTTGCAGGGAGAGGTAGCCCAGCTGCCCTCACAGGCTGGGTGGCATCGCTGCACAGCGTGAGGTGGGAGCAGGGACAGCCAGTTCCATTGCATTGCCGGAAAAAAAACAACCAAACAAAATAAATCCCAGGAAACTCCCCAAACAAAACAGCCAAACAAAGAAATAGGGACAGACACATGGCCAGCCAAGCTCTGTGTAAGCTCATGGATATATAAATAAGCCGCAAGCCCGGGGAGGGGGAAGGGTTACCATAGTTACTGTGCCCGGGACAAGCTGGTGGTGGTAGGGGTGCACGGCGCTAGCATGTCCCGACCTGTCCCAGTGCCGTCCCAGTGCCAGCCACCCTGGCTTGCCCCAGCGTGGCCACTGGCCCTGGGACGGGCTGCCTGCTCTGCTCCAGTGCGGCAGCAGTGTCAGGGTCCCCTCCCACTACTGTGTTTATCCAGTTGAGTTGACATTAAAGACACCCAACTAAGCCAGGCATCGCTACAGTGGCAAGAGGCAGGAATCCCAGGACTCCCTGTATGGCATTGGGCAGAAGCCATTCCCTCAGATCTCCTTGGCTGACTCAGGGCAGTGGATGGTCTGGGGAATGCCCTCCTGCCCTCAGGAGATGGGCAGGGCCTAATTGCAGGTTCACAGGTTTGCTGTCTTCGCTATTCACTGGTTTTGGTGTGCCTGGCTGGACCCTTTCACTTGTGCAACCCAGGGGCTGACTGTATTTGTCATAATTAAGAAACTGAGGTCAGAGTTTTTCATAAGTAGACCTAATGCTCCTTCAACTGTGCCTACAGTGCCAGACTCTGTACCTCTGCTCGGCATGTGATACTCTTTCTACCCTCAAAGCCCTTTCAAATTCTCACCACTGGGGACCAGTACTTGACAGTGTTACCTTATTTATGCAGAATGGGTACAACTTCCCAGATTTGTTACATTCTTTCCATTCAGGTTCAAGTGAATTTTTTTAGAGTTGAATCTGATGAATTGGCTTGTCGCTGGTAGAGGAATGATAAATTAATGGTGTGTGCACTGAGGAAAAATAGTGCTACCAAGAGAGCAGTAGGCTAAGGATGTTATAAGCCCGTATCTTGGCATGCCTGAAGTTATTCTGTAGTTGTAGCATGTCAGACTTCAAGTATTTTTTGAGCAGAACACAGATGTTCAACTGACATTATTCATATTTGATTAGTTTGATGGAGGATATTTAGGGGCTTTTGCAAAAATCTGCACTCAAGCTTTATGACAGACCACAGGGGTATATGCCATGTGTCAGATATATATATGTGGATAATTCTAAAGCATCAATCAGATAAAATATCTTCACTGTTTTCTTTGGTTTGGGTTTTGTTTTGGGTTTTGGTTTTTTTGTTTTGGTTTGGTTTGGTTCTGTCATGAGGAATTTGTCATAAGATTTGTTAAACTTAAATTAATTTACAGGATTTTCGTCCTCAAAAGAGAATATCTAAATGCAAATGTATTACAATGCTGTTTGTGCGTGGTTTTGTTATAGATTTATAATATAATATAGTTATTGTCCAGGTTGCACTGTGAAGTAATCTTGAAACCTTATATAGCTGTCCCTTTATCAAATAGAATGTCCTGGGCATTAAAAGGTATACAGTGATATTCATGGTTGTGCCTGCTGAGATGAAGTTAATCAAATCTCATGCTTCAAGGAGTAAGCTGATTGCTATGAGAGTCAGGAAGCACTTCTTCGTCTTTGCACAATTTTTCCTCTGCATTACACAATCCATAGTATGCAGTGTAGTTCCAAGCTTCAGTTGGATTTTCCCTGGAAGCATATTGGTCACTGCAGAATCAGCATTCCAGACCTGAGGGCTCACATGATTTAATTTTCATTTTGCTACAGCAAACCCAGTATTTTTATAATTGAATGTCATATTTTGAATTGTTTTCTTCTTGATTGAAAGCTAATTGCCTTTTTATGGTCTTCCTCCTCCTCCATCTCAAAAGTTTAAATAGAATAAAGCTCTAGAAATAGTAAATAAGAGATTTTTTTTTAACTGTTCTGTCATTCCTTCTTTCTTGTAATTTCATTTTCTGGAGAATGAAGCATTTTACTAGTCAGAAAATGTTTGTTAGAAAGCTGAAAAACTTTTCTGGCCAAAAAGGTATTTAGTGAAACATAGTGATTTTCTGTTTCATCATGAATAGAATAAAAAAATGACATTCTCACCTCCTTTGTCATAGCATTTTGCTGTATTAATTCTTACTTATCCACCTTTTTTACCCTCCTGCCCAATCCATTGCCACATCACATAACCACCATTCACAGAAGAAATTAAGCAAATTTTAGAAGATAAGCAATATTTGAAAACCATTTCAGTAGTAGTGAAGGGGATGACGAAATATTCAAAATAATCTTGAGGTTTAGGTAGTCCTTTGGAAACATTAGAAGCAAATCAGCCATTCCTACCTGTATGGATATTAAATGTGCTTGTCCTTCTTGATGCAAAACTGCTGAGTAGTCTAAATTGTACTTTTATATGGTAGCAGAATCTTATTTTATTAAAAAGTCCTCTCCTATTTGCTGGCACAGTCCCACAGGAGGGACAAAGTGAAACTTTCTTTTCTGGGAAGATACTAATTTATCTGCAGTTAACCTCTTCTTGCTTTAAAAAGACTCTATCTCTTCATACTTATGGTAAACTGTGAAGCCTCTATGAAATATCTACTGCAACCTGTGAGAATATGAGCAATGGAGCTGCAAACATCTTTTGGGCAAGATGTTTTATTTTTACCTCTGAGTCACAGTGAGCCAGATTTAGGAATATTACTTTCTACACATGGTACTGTTGGCTTCAAAGCTGGTATAGCGCTGGCTTCAGGGTCAGTTAGCTAGACAGCTGCCTAGTATCCTCCAGTGTTTTTGCCTACTGTCTGCTGTCATATGTCTGCTCTTTGATCTCTTTGGGGCAGGGATCCTAGCTTGATTTGGATGTGCAAAGTAATTAATCTTCTTGGGTGCAGGATTCTTTGGCTTCTTTAAAATTACATTTACTCAATTTTCAACATTACTATTCATCATAATGAGCATAGTACAGGAAGAGCAACTCAAAAAACACTTAAGGTCAAGATGATGTGTGGATGTAAGAATTTTTTTGGTTTGATTAAGCCTGAAGAACTTCATCTGATATGGAAAGGGATAGTAAGAATCAGGATCTGGAAATTAAAAACTAAAGAATTCAAACTGGGAGTAAAGTATAGGCATTAGCTGTAAGGGTGCTATATTTAAAGGAATTAAAAGTTTTGAAGATTATTTGTGAGATATTCTTGAGCTTTGCAGGCAAGTCGGTGGAAACGTGTCCTGAAATTCTTCTCTTCCTTCATCATCCACACTTTTCACTTCCTCTTAAGAGTACTCACGAGTAGCTGTAATAATTTCTAATAATTATTTCCTTGTATTTCAAAATTATACTTATTGGGGTTTGTGAATACCTAGCACGCCTTGAGGATCTGTAGTGCAGGTGGTCTGCACTCAGCCTGTTGTGTTCTCTGGCTGTGTTTTGGTGTGCAGTGATGAGGTTCCAATTGATTCCCCCACCTTCATTTTTAAATAGCATATCGTCGTATTTTAGGAACATTTGAGTTACATTTTCAATCTTTCTTCTTATATTTGCATATTAATAAGTCATTAAAAACCATTATGTAAATTTTATAACATAGTGAATTTACATATTATCAAATCAAATGACCTTTAAAGATAATTGTAATAAGCTAGGGAGATGAAAGTACCTTGTAGTTAACTTTTCTATTTTCCCATGGAGTTAAGTGCCAAAGTCTTGGAATTGATGATAAAAGGATTTCAGAAATGCCACTAAAATGGTGGAGAGAAGGCATCTTGGGTCTTTTGGTGTGTTGTTTTGCTTTAGGTTTTGGATTTGTTTGGTGGCATTGGTTTTTGGGGTTTTTTTGTTTTGATGGTGAGTTTTGTTTGATTGGCTTTGTTTGATTTGGTTTGTGATGGGATTTTTTTGTTGGGGTTTTTGTGGCTAGAGTCCGCTGTGGTTTGGAAGCGTGGGGTTAGAAAGAAAATTTAAAAATTCCCTAAGGATAGCTCTGGTTAAGGAATATTACCTGTTAATGTTCTGAAGCCACTTCCTTTGGTGTTATTGAAGGTACAATAACACTGGTGTGCTTGGTGTGCTGGTTTGCAGCAGGCTCCCATGGTGGTCATTGATAGATGGGCATGTGGTGTTGTCCAGAGGTGATCTGATGCCTTGAAAGTCTGTTTTGGTTGCTCAAGGGAGGACATAAAGTTGTTCCAATCTCTGCATCTGCAAAAAAATTAGTGTATGTAAGAAGTGTTCTCTTTTCACTTGGGTGATTAAGAACAAGGAGAAGAGATAGTCTCTTTCAACTTTTAAAATAGGAATGGACATCCCAAGACTGATTTTATAATCTCAAGAACTCTCATGTTTGACCCTTTTTGCCATCTTTTTTTGAGATAGTTTTCTCTGCATTTGTCAAAGTGAGCTCAGAAGTAAACCATCAAAGTACAATTATTTCGATCTCTGTAGTTAGAGTCTCAAGGTGACACGAAATATGGTGCAACACTTGAAAAATTCCAGTTGTTGGAACTTCTGGATTAAGTAGATGGGACCCTAGGTAATGTTGGATTATTAGGCTGAAATTTTCAGGAACCTTCATGAGCGCTTGGATTTAAAACTTAATGGAATTTATGTCCATTAAACTACCCAGTTAATTGCAGTAGCAGCGGTATCTTGCACTACTGCTTTGAAAATCTGAGTTGACCCTTGGAGAGACAAATTTGCAGATCCTGACATGCTGGAAAAACTATTTCTGTCCCTGCTTACTGACAATGAACAAATAACAGAGCATTTCCATCAGCAGCAGTTCCTTTCCTCCTCTTTTCCACCCCCAGATTCCAGGGATGGGTGGTGACAGCTCAAAGTGATTGGATGTATTTTCATATACCTATTCATTTTGAATTTTTTTTAAAAAGTGTTTTTCCATGCCACTGCTAATTTCTGAATTTTTAAATGTTTTCATAGATGCTTGAGTAAAGCTGCCACAGTTATTTTCTTCTATTATTCACTCCAGTTTAAAACTTCCTCTGCAGTGTGTGTGTGTATTCCTTTTGGTTTCTCATTAAATGAACTTCTGCAAAACCCAGATTATTATACAAGTATTAATGAAAAGCAAAACTTCACATGCATTGACAGTCACACCAGAAGTGGTGTGTTCTGTTGGATATTGGATTTTCCTTAGTACAGCAGGGGACAGTATTCACGAGGTGTTTTGCTGGAGCATTGGCCTAGAGGCAGTTGTAAAGGCTGGAGAAAAGATTCAGTATCACCTTGCCCTTCCTAGCAGAGTGTGCTCAGCATACATATGTAACCAAAAATTCCCATTACATAATAGCTAGTTTACTGGGATACTAATTTTCACTTCCTTATGAAATTCAAAATTTCATAGTAAAGTAAATTTCCTCAAGATTTTTTCCTGATTAATAAAGCTCGTGGTTGCTCGTTCACAAAGGAGTTGTAGCATTGCATGATTTGCATAAGGAATTGAATTGCAGTATATATTCCTGAAGAATTTTTGATCCCAATGTGGTTAAGCAAGACTAATGTATTATTTTTAAACAACAAGAAAATCCAGGCTAAAATAAAGTGCATCTCATCCTCATGAGAAGGCAGAAAAAAGTTATTATGCCAACTCATTAGGCTAAACTACCACCGTGGAGGAAACATTTCCATTTCATATGATGAGTTCATATACCATGAGTGAACCAGGGTACAAGAGGATGTGTGTTGGAGGCTGTTTCTACACACTTTGTTTCTGAATTCTCTTGACCTCCCCCAGCATAGACAGCTTTTTACAGATGTGGCTTAAATATTTTCAGGTTTCGTAGCTAAATGAGAAGTTTGTACCTTAATTCTATCAACTTCCATGGTTTCCTATAGATACTGACCAACTGTACAAAGGCTTGTTGTCCTGAGTGTTCTTCTGCTATCAGTTTCACAGGAAAGACCACAGGTCAACAAGTGGGTTCAAAGTGAAATGATAAAACTGCTTTTCTTCCAGCTGAACTAAAGATTAAGCAAAGATGGCATAAGCAGTGAGTTTTAAAACACAGATGCTACCTGAGTAAAGGTATGTTCTCAATACATTTTTGAGGATTTATCCATGTACTTAACTGAGCTGAGACATGATCTCAGCTCCTCTCCAAACTTCCTGTACCAGTGTAGCTTCCCTACCTACCTACCTCCAGGTCTGAATCACAGAATACTGCCTCTCAGTAGCAATTAGTGGTTATATACATTTGAGTAGTCCTGAAACACCTCAGAAGGCAGAAGAGGAGGCCAGAACTGCATCCCACTGACAATTTCAGGGAACTCTACTTTTTATCATGTCTAAGATAGCCATTTTTAAAAGAAAAAAAAAAGAAAAAAATCTTTCTTGTATTGTTGTGCTGGGGGAAAAGTAGCATGTAGAGCAAGCCTGGTTTATTTCCTTTTTATCAAGCATTCATTTTGAAGGCTAGTCATCTCTTTAGTGGGAGCCCATCTGCTCCCATTTCTTGCAAGGTAATCTAACTTGTATGTGGTGTGTGCATGCACAAAGGTTAGTGTTGACTCCCATTAGACTCCAGGCAGGAGAAGAAAAATGAATGTTTCAGGAGGAGAAAAGTAAGTTCCATGCACCCAAAAATGTATCTGAAACAGTCTAACTCCTCTTCCTCACATAACAGCCTTCTATGAATAATGAGAAATTTCCTTATTTAAGCTACAGTAATGACAGTTCTTGTTGATTGTACCTGAGCCCTGATGTGAAGCAAAGCAAGATTTGTTTGTCGTGTGCTTGTATATCACAGAGTTTTTCATCCTGTTTTCAAGTTGTTCTCTGCTTATTATGGAGGGAAACCCTCCATACAGCGTATTTCTAGGAAATATTTGTTCTGGTGTCTTGAGTCTTGCAGTATTTCCATCCAGACAAGCCGTATTACAGGATCTGTTGTGGCAGTGTCCGTTTTGTTGCAATGGAAAGACCCTTCTGAGATCTGAGGGAGAAAGTGTTCATTTCTTATTCCTCACACTCCTGTCTGGGAAGCGCAAAGAATGATACAGCAAGAGGATTTCTGTTTTCTGACTTCTGTTTTATTGCTTAGACATTTCAGAGTTGGTGTCAGGTATGATTTGAGAATTCCCAGGAGGAAGGCTGCAGCTTTTTCCCTTTTACCTACATTTCTCAAAGTGCCACAGGCTTTTATTACTGCCCTATCAAAAATCTCAAGGGTACCATTCAGTCAGAACAGATTGATGATGTTTTTAATCCTGTGGTCTTAAGAATGTATAACTGGTCTCATTGTGGTTTATGTATAAAAAGCTGATTATGTTATTAAGATGTAAATGAATCCATTTAGTGACAAACCTTTAATGCTGATAAACAACCTACTCCCATTTCTCACAGATGTGTTATTTTTTTTGTTAAAATCTCTTTGATCTACCATACATTAAACTTTGCATTTCTAAGGTCAGGTCAAAGATATGTTCACTGACATTACTGTGCTGAGAAGAGAAAGAAAAGACATATGACATACATGGGACCTAGTTCTACAAAAAATGTAGATGTCTTCTATGTCCCCTTTGTGTCTGAAATGAAAATTATGACTGTCAGTTCTGTTTTAGCTGCAACACGTTCATGTCATATAATTGTATTTCGAGCTGCTCTGCAGTGGATTCAGTCAACTTTCTTGAGATGACTTTATCTGCAGTTGCAAGTGTTGGAGGCTATATGTATTTTTTTTCAAATAGAAGCTTAAAATTATATCAACTAGAGGATGTCTTTTAAGTGTAGTAAAAATGGATACATCACAGCAAAAATAATTAAGAATCAGGCAATGGCGGAGGCTTTGTTCAGCAGTGACTAGTAGCTTAGAATGTTCTGGAGCTCTTTGAGCCCTAAGTCCAGGGGACTCAATTTTCTGAGTGCTGAATCATGTTGTCAGAAAACAGGACCTTTGCTACTCATTGCCACACAGCTAGAGCCCCAGAAATTAACTTTTGAAAACCAAGACTAATGCACCCAGTAGAGATTTGGTAGAGATTTTTCTGCTCTGGAGACATGACAATCTCTTTGAAACTTATTACGTTTGAGTGCAATTTTTTTCAAATAGGAAAAATGTAACAGTGGCAGTATTATATACATATAATGAAGTCATTACATCTGGAGGTGAAATATCACTATTGTACCAAATTGAAATTTTTGTGCTGAGAGATCCCTTTCAAGGAAAATGCATGAGCCTATCAGTATCTCATTTCATCTTGACTAGGGGGTAGTACAGATTCCACAGATGGGAGAGATGGGAAAATCCCAAGTAACTGTAGGAGCACTGTGTTACAAGGAAGAAAGACTACAAGAACAGAAACAGAAGGGCTTGTTATGTGTCTGATGTAAATGGATGCTGACTGCATGTAGCAATATAAAAACCTTAGTTTTCCATTAAATTTTAAGGTTTTTTTGGTCCTTCCTTCCTGCCTCCTACCTTTAGTTATCCTATTTCACGGTGTGTATTGGTCAGTTGACCTTGAGATAATTCATTTCTGGCAAACTGTTTTGGCTTTTGTGTTGAATGAAAATAGATTTGAGTAGATAGATGCATGTGGCTAGAAAAGAAAAGAAATTATGGATTTTTTTAATGGTAGGAGCAGAAATCAGGTTGATCTGTTCTACTCAGAAGAACAGAGAGGAGCGGATGTGACTGTCACAACTGGACCTGTAACTAGTGCAAATGTGGCTAAGATGTCAAAGAGGAAGAGCTATTTTGTGTGAAAATGTGTTGAGTCTTTCTAATGTTGAAGGCTTGTAGGCTTATGCTGATTTATTAAATGATGCAGATTTTCCAGCTTGAGCTCACAACTTCAATTCCACTAATGAAATTTAATTTTTCAGTATATGACTACTAATTGGCAGGTTTATAGCCTGCCTGCAATTGGCACTCAGGGCAGGAGCCAGATGTTGCTGAAGCAGGTGTCACAAACAGTTCTTTAAATTAAATCATGATAGTTGGAGGCCTGCTTCTAGTCCAGTTTTCACTAAATTGAGGCACATTTGTGAGAGGTGCAATGAAGGTTAAATTTGCTTAAATATTCTTGTAATAAGTCCTAACATTTCTGCCTTCTTGGAAGCCTTTAATGTTTGTTATGAAATATTTCAGGTTATTAATGAATGGAGTTTTTGTGGGTTTTTTCTTATGGCTTTTACTGAGACATACCTTAATACCATTTAACTCAGTTACTCCAGAGTAACTCGTGTCCAGGGCAGTAACTCTTCCAGTATTTTATGAAATGTTACTGCCAAAGAAGATGAAGCCAGGGGCATGAGGTGTGGGTACAAAGCTGGTTAGTCATTTAAAGAAAGCTTAGCAGCCTCTGGTGAGTATTGATGTTGTCATTGTAAATTTTTGAGACTGGGGTTGTACATGTTACAGACTGATTTGGTACATGTTGGCTGGTTCCTCTGCTGCACGAGGCTCTATCTATTTCATGTTACATATGGAATGATGGCACAGAGTCACTATCCCAAATAACAGGTCCTTTTGGGACTCATGTCAGTCTCTCTTTGAAGTAACCAACATTGTTTCTTCACAGTCAGTGTTTTTGTGGTGAATATCTATATTGTTTGAACACATTCAAGGTTTTCATTTATTTCTCAGTTAAAATCTGGATTTTTGTGTGTCTACATGTGTGTGAAACTTTTCACTTTCATCCAATTCTTTTTCTTAGGATGGGTAAATCAAATTACCACAATTAGAGCTGTACTGAGATAAAGCAATATACAGTCGGGTCTCCTATGCCACAGAACCACAGTCTTATTCGGGTCCTGCAAAGCCCTACTTCCGCATTGAATGGCAGCTTATTAATATGCAAATTTGTCCTGCACCCTCACATGGCCCCCCAGTGCTCTGGCTCTGTTTCAGCACTGCCAAGCCAAGGCGGACGCTGTGGGATGGGAGCAGTGTAGACCCGAACTGGGGCGGGGGCCACGGGACGGGAGCAGAGCTGAGCTGGGGCAGGGACCATGGGATGGGCAAAACGGGATGGGAGCCGAGCTGGGGTGGGGCAGAGCACACACTACAGGATGGTAGCTGGGGCAGGGCAGAGTGGGCACCATGGGATAGGAGCCAAACCAAGCCGGGAACCACGGGACAGGAGCCAAACTGAGCCGGGGCGAGGACCACAGGACGGGCACCACGGGATGGGAGCCAAGCCGGGCCGGGGTGGGCACCACGGGACAGGAGCCAAGCTGAGCTGGGGAGAGCGCCGCATGGGGGCACGATGTGGGCACAGCAGTGTACCCATGGTCCATGCTGCACAGCATGGGGTTGATTTGCATATTCATGACTGCCTAATTTGAATATTCATGTGTGTCAGGTCGCGCATGCGCAGTTGCGAAACAGGCCTCCTTAATCGCTGAAAAATCATGTCACTAAGATGTGAAGCTGCAATATGGGGGCATGAAGTGGAAGAGGGCTGACTGTATTGTCACTGTTATTCCTACTATGACATGATGGAAAGCATTTTAGATCATTACATGTCACATCAGTATTTAAGTAGAGTTCAGTGCTGTTACTATGATCGAGCAGATGACAGCTAATCCTATATAGTAGACCTAATACATAGGCAATTTAGCACAGGCAGTATAACTAAAGTCTTACAGGACTACATTGTGCCTAAACTTTATGGTGATGCATGGTAAAAAGAGATCAAAGGTGCTTTTCTCTGCTCTTGGAAGCCTGGTTCTATTGCAGTATTGCCACAATGACCCTGGTACTAGAATGAAAAGTTATTGTGGGCCTCCCTCCCTTTTACTGACCCTTGTAAGGGAACATGGTGGGACAGGGCCCTGTCATCAGAGACTTTGTCTGTGGAAGTGCCTTAACTCTCTTCCAGGCAACTTTTGTTGGGCTTTGCCACATTTAGATCAGGTCTGAAAGGCACAACTGAGTCAGAGATGTAGAAGAAAAGTAGTGCAGAGACTATATGCAATGTCAAGCAGAGGAAATGTGTCTAGAGTTAGAAGCAGATCTCAGTACATGGAGTCACTTAGGGAGTCAAGAGTCTCTGAGAATGCAGGTTCTGTGCAAAAGATTATGGGGATTTTGGTCATAATAACCCCAAGCAGAACTATAGGCTGAGTACGGAATGCTTGGAGAGTGGCGAGGTGGAAAGAGATTTGGGGGTATTAGTGGACAGCAAACTCAACA
>WEKX01015742.1:66052-88944 GCA_013390025.1 Pitta sordida | reverse complement strand
GGTTAGTTGGATTATAGGTTGGACTAGATGATGTTCAAGGTCCTTTCCAGCCTTATCTATACTGTGATACTGTGGGATGTGTTGGGGATTTTGTGTTAAATTTTTGCCTTGAATTATGTTTTTTCTTTTTTCACCCTCTTGCTTAAAGAATAAAGAGAAAAAGGAAAAAAGTATACAAATAAACAATTTGGAGAAAACATTCCACTAAGCAAAGCCCTACAAGGTGGAGTCTGATAAGTAATTTTTTTAAGATAGGAATATTTGGTGAAAATAAACAATGATTTTCTAATTGTGTGAATAAGCTATGGCGCAGCTTATTGAAAGATAACAAGAAGCTCAAGCTAGATTAGGAAATTTGGTTTCTTTTAGGACCCGACATGATTCACAGCTGTGAGGAAGGATGGGGAAAATATAAGAGGGCACATTCTGCTGAATTTCGGGGGTTTTTTTCCCTTTCCTTTGGGTTAATCAAGTTCAATGGTTGCTTTCTCAAGAGATAAAAGGAGGATTTGGAAATAAAAACATGATTTGTTATGAAAATTATTTGTTTGCCTACACTATGCAATTATGTTTGGAATATATATATATATTTTTAAGACATCTTGCAAGGAAAGGAGGACATAGCCTTAAACTATGCCAGGGGAGGTTTAGACTGGATGTTAGGAAGATGTTTTTCACAGAGAGAGTGTTCTCTCATTGGAATGGTCTGCCCAGGGAGGTGGTGGAGTTGCCATCCCTGGAGGTGTTTAAGAGAAGACTCAATGAGGAGTTCAGTGACATGGTCTAGATGTTGGGAGGCTTGGATGGATGGAGTGTGGTGCCCGTGGTTCCACGCTTGTGGACCTGATCCCTGGGTGGACGTTCGCTTGGGAGTTGGACTAGATGATCCTGTGGGTTCCTTCCAACTCAGAATAACCTGTGAAAAGATCTGAGTATTGACTTGTTCTTTTTGTTTGGTGATACTGCCTTGAATACTTTACTTGAATCTGCAGCTAAAATGAGATTAAACAATTGCGAATAAGTTACATTTTTAAATGCCGGTACAGAGACAATCTTCTTTTCTTGTATGTAAAAAAAAATGTAGCTGGTTCAAGCTTAATTTCATCCCATTCTCTTATGGAGGTTGTTTTTTGTGATACAAGAACTATACTAACTAGACAGGGAAGGCAAATTCCCCAAAGCTGCTGTGTTTCCTTTCTGGCATGAATGTGCACCTTCTATGCCAAAGAAATTTGACAGCACTTATTTAACAAAGGCAGCTTGCCTCATTGTCCGCCTGAGTTCAGGAGGCCTGTTTCTTAAGCAAAAGCACGATTAACGTCTATTTTTTATAATTTATGGCTAGCTTAGATCTTTGAAAGTTGTAGCGGTTGTAAAACAGTTACCTGCAGTATGCCAGATTTAGTCACTTGTTTGACATCTAAACCTTATGCACTTTCAAATTGCTTCATTAACCTGTGCTCACTATTACAACCTAAACAGAGCATACAGGTACTTAGGTTCTTTGAAAGGCATCTTGGGAGAACTTTGGTGTATATAACTCAAGCTCTAAGCTGAGGCAGACACACTTCAGGAAACAGGCAGAAACACTTCGTGAAACAAAAGAATTACAGTCAGCCCTCTCCCACTTCATGCCCCCGAGATAGCAGCTTCACATCTTCACTGCGTGATTTTTCAGCGATTAAGGAGACCCGTTTCGGGACTGCGCATGCACGACCTGACACACATGAATATTCAAAGTAGGCAGTCATGAATATGCAAATTTCCCCCCCCCCCCCCCCCGTTGCCCGTGCCAGTGCCACCCGTGCCAATGTCACTCATGCCGGTGCCACCCATGCCAGTGCTGAGGCTGCCCATGCCCCACCAGTGCCTCCTCCACCTACTGCAGCTGCCCCACAGGGCAGAGGAGACCAGATTCGCTCCCCCAACCGTGCGAGGAACTTCTGGGAATGCCCTTGCAGCTGCTTCTGACCTGGGGGGGTGGGGTGACTGGGGCCAGATTTGCATATTAATGAGCTGCCACCCTGTGCTGACAGAGGGGTCAAGACCCACGGTACCATGTATAGGAGGCCTGACTGTAGTTCATCTTTTCATTTAAACATAGAGGAAGCATACACAATTATTTAAGGAGGAATACTTCAGTAAGCAGTGAAAATGTAGGTGCAAATCAGACATTGAAATTAAATGCTTGAATCCATTGGTATTCTTCACATTTGTCTTTCTTTTTCTCTTGCATGACTGTTTCCATCTTAAACCCTGTTTTAAACAGTTAAATCATCACTGCAGTATGCCTTCTACTTTGCACAAAGATGTTGTCTGTGTGGACATGTGCTGCTACAACTGAGCTTACTCTAGCAGAGGCAAATTGCCTTAGTAGCCCAGTGAGAGCCATCCACTCAACCTTTAGAAGAGTTAGCTCATGTTCAGTTGCCCGTAAAACTACAGCTGTCATTAATGTCTAGTGGTCAAAACCATGCCTAGTAAATCTGATTACAGTAATACCTCACCCTTCATGAGGCAGGGGTCTTGTCAGGGTCTCACAAAACATCTAATTCACAAACACACACGGGTCATTAATATGCATACAGGTCATGCCCATCGCTCTACCCCAGACACTCAGGAGCATTGGGAAGCATTTTCCACTCCTCCCTATGGGCTCTCTCAGCACAAGGGAGCAAAGAGAAGCATTTCTGAGCCCTCTCTGCCTGGAGAGTTCTGTCTTCATTAAATTTGTAGTTCATTACTTACACTTCTGACAGGGAAGCGTGGACATTTGCAGCCTGTTTTTGATAAGTGTTTGTGTGTTAACTTTTTGACAAATAACTATTACTATTTTTAAATATTTATTAAAGTAGTTGTTCATGTCTTTTTCAGGCTTGTTCAAATGAGTCAGCTCAGACAGTTTAGAGATGCTCCAAAATTATTTTAATTGTCCACTTATAGGAAATGAAAAATAAGCCAGAAACTGAAGGTTTAGAGAATACAAACACAGAAAGCCTGAGTAGGGCCTGAGCAATAATTTATTTGAAATTCTGTGCAACTTCCATGCTTTTTAATGAGTTGATCCTTTTGTCTTTTAGTACGAGGGTCTGAGCAAATAAAAGACTGAATGTGTATCTAATGAAATTGCAGAATACAGCAATAAAATGAGATTCAAGCTACATCCCAAGATTCAGGAAAGGTTTGATGTGGAGTTCTGGAAAAATACAATGACTACTTTAAAAACAAATTGGCTAAACATTATAGGCTATGAGCTAACTTTTAAAATAGTTATACAATCGGGTCTCCTATATCACGGTACGGTGGGTCTTGCCCCCTATCCATGCAGCCCTCCTTCTGCGTGGAATAATATTAATATGCTCATTAATATGTAAATTTGCCCTGCACCCTCACACCACCCTCCCAGAGCTCTGGCCCTGTTTCAGAACTGCCCTGCTGCGTGTGGGTGTTCGTGTCGGTGCTTCCCGGTGCCCATGGCTACCTCAAGCCAGGAAAAACCCCTTTTCTGCTCTACAGAGGACATGGATGCGGGGAGCCGCCCTTGCCGCTATCCTGGTGTCTCTCCGGGTGGGTAGACCTGGTCTCTCCGTACTCGGGGTAGACGTCTACCCTGAGAAAGTCTTGGACACCACGTCTAACCTGAGAGTGTGTAAATCTTTCATAACTGCACAAAGCCACCTCTCTTAGAGCCGAGCCAAGGGGAGCTGAACCAAGGGGAGTGGGGCAGGCGGCACTCGAGCCGTGCGGAGCCAAGCCACTGTGGGAGCGGCTTGTGCTTGAATTTGCATGCACAGTTATTCTGTTGTCTCAATGGAGAATGCAGTCTGCTTACCCATGTTTCTGCATGTGTCTGAAGGAAAACCAGACACGCTCTTTTTTCCTATTTACCTATTAAACTAATGGCCTGCTGATACGAAATCAAGGAATAACCTGCAATACACTGAGTTGTTTTCTTCTACTAGGCTCTTGAAGAATCTATTTGCAATTCACCAATGTAAGCTTTAAAACAATTTTTACATCATGTTATAGTACCTTCGGTTTACTCTCTTTTAAGCAGATTGTGAAACTTAAAAAATAATTTGCACAATCTGGAGATTCTTAATATGAATGGTGTGTTTTAATAGCTCAGTGAGAATATATATCAAATTATCTCTGTTTTTACCAGAGTGGTAGCTTTCTCTGCCATCTCCAAATTAAAACAAAAACCTTTTCAGACTAAAGAGAGGCTTTTACTAAAAGTGTAAGATAGGAGGTGGCAAGAACTGTGGGAGTATCAGCATGCAGAAGGGTAAGATTCTTGTAGGTGAAAAAAGCAACCACCATATGGACAGGTGTTTTCTGAAGTAAAAATATATTTCTACTCTTTTTCTTGTGGGTATTTACTGATGTTGTATTTACCAGTTACTCTTTCACAACCCATAGAAACAATTCCAAGATTGATGATTTTCATCAACTGAGACTGCTTCATTGGCATCATAATGAACTTCACTCCATGTGGTACTACTTTAGATATTTGACACAGCACAAACTTATGTCTCATGCTATGTGTTTTGTTTACTTTAAGATATGAGGTTGTTTTAATTCCATGGGTTTTGAATATATGTTGGCATTAAGGCATTTTTTTTCTTCAGATTTTTTGCCTTTGCATATTTAATCTCTTTGAGATCTTATTTTAAATTTTATTCCACACTTAATAAGGCAAAGGTGGTTGGGGAGGTTTGGTCTGTTTTCTTAAGAAAATAAATCAGCTGTTTTCATATTGTCTATCTATGCCTGTACTTCCTAATAATTTGGGTACATGAGTTGATTTCAACCCAATATAACAGGGGAGGTTTAGTAGAGTGGTGAGTGTCCCCACCTGCCATGCGAGAGACCAGGGTTTGATTCCCACCGGGTAGGCAGTGGTGAGGTTTAAGAGTTGGACTCGATGATCCTTGTGAGTCCCTTCCAACTCACAATAATCTGTGAATCTGTGATGTTATGAAAAATGTAGAGACAGTAGCTTTCTGAATACAGTAGATATCTTCCTTCAGTGTGAGGAACACCTTTGCAGTGGTCTGATACATAATTAGACACCAACAGATCCAAGTGAGATCTTGGGGATTTAGATGGAGACTCAAACATACAAGAAGACAATTCTAATTAATCCTGCTGTTCACTGGAGAACAAAATAATATCTTCCACAATGCTTATTTTTCTTATCTTATTGATTCTTTATTTGGGCTTCAGGTGAAAACTCCATGTGATGGCCATCACAGACCAAAAATCACTACTGGTATTTATTATATAAACATTGACAGTAAGTGACATGAATTACTCCTAGGTAGATACAAAGTTCACATGAAGCCTGGAAACTTGATGTCCTGGTGGAATTCTTGGCATTTACCATGACCCCATCTAGAAGCTCAATTTCATAAGCCTCCAGGTCCATTGGACACAGTTTCCAGCAACAAAAAGAAGGTGGATAGGAGCTTGTACAAGACGCAGATATGACTACAAGTCCTTTGTGTGAGAAGTGATGGAGTTGTTAGATACCCTGAACTGGTGGCTGTCAAGAGAGCTAAGGTCAGAACAGTGAAGGTTGATGGGGAATACCAAAGTTATTAAATGCTGACATAGGATAATGGTCTCCCACTGGCATATCAATGTGGAGGCATTTGTGGGTAATTAATGTCAAAGCCAGGCAGAGATGTTTGTCTTTGAAGGAGATATTGATCCTCTGGCAGAGTACCAGCATATAATGACTTTATTTCCCTTATACCAATTGATTGGGGCACTATCAATTATTTTATCTGATGGATGTTGGTATAGTAGAGTGACGGTTGCTATAACACTATTGAGTTGCTTGATATAACATTGACCCCTTCATTTAGTTCGTGCTTTCTCTATATTACAGCCAACCATGGAGTGCCACCTATAAAATATAAAATTTGTATTTTCTGAGGATTAAAGTAATAATTCTAGGAAAATGTATCTGAACACTTGATGTCAGGAAATGCTTGTGCCTGTGGAACTTCATCCTTTTTAATTCTCTTTTTCTGTAGTGGAACATAAAAGATGAAATTTCACCCTTGCATTTGGTGCAATGCAGAGGAAAGTGTGGCTTCCCTTGGTAAAAGCAAAGTCTGGCCTAACTTGTATCAATAGAAAATTTTTGATGTAGAGTCACAGGATTGCAACACCCTTTTAAATCTGAACTGCTAAAATAATTTATGAGAACTGTTGCAAATAAAGCAATAAGCCTGAGCAACTCTGGATAAAGTCAAGTCTGGAAGAACTGACCTGTTGGCCACTCTTTCTTGATCATGAGATAAGAGTTGAATCTTATTTAGGTTTTAAAGGTCTGCCCTCCTGAGGCACAGTCCCTCAGAAGATGCCTCGACTTTCAGGGAGATATAAAGAACAACCATCCTTTTGCAGTGAGAAGTGCACCTTCTGGAAATGAGGTCTATGAAGCAGGTCTCCCACTTAAATGTTTACAACAGATCCTGATATACACAGATTTTTGTGTATATCAGGGGTTTGTTCTCGAGTCGTTTGTTTTGTTGCGGGAGGGGAGATGTTTTAGTATATCGAAGGTACACTTTTGGAAGGTTTCTAGGCCAAGTCAACCTGCGATAAATAAGGTCTTCAGACAACTCAAGCTTATGGCTACATATTGACAACTTACCTTCACCAACTTTTGTATTGTAATCTTTTTCTGAGACACAGGCCAGGTCGCTTAGACACAGTGGTCAGAGACATCTCATATCCTTTCGTCCATTACTGAGTCTGTTGGACTCTTCCTAATGCTCCTCCCTCCTGCATAAAAAACAATACCACCAAAAGAGAAAAATAAACAAAAAGGCAGCCAACACAAAAAAACCCCAACCCAGCAACGCTGATGTGAGTAGTCTTAAGCAGATGGTAATTCGATAATTACAGGCAATTAAAAAGATTTGTTTTGCATGCTTTTATTCTGTGAAAACAACCTTCCTTTCTTTTCCTTCCTTCCTTCAAATATTTTAACTGTAATATGGTATTGTTTATAACCAACTGTTTCACAACAGAAGTGTTTCTCACAGTATCTGTTATGTGGACCAATAGAAATGATGCAGTAATTTTTGCTCAGATGATCTGCTCTGCTTCCCCTCATCCCTTGAAACGATCTAAAAAGTTGTGAAAAGGTTTGAGAAAAGAAAAATTAGACCAATATTCTTTTATATATATAAAGTTTAAAAAAAAATTAATGTAAAGTTAAAAAATAAATTACTAATTCTATTGAGATCAAAGCCTAGCATGTTCTCAGAAGTTGTTCTTTAACCTTCTTTCGTGTGTTTACTAAGATGCCACTTACTGAGTCTGTATATAATTTCATCCTCTTTATGCAGACCTGACCATGGAGCTTTCCATGCATCAATTTTAGTGAAACTTTCTCTTTCATATGAATAAGCGAATTTAAAATCTAAGCCTGTGTAATTTAATTTGGGTTGTTATCATTTAGTCCCACACCTTTACCAAAGTCCTCCAAAAGTACTATAATAGATGCAGGGCTCAAAATATCTGACTGCTGTCTGTGCAAGAGTGCCTCACTTGGTCTAGCTGTGGGGGTGTTGGGCTGGATGGTCCTGTGGGTCCCTTCCGGCTTGGAGGGGCCTGTGAACCTGTGAGGGAACTAGGTTTATGTTCACAGCCCTGGAGTGTGGGTTCGGTCTTTGTATGGGCGTTAGCTGGGGAGTTGGACTAGATGATCCTGAGGTCCCTTCCAATTCGGAATGACCTGTGAACCTGTGAGGGAACTAGGTTTATGTTCACAGCCCTGGAGTGTGGGTTCGGTCTTTGTATGGGCGTTAGCTGGGGAGTTGGACTAGATGATCCTGAGGTCCCTTCCAATTCGGAATGACCTGTGAACCTGTGAGGGAACTAGGTTTATGTTCACAGCCCTGGAGTGTGGGTTCGGTCTTTGTATGGGCGTTAGCTGGGGAGTTGGACTAGATGATCCTGAGGTCCCTTCCAATTCGGAATGACCTGTGAACCTGTGAGGGAACTAGGTTTATGTTCACAGCCCTGGAGTGTGGGTTCGGTCTTTGTATGGGCGTTAGCTGGGGAGTTGGACTAGATGATCCTGAGGTCCCTTCCAATTCGGAATGACCTGTGAACCTGTGAGGGAACTAGGTTTATGTTCACAGCCCTGGAGTGTGGGTTCGGTCTTTGTATGGGCGTTAGCTGGGGAGTTGGACTAGATGATCCTGAGGTCCCTTCCAATTCGGAATGACCTGTGAACCTGTGAGGGAACTAGGTTTATGTTCACAGCCCTGGAGTGTGGGTTCGGTCTTTGTATGGGCGTTAGCTGGGGAGTTGGACTAGATGATCCTGAGGTCCCTTCCAATTCGGAATGACCTGTGAACCTGTGACAGCCAGCTGTCACAAAATGTTAACTGTTACAGGTTCTGTGGTATCCGTGCACTTTCAAAATTGCTGGTACCAGTACTCATGATTCAAGAGCCTGTAGGTTCGTCTACATTTGGCTTTAGATGATACTCAGGCTAAAATATAGTTGTTATGATCTCTCAATAGAGGAGTTTTGAGCCAAGCACAGAGGCTAGGGATGAGCTCAGTAGCCCTGTCAGCATGTTCCTCCTGTGGAAATAGGAAAGGAGACCCAGCAGCTCAAGAGGTACTGATGGTGAGGCCAGATTTATTATGGAAATAAGGGTCATGCCAGTTTTTATGGTTTTACCTATGTCTTCTGATATTATGAATAGATTAATACTGCTGTTCTTGGGGAGTAGAGATTATCATTACATTCTGCATTGCTGTTTCAATTTCAGTTAGTCTCATTGAAGGGAAGCTGTCATTGTCTGGCAGGAAGTTTATGTTCTGGGTGGGTCTTTGCAGTTTGTTTTAAATTGAGTGACCTGTATATCTTTCTGGGGAAGAGACTTCCTTCTATCTTTGGACTCTGTAAGGCCTTTCAGAGCTTACTACCTGATAGGATTAATGAAGTAAATAAAATGCACTGGTAAATATTTAGTTTTTGTACAATATTTGGCCATGTGCATCTATTTGAAAATAGGAAAAATGGAAGAAAGGTCAAGCACAGCCAGTTCTCCATCTCTCTCTGAAGGAGCTCTTCTTGATCATGTTCAGGAAGGGTTAATTCCAGGATAGTGGCAGCTATTTGGTTTTACAGTATTACACACAGATAAGGTGCTAGTTTTTATGTTATTCTAAAAGAGGCAAAGTTTGCTAAGAGAAGCAATTTTTTTAGGCTAAGATACCATGGGGGGAAAAGTTTTTACAAAATAATATGACACACTTTTAGCAAAAAGCTTGTCACATTTTTCTGATTGTATCAGAAACAGAAAGGAAATCCCTCAGTGGAATGGTCTGCCCAGGGAGGTGGTAGAGTCAGCATCCCTGGAGGTGTTTAAGTAAAGACTGGATGAGGAACTCAGTGACATGGTCTAGATAATGGGAGGCTTGGATGGACAGAGTGTGGTGCTCATGGCTCCAGAGCTGTGGGTTTGATCCCTTTGTGGTCATCTGCTTGGGACTTGGACTAGATGATCCTTGTGGGTCCCTTACAACTCGGAATATCCTGTGATTCTATGAAATGCTCCCAAGTGTGCAAGCTCTTCCTTAAGCCTGGAAAGTGGTTGTTCATCTTTGACAAACACATGTTGGTCTAATATAATTGTCCCACTGCTTTTCCTCTGTTTGCATATTAGGCATCTGACAGCTCTGTTAGTGCAGATTGGAAGATACCACTTTGAGAGGTCAATAATGACAGAGAAAGGCACACACACCTACTCACACCCCACGTAGAGTACTGTGTCCAGCTGGGGGTCCCCAGCACAGGAAGGATATTGACCTATTGGAACAAGTCTACAGGAGGACACCAAGATGACAGGAAGGATGGAGCACCTATCCTATAAGGAAAGCCTGAGAGGATTGGGTTGTTCAGCCTGGAGAAGACAACGCCTCAAAATGACATAATTGCAGCCTACCAGTACATGAAGGGAGCCTACAAGAAAGATAGAGACTTTTTACAAGAGCTTGTAGTGACAGGACAAGGATGGATTCAAACTGAAAGAGGGTAGGTTTAGATTAGATATTCGGGAAAAATTCTTTTCTTTGAGGGTGGTGAGGCACTGGAACAGCTTACCTAGAGAAGATGTAGATGCTCCTTCTCTGGAAGTTCTCAAAGCCAGGTTATATGGAACTCTGAGCCACCTGGTCTAGTGAAATATATTCCTATCCACAGCAGGGGCATTGAAACTAAATTATCTTTAAGGTTCCTTTCCACCCAAACCATTCTATGACATGGTTATTTTGTGAAGCTTGAATCATTAGTGCCTGGTTCACTATTATCAACAAAGTTTACCAAATTATAGGCATACTAATAGAAATTCTCTGCCATGACTCATGCAAAATGGGGATCAAAACCATTCATAAGAAAAAATGGCCTAGAAGATACTTCAAAATAATAAACTTCTGTTGTGATATAAATAGTCTCTTAATAGTATTTTTTTGTCTCATCAATAAACCTATCATAGCTAGAATACTTCTTATGTATGTGTGGGTGTATAATAAAATAGGGGTATTTATCAAATAGGCAGGCATTGGACTACTCTGCTTAGTTCAGCCTTTGGATCAGAGTTAAGTTTGCTCACCTCATAGCTCTTCTGGAAATGTTCAGACTGAGCAGGTGTTTTTACACTCTGTTAAAAATCAAGTTTCCTGTTTCTGGCTTTATAAGGTTACTTTCCATAAGTGTGTAGCTTAGTTTAGCAAGAGTTTTAGGGCAGTTGGAGACTGGTAATGATCCTTGGCATGTTCAGCTTGGGGATGGTGGTTTGTAGGCAATGAACAATAAATTCACAGCACAGTTAAAGAATTTTTAATTGTTTCTGCTGGATTCACTACTAGATGTGGTAGCACCATCATCATGCAGTGCATGGCTGAGGTTAGCATTTCCCTGCATCTATGTAATTTAGAGATTTACTAAATAATAAAGCACCAACTTTCAATAAGTGCTATTTAAATGAGACTATTAAGACTTTGTGGTGATTTATCAGAGAAGAGCTCTGTACTAGGAAAATCTCAGTCATCTATTCAGTAATACTGAGTAATCCATTTAGGAATAAAACACATTGTGCCTCATTTCCATCTGCCTGGGTTTTTTTCTATTAGTGTGAATCTAAGATGGTGTTGACTTACACCATCTTGCTGGATCAATTGAGACACCATTTGTTAGAATAGCTGAGTGTTCCACCTTCCATCAAGACTGAATTGAATTATGAGTGCCCAGGGCAAAGTTGTTACTAAGATACTGGTAGATTTATCATGACAAGTGATTCATATTAGAGCATCTGAACAATTACTCTCATAAGAAGAAAGGAGATAGTAACCCTGTTTTACACTTGAAGAAAGTGAGTTGTGTGGTATGATTCTTATGCTAATGAGAAAATCTTTAATCATTTCAGTTCCAGCTAATATGTTCTGGTCCAAAGCTGATGAGCAAAACCTACTGAAGACAATGCTATTTTTCATCCTCCTCTACATTGCAGAAAAGGTGTGAGCTTTGTTGCAAAATGTTAGAAGGTATTGTAGTAATGGCCTGAAATTCCAGCCATTTCACCTAAGAGAACAAAGTTAGAAGATCTTTACATACTGACACTTTCAAAGATGATCACCTGATACTCAACGTCAGTTGAAACTGGAAAAGGAGGAAAAGTAAGAACACAATTTTTATAATAGTTATGAAACTGTCAGAAAGACCATGTTATTGCGGGGCAAATTCCTTAGTTTGCTTTCCAGTCTTGTACATTTATAAGTGGACACAATTATTGTTCAATTAGACAGCTATGTCATAATGACTGTTGAAACGTTTTGAATTGTCCCTGAGTTCTCTAATGTTTACTGCGCTTGATGATGTAACCCCATCATTAGTGTAGTTTAATTTCCAATAACAAAGAAGAAAAGGATTAACAAATAAAAAGGATCCTGGTGTTGTGCAGGATGAGTAACTTCTATTTCTTCAAAGATAGAATATTTTGTGTATACTTTTTATAGTCAGTACCTTTTCTTACGGTACATTCAGTAAATTAACATTAGTCAAATTAAGGTAGAGAAAAGTAATGCAGCAGTTCCATGACATCCAGACACTAAAGGCTAGCTGGCCTAGGTTTAATGATGTAAATGCAGAAAACTGCCCTATTGCGGTACTGAAAATGAAGGGTTAAAACAAGATTGCTGCAGATAGCAACATCATATATTCCCATTCATGGATTTATTGAACTACATCTTTATAAAAATTACTGCTCTTTTCATACACGAAAGAGTTGGAAATCTTTTTATTTCCAGCCTAGATGTATTCAGAATTTGTTTAAACCTGTTTATCTTTATGCCAAATTTGTTCTTTATTTAACAGCTCTTCTCTTTCTGTTTCTCTTCTCCGTCATGTATTTATATTATCTCATTTCAGCCTTCATCCTGCTGTGTTAAACCAACATAGTCCATTCCAATACCATTCTCCATTTGCTGACCATTTTAGGAGCCCTTCCTTCCGTGTTCTCATTTAAGTCCCCGTATCTTGCATGTGAGTGCCCAGGTGTTATTCCAGTTTGTCTAACTACCAGTGCCTTGTATCACATGTTTTTTATACTCCATTGATTGCACATTGGAATGGGCTGCCCAGGGAGGTGGTGGAGTCGCCGTCCCTGGAGGTGTTTAAGAGAAGACTCGATGAGGAGCTTAGTGACATGGTCTAGCTGGGGGGTGTAGGGCTGGATGATCCTGTGGGTCCCTTCCGGCTCGGAGTGGCCTGCTAGACTGTGAGGGAACTAGGTTTGTGTTACCGCTCTGGGATGGGCTTTTGGTTCTGTATGGGTGTTAGATGGTGAGTTGGACTAGATGATCCTTGTGGGTCCCTTCCAACTCATAATATTCTGTGATTCTGTGATTCTGCTTGCTAGAAATTTTTGAGTGTTTATGGGGTTTTTTTATGTTTCTGCTTTTCTTTGGACTTTATCAGTCTGTACAATTTGTCTTTTTTTCTGGTCTTTCTTCTATAACTGGTGAGTCTAAGATCAGAGTAGAAATCCCTTTTACTGGTCACAATCTTTTCCCTGTCACTATTTAGTGTCATACCATTCTGATTTTTCCAGATCTCAAAGTGCTTTCTAATATGAAACTCTGATCTTCCCTTGGGTTACCAACAGCAGTGCCACTAGTTTTGGGCTGCAGCAAATTTTTTGCAAGTACGCTTGGATTTTTGTGTCAAAGTCATGATCAAAAATCTGGAGTCTGAGACTGGCTTTTGAGAAATTCTAGCAGTACTGTCCTTAGCTTGATAACTCCCCTTTGCTTTTTGTCATTTCCACATGTGGCCAGCACCTCACTCACCACATTGATTTTTGTATCAAATCCAATTTTGTCCAGATGAATTCCTGTTTTTATAAATATGTGTCTTCACACATATTTGTATCAAAATATTTTTCTGAAATCAGATCTAATGCAGGAGAACTGATCTGTCTGCTGTGCAGATAAAGCTCATCACATTTCACAGATGAGAAACAATATTTATTATTATGTCAAAGATTAAATTAATCAGACTTGATCTCTTCTTGCTAAGCCTCTGCAATATTTATTCCAGTCTCTGTTTTCCTCAATATGGTCTTCCTTACTTTCTTTCAAAATTTGTTTTGAAGCTGTGCCTGCTATTGAGATCAGCTCTGGCAGTCACCAATTTCAGTTTCACCTCATCTCTTTGTTAAGTATAAGCCTTGTACTTACTTTTGTATTCTTCTTGAATGACAAATTTATTAAAAATCTGCTGTATTTGCAAGGCCACGTGTAGGACAGAGTGGTTGGACTTAATGAGATAGAGAAGGAAGGGCACTTTATGGTGAAGGAAGTGGCTTGATTTAAGAAAGGAGGTGTTTAATATGAAGCAGATTATCTTGCAGAATTTATAGTAGTAAGTTTGGCAAATAACTGGGGTATCTTCGTGTGGGTAGCTGTGAAAGCGTAAGCTTGACACCTAAAGTCTTTAGAGCATGAAGGAACTGTGACTATTTACATATTTAAACACTAGACTGGGGGACTGAACTGTCAGCATGACATGACCAAGGTCCACTGCTGCTCATTCTCTGGGCCCAAGGGGTGCCAAGCCAGGCACTGTGGCAGGCTTACCGCACAAAAACATGCCATCACCGGGGCGGCTTTGTGTCCCCAACCACGTGTCTGCGTGGCTTCTCCAGGGAGCTGGCAGAAATCCCTTCTCTGCTCAAGCAGCAGAGCCACCTGGTTTGGGCTTGTGGTGGAGCACAGCAATGGACTACAGCTTCAGCTAGGATGTCACTTGTGCTGTCAAAACCACTGATAACTTGAACTTGCATTTTAAAGACCTTGACCTTGCTGATTTTACTTTCTATGAAATTTCCCTTGTGTCTTTCAGGCATGAGAAGGGAAAAAAAAAACATCTGTAGGTTTTAGTTTCCTCTTAAAGCTACTTGGGTAAAGTGGAAACCTTTGCATAGCATTGTCTGAGGAGGTGTTGAGCTCTGGAATATAAACAGATAACACAAGGACAAGCCAATATAGTGTATTTTGGGTTGGTTCCATTTTAAGCTGGAACTCATCTGCTTCACTGTGGCAGAGGCAGTGGGATTGATGCTGATGCTAAGTTTGAGTAGTGAGAGACAAAAACCGATAAAAAAGGAGAAGCAATGTGCTCTGATCCCATGACAGCCAGATACATGCAGGTACACGGAGCTGTTTGGCTGCAAGTTTTCTCCAGCAGGAGCAGAAATATTTGCAGTGACCAGGTTTTAGTTCTTCATGCTCAACAACTTGCAACTGGAGACAAGAGAATTTCCATTTTTAGTTCAGCCATTCCTCTGAGCTGCCAAGAGTAATGTACTTTCTAAGTTTGTGCCAGTTTGGACTCAAGAGATATTGCTAGATATTGAACCAAGTTGGAAACCAGTTTAAAAATAATCCAAATACAATCCCTAAACCAAACCCACAGAGGTTTAGAATTCAATTCAGTTCAGACTCTTTATAATTCCTTTCTGGGAAAAAGTTCTATCTCCTGAATTTTAATCTAACATAGGAAAAGTTTCTACTACTTTTCATCAGTTTAAATGGGAAGGAGTTGATGTTTATTTTTCTCATAATAAAGTCAGTGCTTCTTATGCCTTAGTAATTTTGAAACCAGCATATGTAACCTGTCCTATTGGCAATGGAGACATTTCCTCAAAACCATTTGAAATCTCAGCTGTTTCTTGATGGTTGATCTGGAAATGTTATTTCTGTAACTCGTCACAGTAGGTTGGGAAGCACTTTCCTTTTCCAGATGTATTACTCCACAGTTTTTAAACAGATGCTAATAACCTGTACATAGAGATGTCACAGTTGGTCAGATTCAGTCAAGAGAAAATTGAAAAATGTTTTCTTAGGGCATGATGGGGGTTCTTTTTAGTCTGAATTTATACTGTGTACCTTGTATTATGAGCCAGTTTATTTTAATAAAAGCAAGGCTAGTACACTTGCCTCATAGGCAGTGTCTCTTGAGACATGACTGGAATAATAACTGTAAGCTGGCGATGGAATACTTAGAGAGTGGTGAGGTGCAAAGAGATTTGGGGGTATTAGTTGATAGCAAACTCAACATGAGCCAGCAGTGTGCCCAGGCAGCCAAAAGGGCCAATGGTATCCTGGCCTACATGAAGAATGGAGTGGCTAGTAGGTAAGGAGAGATTATCCTTCCACTGTATTCGGCACTGGTTAGACCACACCTTGAGTATTGTATTCAGTTCTGGGCCCCTCAGTTCAAGAAAGATGTCAAGGTGCTGGAGCAAGTTCAGAGAAGGGCAACTAGGATGGTAAAGGGGCTGGAAGATAAGCCCTGTGAGGAGAGGCTGAAGGAGCTGGGTCTGTTTAGCCTAGAAAAGAGGAGGCTCAGGTGTGACCTTATCGCTGTCTATAGCTATCTAAAAGGAGGTTGTAGTCAGGCGGGGACTGGTCTTTTCTCCTTGGTCTCTGAGGACAGGACAAGAGGTCATAGTCTTTAGTTTCAGCAGGGAAAGTTTAGACTTGATATTAGGAAAAGGTTTTTTACTGAAAGAGTGATCTGGTTTTGGAATGGGTTGCCCGCAGAGGTGGTTGAGTCGCCAACCCTGAAGGTGTTTAAGGGTAGGCTGGATGAGGTGTTGAGCAATATGATCTAGATGTAGATGATAGGTTAGTTGGATTATAGGTTGGACTAGATGATCTTCAAAGTCCTTTCCAGCCTTATCAATACTGTGATAATGCTTTGTTAAAAAAGAACCACGCAATAATCTTAAATTTTGAGAAGTATGTAATTCTAAACTTTGTAGAAGCAAAGAGAGGTCTTGTGTATACCAGATGACTTTCATTTTTTCAGTCAAAAATAGCTAATGTCTGCAATGGGAGTAATAGGAGAGAATTTCTAAAAAGGTTAGCTTAGATCCCTTTTCAAATACATACAGTTATAGTCCAACAGAGAAATTTGCTGGAGGGATTTGCCTGCTTTTTTTTTTTTTTGGTTCTGGGAAATCACTATTTTTGTCTTTGTAAGTCTCTATTCTGTGATCCTCATGCACACAGACATATTTTTGGAGAGAGTGTTGCTATACTTGGGAAAATAAGACCCTCGAGATAAAAATTAAGCAATTACTCATGGTCAGGCTAGAATAAAGTGATTGAAAAGATATAAATGTCTTCAGGAACCTCAAGGCATGATGTAAAAATTACTTTATTCAATTCATGTAGTCAACAAGGACAAAACAAATAATGGATTTACAATACAAAAGAGAATATATATATCAAATAACAATGACAACAACAAAGCTAGAGACTAGATAAGGAATGGAACAAGCTGCCAGGGAATACCGCATGTTTATTAACACCAGAGACATTATACTTCAGACCAAATTTCCTCCTTATTTTCCTGATTCTGATTTTTTACAAAGACGTGACCTCAGCAAGTCTTAATGTATTGTCTGGGCCTCTTTCCTCTCTCATTCTCCCATGTATTCACTTCATTTATACTCAAGGGCTTTTTACCTCCCAGCATCCTTAAGACATTTTGTCTCTCAGCATCTTGAGGAGAAAACATGTACTACTTCACTTACCCTGAACAAGGTCATTCTCTAAGCATATAGAGAATATAGAGCAGGAATTAATTTTAAAATGTTTGCACTCTTTAAAATACCTTTAAGCAAGAGACCTATTTTCCAGACTAAAATACAATGTTTTAGCATACTATTTTTTTACAGTGGTATGACTAAAATGCTAGTTTAATGTTTCAGCATATAAAGAAGAGCAATAACATAAAGTAGGGTAATATTACAGCCTAATTAAACATTTCTAAAACATAACTTTTGATGACATTAATTCCACCTATCCAAAACTATGCTCTGTCAGCTATAGGATCATAAGACTTAGTTCATATTGATGTATGAAGTAAAAAACTCCAGCACAGTAGCTTATGAACTGAATGTGCCACTTGAAAATATGTTGTTTAAATAGCTTCTCTTGTTAAGCCTGTGGCCTAATTAACTTGATTTTCTGCTTGCCTTTTTAAGAGGTTAAGTTTGACATCTGAAGAGTTAGTGTTAACTAGTGTCCTTCTAAAGACTGATTAATGTTCACAAAGCCATTTGAACATGCTTGACACTCAGTGTGTTACAGTGATGATCTTGGATAAATACACTAACAAGCTTTGAGGTTTGATGTTTCCTAAGCAGCTTGCACCCTGCCACATCACTGTTTTTCTTTTTTTGTGAGTAGCAATTACTCAGTTTGGTCTGTGTTAAAAGACTATGCTTCAGCAGTTTTATTTTTGTTCCATCAGTCTGACTTTGGGACTCTAGCCCAGATAGTTAAAAACATAATTTACAAATTAAGACAGTTTGTAAGGGGTGAAAATCATTTAGGTGGTTGTGGTTAGATAACTAAGGTGCTCTTTTCACAGCGAGTTAATGACCTTTGCTTCAGCAAGCCTAACAGGCTTCCAAGATGTATTCACAAGGAGTGGGAAGATTTGCATTTCCCCACAGATCACTGTTGTCGCTGCTGTGCACAGCACTGCTGGTTGCCCATGGCAGACCAAGGACTGAATAGCAAGTGTGCTGTAGGCATGATAGCCTAAAAGCCTGTCACAAAGATGTAGCAAAGGGAGCATCTCAGGTACAGACACCTGTGATGGTAATTACAGTCACAGTGATTTGTTAGTTTGTGCCAGGTCTACATGGGTAGTTCAGTTGTACCCTTTTTTTCTTATAGAGGAATGCCATGGTACCAGGGAAAAGATTATTTTTCTCCCTAGCTAGACTGTTAGTTTATTGGCTTCTCCATCTGCTCCTTTTTTTTTCTTGCAGTTGTGCTGATGTTGCTCACTTATAAGATTAAATATCCCCAAAAAATATGTTCTTTCCAAAGACCACGTAGTTTCTTTCTGATTTTAATGACGAGGTCCATTTGAAGGAACAGGGAATGGAAGCTGCTTAGGTAACAAGGGCAGTACGTAAACAAATCTGTAAACTTCACAGGTTACTGTTTACTGTGGTTTTCCTACAGGGTTTCATGGGCTCCTTTAAGTTTTGCTTACAGATGGAGCCTTAGCCAGTGTACTCAAAGCAGAATTAATTTTCAGTGACAGTTCCTCTCTTGTGGACCAAAACAGCATGGTCTGTATTTCAAAACGTAACCAGAGTATGTTCTTGATGAAGTAGGTATCTCATAGAAGGTCTTTGGAGAGGCATGAGTTATAACCTGTAATGTCTGTAACTTCCTAATAAAGAAAATGAGTAATTAGTGGTAAGTGTGTGCTTTCTAGCAAGAATCTGTTCAGTAGGAGAAGCAATAAACTGGTGCTCTCTAGAATAGTCAGAGTAAGAAGTGAAAAGTCGGCAATCCTGCCACAAAAGGCAGTTTTTCAGTGTGGTGCTTGTGGGAAGTGACATCAAGGAGTTGCTCAAGAAGACAGAGCCAGTGTCCACTTCTGTACCCAAGAACTTCTGAACCCAGCCCTCAGAGGTCTGTGTCTGAGGTACTCCCAACAGTTACAGTCGGCCGTCTTGCTCTTTGTGCCCCCCATATTGCAGTTTCACATCTTAGCAGTGTGATGTTTCAGCGATGAAGGAGGCCCCTTTTCGCAACTGCACATGCGCAACCTGGCACACATGAATATTCAATTAGGCATCATGAATATGCAAATCAACCCGCATGGCAGTGGTGGCAGCCCCACCTCTTCCTCCTGGCCCCAGGACAGCAGCAGTGGCGGCGGCAGCACCGCCGCTTTCCCCAGCCCCAGGACAGTGGTGGCGGTGGCCCTGCCGCTTTTCTCACCCCCAGCACGGCTGCTGTGGCAATCGATACACAGCAACACAGTGCAGAAAGAGTGCCGGGGGGCCGTGTGAGGGTGCGGGGCAAATTTGCATATTAATGAGCTGCCATTCAATGCGGAAGCAGGGCTTCGCAGAACCTGAATACGACCACGGTTCTGGGGTATAGGAGATCCGACTGTATTAGAAAATGCACCAGAATATAGCATTTAGCAACAAACATTGCCAACAGGTATTGTAGGGCTAAAAAGATGGTTACAGAGTGTGACTGCCTTCATCTTGCTCTTTATAAATGCTGCATATCTATCTCCCCCTTTGCTACCGTCATTCTTTCTAACATATGGTTCTGTGTAGTTTTTCTGAGGACATAGGAGCAAAAGGGTGCAACAGGTAAAGGAGCAGGGTATCAACATGTAACAGATGTGATGAGACCTTGATAGGTCTGAGCTTAGCTGGCCTTCTGTAGACAGCTGGTCTTCAAGTAGACAGTCTGTGGACTTAGAAACTGTCAAAAATGCTTTTTTATATGGTAGTTTGGTTGGGGGGTTTTAAGCTTTCATGTAGCCATTATTGTCTTGTTTTGTGTACTTTGCAAGGTGTTAGGGGTCTGACTGAGAGGCATTGTTACCTTTTGTAAGATGTTTTTTCACAGTATGTTTGTTTGTTTGTTTGTTAAACAACCATCTCTAGATTTTGCTTTATATGTGTACTTATCTCTATTCTGTGTTTACTAAAAGTGACCATAAAGATTTCATAGTCCCTAAGCAAATTTATCACAATAATCAATTAACACTCTGATGATCTTAAGAGTCTTTTCCAACCTAGATGATTCTCTGCCTCTACTGTTATTCAGGAATACTGTAAATATACCAGAGCATAATCACAGATCTATGCTTGTAGATCTGTCTTTTTTTCCCAAAAGACTGTTTTTTGTTACGATGAATACAAGTCTGTATTTTTTCATACCATTTTCACTCTCAAGGAGTTTTCTCCTAGAAGTGCATGATTAATTCAAATTAAGCACTCCCTCACCTTTGAAAATGATACTTCAATTTGCCCATCAGGTTTTAAAAGTACATTTTCTTGTTGTTATTGATCACTGCTTTTTTTAATACTGAGAGTAGAATGAAGAGGGAAGCAGAATACTTTCCTGTTGCCCAGCAGTGTGCTGTGACAGACTGTAGAGGCAGTTCAGATTTATTTGTAACCCTCATTTGTTTTGTCACAACTAAAAATAGGCTGCTTTTGAAAGAAATGGGGAACCCTTATCAGCACAATGTTCACTCTTTGTTATCTTTCTCATTTCCTTGTTGCGTATGTGCCAAAAGGAGTAGAAGAGACTTTTTGTAATTCTCCACTTTGCACTTTGGCTTTCTGTTTGCATTTCCAAACAACAGTCTTCAGTCTTCAAGTCTGTTCTAAGCCGAAGAGTTGTAGTGAAGTCTCTATATTTACTGAGAGTTGCAAAGGAGTTGTCTTTACAAAGTCACCCTGCTTGCATGGACACCACTGGCTTCTTTGGTTTCTTTCAGTTGACCATCAACTCTGGATTTGCAGGGTGTGTGATTCCTCAGCCATCTCTTTATTGCCACCTCTGAACTACTGAGGTAGTGATGAGTGAGGAGCTTTATAAACTTGTGCTGCAATAGTCAGGGTTCTTCTTCCACCAATTTTATTTGTGTAAGTTACTAAAGAGCTTGGGGCTGCATGTGCATCCTAGTCCTAACGCTTTGTTTTTCATTGCATAGTAAAATTTATTCTCAGCCTTGAGAAAGCTTGCAGACTGTAGGAAGGCTTTTATGTGTGCTTTTTTTCCTCCAGTTTCCCTCTATAGCTCTTTTATAAGTCTCATAGGTTCAGAGACATGGTGCCTTATGTTCTTATGAAGAGTTTGAGTTGGTGTTTTTTTCTGCGTGTTTAGCAATTCCATATATAGTTTCTTTTCCAACTAAATATGTGATCAGGTAAAGTAAGATGTTGAAGGTCCCTTGTAGCCCTGCGTTGCTAGGTAATTTTGGTGGCTTTTGTTCTACCAGTTGAGTGTTCTAAAGGGAACTTCTCCCTAGGAAAGGAAATTACATGGTTGGCAGCAACATTACTACTTCATTACTGCACTTCTATTGCTCATGACCTTCCTTGCCATAAATGACACTGTTTCCCTATCATGTGCCAGAAAGGAAGCCAAAGTTCAAATTATTGCCGGCAGACTACAGGGATCTGCAGTATAGATAGATTGACAATCACTGGATTTCTGCAGTATTAGGTGTGCTTTTTCTTATATATTTTTTCTATGTGTTACTGAGAGAATTTTTGATTGTGTAGATAAAAATGGTCATGGCAGTAGTTATTTTTATTATATTGCATCTTCAGGGAGAAGCAGAAATTACAGTGCTTCTTCTCCTGAGAGCTAGTGAGAATTAATTGCTCTTTGGTTCTTCTGTTATTGGCAAATAATAATCCCAGAGGAGGCCATGTCAAGTGGAGATGATATTTCCAAGGTCCATATCACACCCTTTATTTGTAGATCTTGCTACACTTCTGAAAGTGCAGTTGGTCTTTCCACCCACCTCCCCTCCAATCAAATATTATCATCTCCATTCTGTGAAATTGGGGAAAACAACTGAGGGCATAAATGACTCACCCAGAATTAAGCAGCAGCTCAGTAAGAGAAAGCACAGATCTCTTTGAAAATTGGATCACATGGTTCCCAGATACCTTTCAGACAGGGAGATGTTTTTGTACCCCTCTCTCCCTGGGACTTTGGAAACCAGTTTTCCAGGACCCTGCATCACTACTTTCTTCATCTCAAAATTGTGCTGAGGCAATTTCAGGATGCTTTTCTTGATGAGTTTCAGGGTGCACAAAGTCTATTAATACCACTCCTATCACAGAGGCTGGCTCCTCATCACAGGTGTCTGTCTGCCTCTATATGTGAAAGCATTATTGCTAGGTGACCGTGTTTATATGGCTGACTGAAGAATATGATTGATTTAAGCTGCCTGCCTGCTTTTGAAATATTTGAGACTATGCAGCAGCCTTGTCATTGTTGTTATCTACTTAAGCAGATCTATTCAACTTCTACCTTGTAGACCAGTTGTACATGGCTGACAACCATGAATGAGATGTCTTATTTGTGATCAGCAAATTGCCTTTCATATACATTCCTAATGTCATGGGTTCAAGCTTTAAATTTACAGGAAACCTGTAAATTTAAATAACCTGATGGGTTACATCCTAGTGTTGAGAGAGCTGGCAGATGGGCTCGCTAAACCTTTCTTAATCATCTATCAGAGGTCTTGGCTTACTGAGGAGGTCTCAAAAGATTGGAAGTTGGCCAATGTGATACCTATCCATAAGAAGGGTAGGAAAGAGGAGCCAGGAAATTATAGACCTGTCAGCCTGACCTTGGTGCCAGGCAAAATTATGGAGCAAATCATCTTAAGGAAAATGATGTTGCATCTCCAGGAGGGTAAGGAGATCAGACCTAGTCAGCATGGCTTCAGGAAAGGAAGGTCCTGCCTGACCAATCTAATT
>WEKX01015742.1:47459-64986 GCA_013390025.1 Pitta sordida | reverse complement strand
AGCTGGGTGTCAGTCTCTTCTCTCTGGCTACAAGTGATAGAACAAGAGGACACAGTCTTAAACTGTGTCAGGGGAGATTTAGACTGGCCATTAGAAGGAACTTTTTCACAGAGAGGGTGACCTCTCAGTGGAATGGGCTGCCCAAGGAGATGGTGGAGTCACCGTCCCTAGAGGTGTTTAAGAAAAGGTTGGATGATGCACTTGGTGGCATGACCTAGACATTAGGGTAGTGTGTTATAGGTAGGATGGTGTGTTGGTAGCAGGATGGCAACAGGTTAGGTAACAGGTTTGGCTAGGTTAGGTAATAGGTGATAGGTTGGACTTGATGACCTCTGTGGTCTTTTCCAACCTTACTGATTCTGTGATTCTGTGAAAATTACTCTTTAAATCATCTCAACTTGATCTTCCATAGGATCATGAATGGGTTTTGAAAATAATGGGTTGGGTGGTTCCTAATTTCAAACAGTCTCTTCATGATACATATGGCTTTCATACCAGTACAACCTTTTTCATTTCTTGAATTCAAAAACTTCACAAGGGAGATCATAATGTCCATATGCCATTTTAACGAAGTGATGGGGATGAGTAGTATCAACACAGCAGTTTAGCAGAGTCAGAAGGAGAGCAGAGTTTTCTTAAGATCAAGGACAGTACCTTGCATAGAGAGGTGTATTATTGTGTCTCTGCCTGCTGTTTTAGCTTTGGGGGAAGGGCGAGCTTATCTCTCTGTTACTTCAAGCATACCACAGAACAAATTCTAAGATAGAAAAAATTGTATATTTTTTCTCCCTTTCCAAGTAGAAACTAGTTATTGATATCTACATGTATCCTACTTTTTAATGTAGGGAGGAAATGTAATGAGCCCTTCCAGCTACTAGCCAGTTTCTGTTGAACTGGTGGCCTTTTGCTCATACAGGTCTGGACAGTGGGGTCACACAGCAGCCTGCTGTCTGGTCTGGCACACTGGTCTTTTCTGAAGTCTGTCTTGGATGTAGAAATCCCTGTTGTCCTATTCAGTTCACCATAGCAACTCCGAAATTTAAATTTCTGCTGTACTTCAAGTCAAACACTTATTGATACATCATCACGTAATCTGTGCCCTTTCAAGAAAGGCTTATGCAAATATGCAAATATCTAACTCTTCTTGACATAGCTAAAAGAAATTCAACCCTGATGATGTTCTCTCTCATGAGGTGTTCAGAGATGGGATAAAAAATGATAGTACAACTTTTCTTTCTCAACTGGTTTTCTGTTTTCTGTTGTTTTCTACTAATACACAGAGGACCATCCTAATTTGTCAAATGTGTTTACTCCTCAAACAGTCTGGGGCACTTGAATGTCTTTGTTGTAATTTAGGAAACAACTGACAGACATAATTGTATTGGATGGACACTAAAAATATACATTGAAGGAACCACATAAATTCCCAGGTAGAAATTAGCTCCTTTTTTTTTCCCCTCCTATGCAATTTATGATGAGAAATGAACTAAGCTTCTTCCTCAAAGTTCCAGCTATAGATCAGCTAGAAGCTTGAAGGACTACTTGTATCTTGAGAGATGGCATATTGATCTACAGCTCCAAGAATTGTGCCAAGAAAGGAAAATCAACAAGATCTTCGCCTTATTTATGTAGGCCAGACATCTGTGACTTGCCTTTCGAAGGTGATCTCACAGAGGCATAATTAAAACTTGATGATGAATAATCATGGTGATTTATGTCCCCATGTTGTAGCTTTGTGTATGTTTTTATGTGGTTATAAATTTATTTAGTCCCTGCTCATGAAAATGAAGGTTAGAAAATGCTTGGGCTAAGGACCGGAATTTGGCACACAGCTTTTCTGCAGAAGGTCTCCAAATTTTTCTAAGGTTTCAGTTTAGAACTAGCCAAATTGCAAGTTAGTGAAAAAATACATTCCAGAATTTTTAATTAGTAGATTGAACAGACTCTAAATTAGTTCACTCTGCAGAGAGAGGCAGTACTCTGGTAGTAGAAATGCTGACTTGGGCCGGAGAGTGTGGGCAAAGACAGCAGTTTATAACTCTGTCTTACTCTGGTCTCAACACACTAGTGATGCAGTATCACCTTTTCCTTCATCTTCTCACCTGTCAAAAGAAGAAGGAAAGTATTGGGGCAAAGCTGATCTTTCATCAGATATTTAAACACTCTCAGCATAACATTGATGTAACCAGATCTCAAGCCTGAAGATTTTTACATTGAATTGAATTATTTTTGATAGAATTTTCGAGGCATACAAAAAGCTACCATTGAAGTAGACTATGTATTTTCTTTTGTCTGCTATCTGGATGCTGGTGGGAATTTTGAACAAGCTAGTTCTCCTTTCATTTTGAATTACTCCTAGGATTTGTTTCGTGTTTTAAGACATTGACCCTTCTTTCTAATAGGCCTAACTTTCCCCTGTTGATTTATAGCAGTAACAATGATTTTTACTCTCTTGTTTTGAGACTGAAAGGCATAAAACATGGTATGTACCATGAGGGGAGGTGGTATCTCTGATTCTACAGGCAGAACAGTCAAATTAGTAGATATAGTTCGAGACTAAATATCGTAAGGAGCATGAGTTAGAACCAATGATCATTGTCTGAAAATCCTTAGCCTTTCCATTAATTTTGATTTATTGATTTTTATGAGCAGGAGTGGAGAGAAATTCAGGCCTTGAGGAGGGTCAAAAAGGCCAGTCCATGTAGAGGTTTATTGCCTTGTTTCGTGCTGTGATTTATACAGTGAAGGTACCGTCTGCATTCTTCTGCTTGGTGTTATTTATTTCTTCTCATTATTATAGTATTTCATGACTTAAAGACAAGTGCCCTCTGAGAAACTGTTCTGTTGTGTCTCTGACATTATTACAGGCTGAAGGTCTGATTATTGGAAGTGCTGAGCCCCTGGAGCTCCAGTGGAATGGATAGAAGCTGAAGGTGCTCTGAAAAGCATGCTTGAGGCATTTTTTTCTTTTAAAGGGATTGAGTTGTTCCTCATAAATATAGGTTTCTGCTTTGACTAATTCCCTATTGATTACCAATCCTTTGAAGTAAATGGAGTTTACTTCATTAGAATGAAACCTGTGCTCCAAATTTAACTTCATCCTTGCCACACAGCTAAAGAATTGATTAGGTCTTAGTAAATATGATGTTAAAATTAAGCTTCAAATTTACAATTAATTTCAGAGTATTGCTTTATAATTGGAATACTGCACGCTAGGAAAGATCAGAAACCATTTTTCTTTGATGGTTCAGGTGCTTCTAAACACAATTCATGTCCCTATGGCAGAAGTGCTGGTGCAGCAGAGGTAACTAAACACACTGAAAGGGCAGTTTTGTACCAATGTCTGCAGCTAGTGCAGGGAGTCAACCTGCCTGAGCCATTCCAATTCTCCTGAAAAGAGTCTTCAGTTCTCCAGTTCCAGTGAGAGAAAGCAGATTTCAGGCAGTGATTCAGCCTCAGGAAAGGCTGATTTATCTCAGTGCTTGATAATTCTGCTGTTCTTGCAAAGGAGGAAGCTTGCCTAAGCAGTGGCTGTTTGATCCTGAAGTAAGGGGGATGATGCTCTTCAGGCATGTGAGTGGCTGCCGGCAAAGTTCAAAGGAGCACTCACACAGAGGTGAAAGCTGAAGCTGAGATATTTGGGAACAAGGTATATGAAGAAGGCTTAATCAACTTAAGTTTTTTGCTTAGTTTTTTAAGAAAGTAAATAGGCAACCTACTCAGGTGGCCCTGCATGTCATGGCAGAGTTTAATGAAGAGTTTAATGAACTGTCTTTTCAGTCCTTAGGTAAAGACCCTTCTGTTCCCATATGTGCCCGGAGGTCAGAAATGCCTCAGTCCTTAGTTTTTGAAAATTCATTCTTTATTCCAGGAGACTCACAGCCCACTCTTGCTTTTACATCTTGAGATCATCTCTACAATATTCTTTAATTTTTTTTCTTCCTTAAAGCCAGTTTGGTGGTTGGTTTTTTTATTTTATTTGTTTCACAGGTTATTCTGAGTTGGAAGGGACCCCCAGGATCATCTAGTCTGACTCCCCACCAACTAGACCAACTAGACCATGTCACTGAGCTCCTCATCGAGTCTTCTCTTAAACACCTCCAGGGATGGCGACTCCACTACCTCCTTGGGCAGACCATTCCAATGAGCGATCACTCATTTTCACTCTGTGAAAAACCTCTTCCTAGCATTCAGTCTAAACCTCCCCTGGCATAGCTTAAGGCCATGTCCACTCCTTTTCATTATTTCTGTCTCAGATAAGGGACAGATTATAGAAGATCCATTCCTTTTGTTTCCTGTTATTTTCAAAGAATAAATTTACTGGGTTACATTCTTGTCTTCATGTCTGCCTAGGTTTCTCTGGTTACCTCAATGATATCCATATCATATGTACAATATGGTAGATCATCTGCTGTGTCAGCATTTCAGTGTGTACTGTGTTCTAGTACTATTTTGTGAGTGATGGGGTCCGGTGTTTGGTTCTCAGCAGGCGAGATGGATCATGCTATTAGCAGTGGGGACAGCTGTTGTTTTCATGAGGAGACTTGTGTTTTTTCCCTTTGTCTTGCTGTTCTAGACTGAGCAACTAAACTTGGCTCAAATGAAAAACATTGACAGAATATTCAGGCAAATGGATGGTTGCTTGTTCTTGCTGTTGGTCTCTTACAGACAAGGTCAATACTGTGTTTTGTTTTCTTTAAGACTGTAGACCAAGGCTGGCTTTTCAAGATAATATTTTTACATCTTTTGCTCCAAGAACTAGGATTTCGCTCAGTTACACTGTTTTCTAAATTTTGTGGCTGATTGTATTTGTTGAGCAATATGATCTAGATGTAGATGCTAGGTTAGTTGGATTATAGGTTGGACTAGATGGTCTTCTTTCCAGCATTATCTATACTGTGATACTGTGATACTGTATTTTATGTTTATCTTTTGAAGCTCCTGTAGTGCATGTCTTATTCCACCCCACCTTGTTTTTCTATTTTTAGCCAGTGAGACCTGCAATGACTTCCATCCCATGTTCTTCACACATGACAGATCATTTGAGGAGTTCTTCTGTATCTGCATTCAGCTCTTGAACAAGACATGGAAGGAAATGAGGGCAACTTCAGAGGACTTTAACAAGGCAAGAAAAAGGGTGGGGTGGGAATAACTGGGTTGAATAGTGAAACAAGACCATACCTTCTTCCCTAGAGGCACAGGGATTTACTAATTTCCATTCTGCTGAATGCTGTGGACTTTTATCTGTTNTTTCTGTGATTCTGTGATTCTGTGCCAGCATTTAGAAAGCAGTGGGTAGGGGATGAGAGACATAACGGAGGTTCATAGACCTTTTTCAGTCATGTTGCACTGCAGACTATGAGACTAAATTCCTGGCTTGAGGGGAAATCCTGCCTTTTTATGTTAGCAATATTATGCTGAAGTGCTGCAGCCTCCAAGGTTGTAAATAATGCAGAGAGAGTACTGCAGTGGTAATTCTGTGCATCCCTTTCATTTCATGTGAGCACTAAAGTGATAAAATATTCAAGGGTGGACACAATCATGATGGAGTGCTGTGCAGTTTAGCTTGCTAAAACAAAAAATAACAACAAAAACCCCACACCAAAACCCCAAAACAACACAAACAAACAAACAAAACCTGAAATACACACACACAAAAAAAACCCAGCCAAAAACCCCCAAACAAAACAAAAAAACCCCAAACCAGTCAAATAAAAGTCCAACCCAAATACTCTTCAGTATTGCACCCTTTTTGTGATAAGAATTCTGAAAGCTTCAGCCCATGTCCTCACTCTCAAAAATGTTATAAAGAATGGGTCTGTCTTGATGATCCCTAAGCATCCTATTTTCACTGTCTAATTTACCATAAGGCTGAACAGTATTTGTGGCATTCTGTAAGAACGACAACCTCATGCTTTTGTGACCAGCTAGCATCCTTATTCTTTATTGGGATCCTCTCACTGGATCTGGAGCCTCTCCCTGGGAGATGTTGGTTACAGAACTGTTGGTTGAAAATGAAAAGTGAGAATGAAAAGTGCTCTGTGTCAGCATGTGCCATACAAATACTCTGAAGTCACCAGACTCAAATGTTATGTGAGAGCTGGGTAAGAACAATCATGCCTAACTTCCAGTTGGAACTATCTCATATTGAAATGGTCTCACTGTCCGTTTTCTGCTGCAGAGTGAAGATGAATTCTTAGGTCCTGCTGAGAAATAATCTTTGCTGAGTTCTTTTAGGCAAGTTAATTGTCAGTAGTAGCAGAGCCCTGGCTAAAGAGAGAAAGGAAGTCCAAAACGCATGCTGTTGGAGCTAGATGATCTAGAGGCTTGGTCTTGTATGGAATTTCTGACATGATTCTCTTACCTAATGATCCAGGAGCACAGAAGGAACACAGGCAAGATAATTAACTGAACAGTGTAGGGTTGGTAAAATCAAGAATTTAAAAAAGCAACTTTTAAAAATTACTTCATAATATGTGATTGTTTTAAATAAATATATTAAGAACTGCCTGTTACTAGCAGGCCTTCTGTCTCAGTAGATGAAAGATTTGTCTACATAATTTCCCACAACTTGAGCTGAAATATTATTAGTAATCCCAGAGCATTCAGAAAAAGAATGTTTTCATTTCTGGCAACATCCCAGATCACCCTTAAAAGAAAAAGAATGAATGTACATTGCAATATTAGGCATTGTTGTGGAGGTTCATGGAAGATTGGATAGTTTTTTTCTCTGCTCTGTCTAATTTGCTATTTGTGTTTTCTGTTACTGAAAATCCTGCAACTTCACCCACCAGTTCTTTCAGATTCAGCCGGGTTGGCAGTAGGTCTTACTGCACGTGTCATTGAAGCCATAGGTAACTGTGAGACACATCGGAAACATTTGCCATTTGGGCTATCAGGATTTGTTCTGGTGGTGGCACTATGGTGTATGATCCTGAACCCAGGACCTCTGCCTGCAGAAATCACTCTTGATTTTGTGACTGTTTCCATAAAGGAAAGGGAATGCTAAACTCTCGCATCTCTCATTTCTAACAGGTCTGTAATTATGTTCTGTTTATCTAAATCCTTTCTTAGAGTCATAAGGAGATTGTTGGGCTCTTATCCACTTCAAATGACATGTGGTGGTGATGTGCATTACTCAGCTGATAAACGTCTAAAGGGATCTGTGAGTGAAGCGAACTGTGTTGCTGTGTGGGCCTGTGAAGCACTTCAGGAGTTGTGGGGGATGATAGATTATATAGTGGTACCCAAAGTTTACCCATCTGCTTGGTGGGTGACAGCTGCCAATGCCGATGGCTTTACCAAATTTAAACACCACCAGTTTTAATCCTTACCTGGCAAGAGGCTTTGGTGATCACAGCATGTTAGTGTTGTATCTGCATCTCTCCCATGTGCTAAGGGTACCTGTTTCTATGCAGGCACTTTTGAAAACTTGGTAGGCAAGGGCCACATGGACCCAGGGAGCATTCAGCCCATGCTTCCAGAAATTAACTGGAAGAAAGCAGAGTTCACAAGATGCAGAAGCTTAGTTACTGTGGAAAAAAAAAGTCAATCTTCTATCTTCTCTTTGTGTTGCAATTTTTTCAGTTTCAATAACCTCATTGTCATGGTAATGTATGGAGCACCACTTTGTTAAGATGTACTACCCACCTGCCTAATGGGATCATTTGTTTTATTCCTTCCTCTCTCCCTTCCTCCCCCCAAACCTCCAAAACAAAATTGGACACTCAGTATCGTGGATGGTAGGTCTTGAGACCTTGACATTCTGCCAAAATTTTAGACTACTTGCTTTGATGTTTAATCATAATTGAAGAAAAGAAGCTTTTAGTTTAATTTTTAACTTTTGTTTAATTATAATTTCTTTTACATTGAGGATCTGTAGGAGGTCTATGTGCATAGAGAGATTTATTTCCTCCTCTCTTGCAGTGGGGAATGACAGGCACTAAAGGAGGCAAGGTGATTGAATATTTCCCCTCAGGTTTTACTGCCTGTTCTCAAGGGGTTTTAAGCCACATATTAAGACTTTCTTTTGGTGGCAAAATGGCATACTGTGCCATCGTGGTTCTTCAATTCATGTTGTGGAGATTTCATAGATTTGTACGTTTTTGAAGTCTCAATAATAATTAAATGAGCCCTTTGCTCATAGTTGAAAGAATTTTGTGGTGTTTTAGTGAAACATTTATGGTCTCATGTTTTGTCCAATTCTTCTTTGTTAAAAGAGACACATTTTGTCAGCTCTTGCATTAGAAAAACTCCTTTGAGCTCTCGTGGTGATAGTAGGATACTGTCAGACCTAAAATCTTTTTTGCAGTCTCTCTGTATACTAGTAGATGTCTGAATAGAATAATTCAGAAAGGCAGCTATGCTTACATTATGCCTTTGTAACATTTTAAGACATACATAATTCATGTCTTGTGAGTTTCTTAGAGAAATTAAGATGCGGTTGTATAGACAGGCATGCAAGTGGCAACAATTCCATTTGGAACCTTTTTGTTTTTATATGAGCCTACAGATGATCAAAGGACACTTTATAAGTTCTGTCCTCTGCAGTCATTTGTGAGCAGAGAACATGGTTTATGACTTTGAAAATATAATCTAGTCTCCAAGCTTTACATAATTCTACATGTTTATTGCTGCAGAAGAAAGCATTTTATGTTGATTTTTGGAATCAAGACTGACTGTAGGAAAGCTGGACTGAGTTATCTCATGCTCCAGCATCTAGAAACCTTCATCACCATGCCCGTTTAAATAGGTGCCCATCAGTCAGTTTTCCTTCACATAAGGACCACCTACACTCTGCTCTGCTGCCACACAGACTAAGGAGTACTTAAATTGGTTCGGGGTTTATTGTTTATTTTTAACATGATGGTAGGTGGAATTCAAAGTACCTGCTCCGCAGTAAAATCCCTCCCAATGGGGGAGCCAAGTGAAAGCATACTCACAAAGGAAGATATTTTTTTTGTTCATCCCCACTAGTTATTCTTAAGTAAATGCACCTCTGTTTCCCTAATGAGGATTTACATTGAAATTGCTATATTTTTAGTGGTCATCTTGTAAAGCACACATATTTTTTCTTGGGATACATGGAGACAGCAAATATGACATTATGTAGGAGACAAGATTGTCCTCTTACCTCTGGTTTCCAGAGATTTCAGTCTGCTGCTTTTTGCACATTTGAAGTTCACATACTAATAGGAGGAATGTTGACCTAATGGATTATTTTAATTGAATGACCAGCCATATCTTGTTTTATTAGACCTGCAGAACGGTATGAACAATTTGCTAATTCTGTACCTAGTGTAGTACCACCTTAGAAAAGCACATTAAGAATAAAAATAACCGCTTCCAGTCCCAGTGTGGAAGCAAAAAGACAACACTTTTTCAGTCACCTATTGAAGTGATGACGATGCATTGTAGAAAATGGGCATGATGTGGCCGCTTTTATTAGTGTATTAGCATAGTTTTATGTTTTTAGATGGCCATAAATGACCGCTCATAACAAGATCCAGATAATCATTTCAACATGTCTAAGGTTAAGCATAAGATGCCAGAACTGAAAAACATTGAAAAGTACTGCGGTATATGGCACTTGAAATAAAAAATCTGCCATATTCATTCAAACTACAGGCTTAACAAATAGGAAGGTGGGACGAGGTAGGCTCATGATGCTACCAGTGCATTTTTCTTGTTACAGAGAAATCTAATTAATTTGCCCTCTGGGCGTGTATTTGAGATCATTATAGTATAAGCTCTTAAGTGTTTTATGAACAATTATTTTGTACTGAGGAATTTTTAATAATAAAGATAAATAATGATATAATAGAGATAATATTTAATAACAATATTTTTCTAGTAATAATATTTTGTAATAACAATTATTATATTTTGTAATAAGAAAAACATTCTCAGAAAGCTCGAAAACCTCTCTGTGTTCAGGATTCAGCTAGCACTTATTTCCCAACAGGAGACCTGTGTGTCCTGAGGAACTACCATTGTGGTATCTGGCTATTTCAGTGACACACAAAGCTGCAGCCCTGAATCCTCCTGCAGCGGTGGGGTCTACTCAGCCAGATGATAATAGATGTCACTGACAGGTATACCCATAACAAACTGCCTGTGTGGTAATCAGAAGAGTAGAAACTGTTTGCAGTGGTAACAGATGCAAACAATAAATGCCCTACTTGAGTCCTGTAATTAAATAGCAAAGCAAACACTGAGGCATTAGATAACCACAAAATATGTTTGTGGCTCAGACCTTGTGAACATTTTTCTTTGCTTGCTGACAAGATAACAGAAAAGGTACCTAAGCATAACATAAAAATGAAAAACACCTTTTCCTTACTCAGTGACGGTTTGGAAATGCCATGCTACAGGTTTCTTAGCTTCTTTAGTACTGTCACACTTTTGGCAGCTGTAGGATGAATAATTTTGTAAGGCTAGGTTCAGAATATGACTAAGTATTCAAGGGCAGGCTCTTAAGGAGCATACTTTTGTGAGTGGTGGTTTGTGTGAAAACACGTGTTGTGAACCAACACCACCATCACATAATGTCTTGTCCACAAGACAGCAAAGGTCTAAAGGGTCATTTTGAAAGGGTCAGAGCAGCACCGTGGCAGAGGAGCTGTCACCAGCTTTACTGTGTCCTCTGCAAACCAGGGAAGGCTCCAGGAGCAGACTTTGAGCAGATCCTGACTGAAATGCCCCCTTGGCTGCAACCTTGTTGTTCTAATGCTAGTCCTTGCCACAGCAGCTCAGTGCCTGACTTGGAAGTGGCAGGGCTTAGCCACATTCCTGTAGGAGCAGCAGGTCTCCTGCATGCTCAAGTGATCCCCTCTAGTGGCACTAACAATATTCTGCACTTTTCTGCTCTTGTAGACTTGGACAAGTGTTTTTTTACGGGAAAGAGGGAAAGTCACCCAGAGCTGAAGTGCCCTGGCAGTGAAGCAGCTGCAGGATCAAAATCAGAACCAGGATATCTGTCCATTTGCTCCAACCTCCTCCATCACATTGCCATAGCTGCAACAGCAGCTCCAGCCCCAAAGTGGTACTTTCCTCTGTCTCTGTGTCCCCTTTCTCCCAACCCCACCACATAGGGATGCTTGGAGAAGGGCAGCAAATGATAAAATCAGGAATGTGAAAGAACCATTGCCTCAAACAGGAGAAAAATAAATGCATGCAAACTTGAGAGTAAAATTCTTTGGTCAGTCTGTAAATCTATCTGGCACCTTCTCTTCAATTCAATGAAAGAAAGGAAAGGGTTGACAAACAGCTCTTCACAGATGCCTTCCAAAGCATTATGGTTTTCTTACGAGGCTGAAGCAGATGAATATAACTTCTTTTGGGAGAAGATATGGAAGTCTATTTTGTTTGTATTTTACCAGTGGGAAATGCCAGGCTAGTGGAATGATTGCACCTCTCTATTAGCTTTATTGCACCTTCCCTTGAGAATCCTTTGTTTATATCACTCAGGGATATTGCAAATAAATTATTCTCACATAGAATGAAGTCAATATTCCCCAGGCTGGGGAAGATTAGCACAAATTAAATCCCAAATTTCCACACCTGAGGCCAATAGCACTTTATTAACTTTTATTGGACACAGATAATTGCTATAAATATATTGTATCATTAATTGTGTAATGCATGAATTTATAAAAACTTACAGCAAGTAAGATTTTGCAAGCCTGCTGCATAGCTCACACAGAAAATTAGACTGTTTAATTGAAGAAAAAACTCCCTTCAAATACAATAGAAATCTTGTGGAAGAGCATCATTTGGGTGAAGAAAGATTGTCAGGTCTATTTCATTAGCAACCATTTTCTTAAGAATAGTCTGTTTGAAGCAGTGCAATTTAATGTGATGTAGGGAGTGCCTGTTTAAGACCTTTCCCTAGCATTTGGTCAGTGTTCCCGCTACGCTTTTTGTGGCCTAGATATTCCAAATGTATGCCTTTATCAGCTGCTCATTTAGGAGTGGCTTTGTTTAGTCTTCTCTGTCTCTGTGCATTTATCTACATCTGTCAGATCTCCAAATGTGTCGCACCGCATTTGTCAAAGACAGTTTATTATTTGTCCGCTGCTCCTGACTGCAGGAACCTGAGAAGGGGCGTTTAAAATGCTAAATATGCGGCTTTCAACTTACTCAGGCATCAGTCTGTAAAAATCAGATTTAAGTATTAATACTCCAAAGGTTGCGACTGTCAAGCTCCAAGGGACTGAACAACAGTACTGTATTTTTAAATCTAGTTGGTTGTTTCCTTTTGAAAATTTTTCAGTCTAGCATTGAAATAGCAGGGTCAAAAATGCAAATATCCATTTTTAAAAAATAATTTTTGAAATGTAAGTTGTTAAATTCCGTAATGAAGCAGTAAGGAGCCACACTTGCCCTTTTTATGCACTTTGTAGCTTATGAACTATTTTTTCTACTTCAAAGGCTTTTTACATTTAAAATAGTGTCTTTGCTATTTTTCTGTCTTTGCCACAGGGCTTTGAAAGTCTAGTAGTAGGGTCATATCTTGTTATAGCTGAACAATCCTGAATGATAACATATGCAATGATTTCGTGGAGTGCATAGTCCTAAAAGGAAAAACATTTTAAAGCTTGATTTCTGTATATTTGTATGCCTGGATGGGTGCACAACAAAGAGGTGTGGATTCTTCAAGTCATAAGCAAGGAAAGGATGTCTCAACAAAACATCTGCTGTTTAAAGCAAGAAAAAAAGGAAAAGAGTATTTTAGTGTAATCAATTCTTTGACTACGGCTTGTCTTACCCTTTCCCTAGTGGTGAAAGTTGCTGTTGGTTTCAGTAGTGAAATTCCTTGTTTGTGGAAAACTTAGACATCATTGCCAGAGTGGATTTTATTCCCCAGATTTCTAGTGAAGTCTGTCTGTTACTGTAGAACACATACAGGTCTGTGTAACACCCTGGAGATGGCAATTTTTAAAACTGCTGGTACTTCATATTTTCAGAGTGCTCTTCATTTTCATCTCTGTGGGTGCTGATCAGACTAATAAACTTCTCAGCCTTCAAAAACATGATTGTGTGGAAAGCCTGATAACCAGAGGAGAAACACTTAAGTGTAGGTTATCCGTACTAACCACTTTTTTCCTACTCCATAGAAGCCCTTTGTACTGGAAAAAATTGCCTCACTTGCATGTAGAGTGTGTTAGTCACTAAGGGTAATGATATAACCTAACTGGAACTGTCACCAAAACAGCATATTTTGTAACATTGCCCCTGTCATTCCTGTCTAAAAATGTGGATAATAATCAGATCCCAGAAACCAGTCATCTCTGTATTTTTATTTCTTCTTTCTAGGATATGTTTTTGTAGTACAGTTAAATCAGAGGTCCATGGCATATGGCTTTTTGCTGCATGAATTGCTGCTGATGTGAATGTCAGTGGGCATATAATACCAGATTTTCATTTTGTGAATCACAATGCATGGAATTCAGCCTGAGATCTCCCCAGACTACAGACCTTATTATAGGCAAATAAAAAAGGGAAGGAAGGGCGGAGAGGTGATGTGTTGAAGATTTTGTTTCAGTTGAAATGAGGTTATCATGATGAATGATGCAGCTGACAATGAGATTTTTATAGCCTCTCTTGGAGTAGCAGAAGCGCTTGTATTATTGCTGGTTCACTTTAAGTAATTGTAAACTAAATAGCACCATGGTTGAAAAGAGCAGCAGAAATCTTTCACATGTGTCTCATAAGCAAAGCCAGGGTGCTTTGTTGTTTTTATCTCATCTGTCCTTATACAAATGTCCTTCATTGTTTGCGGTTTACATCTCATGTATTGTCTTGATTGAATATGTCAGTCACCATTAAAAAGGCACTTTCCTGTCAGTCACTGCTGCTGCCTGTCTCTATTTTTAGCACATGAGGTAATAGCCCTGTGTCTGACAAACTGATCCTGCTACCTGATGCACCATTGTAAATTAAGGTTGACTGTGCTAGAGGCGTATGGGAGGGGAGGGCTGCTGGGAGCTATGAGAGGAAAGAATGGTGTGCAGTTGTGGGTGGGCTCTCCTCTCCTTTACCCACATCAGCTACGTATTTCACAGGTTCACAAGTTATTCCAAGTTGGAAGGGACCCACAAGGATCATCTAGTCCAACTCCCAAGCGACTCCCACACAGGGATCGCTCCCCCAACCCCAGAGCCATGGGCACCACGCTCTGTCCCTCTGAGCCTCCCATCATCTACACCATGTCACTGAGTTCCTCATCCAGTCTTTTCTTAAACTCCTCCAGGGAGGGTGACTCCACCACCTCCCTGGGCAGACCGTTTCAATGAGTGATCACTCTCTCTGTGAAAAACCTCTTCCTAACATCCAGTCTAAACCTCCCCTGTCATAGCTTAAGGCCATGTCCTCTTGTTCTGGTGCTGGCAGCCTGAGAGAAGAGATTTACACCCATCCGACTACAACCATGCTCACTGGGCCAACAGAGCTACACGCCTCTAGTGGCTCTCCATAGGTGACCTTGAGCACCAGCATTCGTGAAGCTAGAGCAGAGCTAGTCTGAAGAGCTTTCTTAGGTGACCAGAATTTAAACTGGGCCTTGGTGTGCTAGTGTGAACTGTCCTCAAGTTCACAGAGACTGAAAAGTGGGAAAGTAGAAGAGGATGGGACATGAGAGGTTTAGCACATGCTTTCTGAAAGAAGCATTAGGTTTTACACCACAGAATATTTGGCCTTGAGACCACAGCAGAGGCAATTGTTACTTGAGATGGTAGTAAAGCTGAGATGTGAACTTAGGTTCTGCCACTTTTCCACTGATTGCTAAGTAGCTTACTGGAGGATGGGAGGTGGTGTGTTTGCCTCTGAAAGTGGTGAGGCTCTTTTTCCTTTGCCCTCTCACCTCTGTGCTGTGGATTTGAATAGTATGCAAAAATCGTGTGGATTTATTGATGACTGAAAAATAATTTATTGAGACGCTCCATCCCAGTTCCTCAAGTTACTTTTATGTGTGGGTCATGGCAAGCAGAGAAGCAAAACTGCTCGTAACACACGAAAGCTGAAGAATATCACCTTAATATCTGAGCCCTGGCTGGGCATTCGCTTGGGAGTTGGACTAGATGATCCTGTGGGTCCCTTCCAACTCAGAATAACCTGTGAACCTGTGAGCACAGGAACAGAGGGATTTGGTATTATTTAAGTATATTAATCCAAAGAGCAGAGTGAGGTGAAGGAACAAATACCAAATTCTCTGTCAGAATCCTTTAATAAGATATTGTATGGGCATTAGCTGGGGAGTTGGACTAGATGATCGTTGTGGGTCCCTTCCAACTCATAGTATTCTGTGATTCTGTGATTTGTGCAGATGATTAAAGATCTTGCCTTGTCAGTTGTAGATATCATGCCACAACCATGAAACTGAAATGCTCAAGAACCATCCTTGAATCAGGAATGTCGGGTCTGCTTCTAGAAGAGTGGAAGCATCTGTGGAAACAGCTTTCACAAGTTTTGAATTTTATGGTAATTTTTCTCTCTGGAGACATATCTTCAGATTTCAAGCATCAGTTTTCCATCTTAGGGAGACCAATAGATCTTTGCTGTGTTGCTGATATAAGAATCTCAGCACCAAGAACTTAGAAATTGCAGTTGTACCCTTTTTGCTTGAATAGTAAATTGCTATCTAGATATTTTCCTTGTACTTAATCAAGAGTCCAAAGGAAACTACAGATTTCATCGTATCATTGTTTGGTTGTCAGCCTCTTCAGAAGCAATTGATCAGTCCTTCATAGTGAAAAGTCACACAGTAGAAAAATGAAACATCCTTGTTTTTGTAAAATCAGATGTGTGAGATAAATGATGTAATCTTGTAGCTGTCAAGATTTTCATATTCCTTCCAAGAACTCATTTCTATGTAGGTTATGGATCTGAAAGTTGTAACAGGGAGGTTTTCTTCCCAGTTATTTTCTTTTTTTTTTAATATGAATTGATCTGATTGTCATATAACTGATTTTTTTTTCAAAAACATACATATAAAGTAGTGGCTGTATTTAGAAATCTCATTCGATTTCTCTCTCTGTTCTAAACTGAACCTTCCTTTTGCCTCTCTCCCTGCTCAATGCTCCAACCAGATTTATTCTCCGTTTCCTTCTGCCTGTCCTCTTTCCTTGGAGCAAAGGCATGGCTCATAGCACTTGCACCTGCCTTAAGGAGGGTGCTAATGACTTTTCTCACTTTCTGGCTGAATGTACCTGCTGACTACTTTGCACAGCCACGTCTCCCATCAAGACGTCAGAAAAGACTGTTTGAGGTCATAGAATATTGGAAGGCAGTTTGTGAAGGGTTATTGGCAGCTACGCATTTCAGCAGTGGTAGAAATCTGAAAGCCACTGTAAAAATCGTAAAGTCAACATTTTAATAATGACAACAGAGAATAGGATATTCTTTTATCTAGCCTAATTCTGCATAAATCAGGGTGCAAAGTTTAATTTACTTAAAGAAAAGAGCTATCTCCACCAATCTGGGAGATAAACCTCAGGTAGAATGTATTGTGTGTGTGCAGCTTGAAAATGGTTTCAGTTATATATGTGGCCTAAATGGCCCTTCACTGTGTAAAATCTTTAAATTACCAGCTAAGGCAAAATCTTTAAATTGGTGGTTCTACTTGAGGAGAAAAGAAAGAAAATATCACCATAAAACTTATTTAGCTTTGCATGGGTTAGGGGGTTTTTATTGCCTTGTTGCTTTTAAGCTCCAGAGAACAGGATGTTTCATAGCTGCTCAATTTGCTTTAGTTGTTACCATTTGAAAGAGTTTGATGATTCTAATTTTCTTCTCTATGCTTCTTGATTTTAGTAGACATGTCTCCATTTTAGTAGTAGAGTAATGCTTCTCAGTGTCTTGCGTTGATTTTTATGGCGACCAGGGCTTCGATATTAATTTTTCCTGATATTTCTTTGATATTAAAAGCTGAAGATAGATGATTGCCAATGCAAAGTGAGGACTCAGACAGAATAATTCCATGTTTTGCGAATATAATTGTAGGTTCTTGCTTGTAGGATGTTCAGTGAGTTGATGAGTACCATGAATCAGCAGTGCTGCCTTGTGTGGACTAAGTGCATGCTGGGTTGCATTTGCTAAAACATAGCTAGTACGTCAGAGGAAGGGATTCTTTCCCCCAGTCTCGCCTTTATGAGGCAGCAGCTGGAAGACTGTGTCCAGTTTTGTGCCCCGGGAATGTGGACAAATTGATGAAATGTAGCTAATCCAGCAAAGGGCCACTAGTATGACTAAGGACAATGGAGCGCTTGGTATTCAAGAAGAATGTGAAGGACCCAGATTTGTTCATCCTAGAAAAGACTGAGGACACAAGAGTGGAGCCATTTGTATCGTCTTCCATGATTTGAAACAAGAAGCTGACAAGATGCATACCCTTCTCAGAAGCACACAGTGAAAGAAGAAAGGATAAGCTGCAATGAAGAAGCCTTTGACACGGTTTCCCACAATAAGCTTCAGGAGAAACTTGTAAAGCACGGGCTGGAAAAGAACATTTTATGCTGGGTTACAAACT
>WEKX01015742.1:1718-47416 GCA_013390025.1 Pitta sordida | reverse complement strand
CTGCGGGGAGGTTGCAGCCAGATGGGTGTAGACCTCTTCTTCCAGGCTGACGACACCAGAACGAGAGGGCACAGCCTCAAGCTATGCCAGGGGAGGTTTAATCTTAACGTTAGGAAGCGGTTTTTCACGGAGAGAGTAATTGCATATTGGAATGGGCTGCCCAGGGAGGTGGTGGAGTCGCCATCCCTGGAAGTGTTTAAGAGAAGACTGGACGAGGAGCTTAGTGACATGGTCTAGCTGGTCTAGCTGGGGGGTGTAGGGCTGGATGACCCTGGGCCCCTTCCGGCTCGGAGTGGCCTGCTAGATTGTGAGGCATCTAGGTTGGTATTATGCTCTGGGATGTGCTCTTGGTTGCTGTACGGGTATTAGATGGTGAGTTGGACTAGATGATCCTTGTGGGTCCCTTCCAACTCATAATTTTCTGTGATTCTGTGTGATTCTGTGAAGGAAATTATTAGGATGTAAGAATAAAATACTCCCAACTACTTATACTGGTGCACCATTGGAACCAATGACAGAGAGATTATGGAATCTTCATCCATGGAGGAACTCAAAACTTGCACTGACTTCCCCTGAGGAACCCGATTTAAGTGCGAAGTTAGCTCTTCTGTATCTGCAGGACTTGAATGATGCCTAGAACTTTCTAGAAACCTGAAGTATTTGTTTAAAAACCACTTTCTTATCCATTATGAAATAGGGACAAATTCATAGCATTAATCATCATTAAAACAAACTCAGATGCAACATCAAGCAATCTCATAAACTCTATCTAATAGTAAATAAAGTGCAAAAGATCCTTGTGACGGATTCAGGAACCACTGCTGAACTGTTATTACTCAGGGCGTTCAAGCTCCTTCAGAAGTTGAAAGAATTTCCTCAAATTTTTCTTGCTAACATTTACAAATATATGTTTTACTAAATATTTACCGCCCGCTAATACCGCAACTCAGCTGACATTGTGACTTGAACTCCAATACTTAAAGCAGGCCATGTGTGTACACATTGCAGTGATGTTTGGCTACCGGTAGACTGGTTGGGAGGCCTTATTGTTTTGTAGTTGGTTGTTGGGGGTTTTTTGCTTTTTCTAAATGCTTGTCGTGTACACAAACCTTTGTTTTAGTGAAAGCTCCACTGCCTATAGGTTGTAACTTCATGTACAAGCTGTCATTTCACCATCCTGAGAAGTTTCAGACACTTCTTTTAAGCAAAGGTTTATGACCACAGGGGAATATCATTTAAATTGATAGAACATACAAAGAGTGAAAAACGAGAAAGGAAAAGTGGTGTTAAGTGGTTTTTAACTGAACAACAAGAATACATAAGTGATGTCTCATTGCACGGTGCCTGGAAAATTAGTGTTAGAGATGAGAACTTAGCCCACATGTCACTTGTCAGTACTTTAAGGACAGGACAGCCATATCTTGGTTTCTTTTCTCATGTCCTGATACACAATTCTGTAGAGCCAGGAGACCTTTTGTCTCTCCATGGTGGAAGTACCTTCCACATTAAAGCAAAATATTTTCTCTTCACAGTGTCACAGTATTAGCAAGGTTGGAAGACCTTGGAGATCATCAAATCCAACCTGTAACCCAACACCAACCCGTTGTCTAAACTATGTCACTAAATGCCTCATCGAGCCTACTCTTAAACACCTCCAGGGATGGCGACTCCACCACCTCCCTGGGCAGACCATTCCAATGAGAGGTCATTCTCTCTGAGAAAAACCTCTTCCTAACATCTCATTTAAACCTCCCCTGGCATAGCTTGAGACCATGTCCTCTCGTTCTGGTGTCATCCATTTGTGTCCTTTAAATGTTTAAGTAATTAAATGGTTAGATGCAGCATTTGCTGCACTTTTGAAGTAAGTGAAATGAAAATGTGTGGCAATTTGAGACAGTAATGAGTAAGATAAGGATAAAAGGTGGCATTCACACTGACTTCTTGTGCACAATCTCTCATGCACAGAGTTAGAAGCAGAAAAACATTGAGAGCAATTACAAGAGAACCCGAGGTGTCCGATTTTGTTTTCCTCTCTTGCAAATGGCCAGTAAGACTATATTCATAAATGACAATTTAATAGCCAACCAGTATTTATCAGTATGTGCGTATATGAGCAGAGCATTTTCAATGCTCACTGTGATACCCAAGGCAAACAAGGGCAACATTTTGCCCACAATAAGCCCAGCACCACAACTGGCTTTGGGTGGCTGGACTTCTGCAGCTGGCACAGGTGTTACGGATGCTTTGTGTTAGGCACCACTAGACAGGACAACAGCTCAGATGTGGAATGCAGCCAGACCTCCAGACCTAACTGTGGGCTGCAACTTGGATAGAAAGGTTCTCTAGAGTGACAGCATTAAAAAAAGAGTTATAAAAGAGCTTCCAGGAAACTTTGCATGCTACAAAGCAAAGCTGTTCTGATTCAAATAAAAGGGCTGCAGAGAAACCAAGAAAACCAACAAATCTCTTCTTTTTATTTTTCCAGGTAGTACAAAGTGTTATTAAAAAAACATGCACACACACAAAAAGTTAAAAATATGTTCAGAAATACATAAAAGCAAGAAAAGCAGGCAGAAAAATAGTGCAAGCACCATTAAGCTGCAGAAATTTCTCCTGGACACATTGCAGCACCTTTTCAAAGCAACATATGGGATTTATTCTGGTGACTCTAATTTTAACATGAATGGGAGTCACGTGGAATACTCCTGGAATACTGCTTTGAAAATATATCCCTACATGATTAAAGAAGACTGAAATCTTTTTAAACATCTATTTTTACTTTTTTCAAACCAATTCGGAAATGTTTCTAAAGGAAAGCCTTAATGGAATGAAAATGGTCCAACACTGAATAAAGCAGTAATGTAACAGGTAGAAATACTACCGACTTAGCACTAGCACTATAAGCACACTTAGCACTATACATACATTTGTGCTTCAGAGGCTGGAAAATGAAGAGTAAAGAAAACAGAGTTTGTATTCACTGTTTCAATTTTTCTCTGCATTGCCTGACCTTTATAAATTTGTCTCTTAACTCGGAAGATGAGGTAATCTTTCCACCTACCATGTGCAAAGAGCAGAGGGTTCAACAAAGAGGTGGGATTTATCTCTGCGGTGGCAAGCTTTGCTGTGCTGCAGTATTGACAGCATCTTTAGCTCATGGATGATTAAGACTGAAAAAATATGTACTCTGAAGATCGATTAGGGAGACACTTATTAGCAGGAAGGAAGTTCTGAGCAGATTCAACAGCTCTGACAAAGTGAGCCAGAACACTGATAGAGCTGGGCTTGGTGTGTGGGCTGAATGTGAAGTAGGGTTGCTGGAGGGAGGTTCAGAGAGTCATTTCTGACAGCCGGTCCTTCCTACCCATCTTTGGAGAAAACAGTCTTAACAGTTTCTTGAAATGTTTTGAAAAGCATAAGAGAGAAAATGTCTATAAAGCCATATTGATGAATACAGACATGAGGATAGTGAGGAGTATGGACAGTCATCTGGTGTCCTTCCAAAAATGCAGAGAAAGAGGGAAAAGTTTCTTTTCCTTCTCAAATAATTTTTTTTCTCTCTTTTTTCTAAACTGAGGTGTAACAAATGTTACACCTTTTATAACTTTAGTTTTGCATGGGCTGCTGCTTTAATGCTTGAGGATCTCCTCTGATTGTTTGTAATTTCTCATTGCCTGTCTTACTAATAGTTATCCATCCTGACATCAGAGACACACACACATAAAAAACCAATTGCCTGCCTTTTATCCTTTTCATGAAATCTTTACCAGTGATATATTATATCACGATGCTGAACTCCCCTGTCCTTCGTATCTATTGACCTTGAATGTTTCTCCAGTCATTCCAACATAGTTGTCACTTCCCAGACTTAAACATGAGATGCAACAGGCGGCATAAAAGAAAGAGTATTTATGTCTGCCTTATTTGAGCAAGACACTTCGTTTAAGCAAGCCTATTTATACAGCAAGGTTATTTATACTACGTTTGGTTGTGAATGGGCGTGTGTGGGCATGCTTCTGTTGTGCATGCAACACGTGTTTGGGGTATGTATATTTGGCTGCACATTTCCATGTACATGGATTGCAAAAGTGGCTGTTAATGTCTTTGAGCAGGGTATGTTTGCAATGCCCAGCTTTGGGAGGCTTTGAAGTGCAGATGCTGAAGTCCAGTGCTGCCAGAGGCTGACACAGAATAGGAGCATCAGTAGCTCATTTTGTGTACTGCAAATTATCTTGTGAGGGTATGGAGGATATTGCCCTTTCTCGGTGAAGCTGTGTTCACTCAGTCAATTGCTCCTATTAGAGTATCGTTGCAATAACTACGTGGTAAACAGCCCTAACTGTTCATTCAGCTTATGTGAGCATTGCTTTGACTTTTATTCCTGCGTGAGGTAGAAGCAAACAGAACACATTCTTCTCAAGAAAATTCGTTGTGCTCTTGCTTGATCTGGAAACTAGATTCATGTTTTCTGTTCTTTTCATTGACTGTTGTCTTGGCAATCCCTTTCTGCACTGACAGAGCCTTATGATACTTATCCTTCCCTGCAAGCCTGTAATGTGAAAGTAGTGTGAAAGGAATGTGAAAAAGGGTGGATAGGCCCTCACCAACAGCAGAAATAGTCTGCAGGTCCTTCAGCAGCAACTGAGAAGGTGAACCAAGGCAAAAACTCTGTAATTGAGTTATTCTCAGCACACTCTTTCTAAACATCACCAATTACTATTGTCATTCTGGACTTAAAGGTGAATAATCACACCAATATGTTCCTCTCATGGCTGCTGGGTGCCTGATTTTTACTCTTAAATACAATACAGCAGAAGCTTTTGAAGTTAAAAATGCACATAGAAAACTCTCCTCAATAAAAAATCCAATTTTTTTTCCTCGAATGCCAACGCTAGCACTATATACTGGGTTTTTAGAAATCCAGAGGTGTTTGCTAGCATCATTCATTGTGCCATTCTTAAGGGTCTGTTGGATAAAACCCAAAGCCCCTGCTTCAGGTCTCAAACTACTAATATCTTCCCCATTAGCAAGAGAACATGAGTTTTTTGTGGACAGATTTACTCTTCCTGTGCAGCAGATGTGCTGACACATGGGTTTCTGCAGTCAATGGTGTAAATAATCTCTGTTTAAGTAGTTTTTAAATACCTACTTATGTAATTAACATATTAAAAAAATCATACATCATTATTTAAACAGTCGAGGCAGCAGCAGACAAAGTTCAGATAACAAAGACAGAGGAATTTTTCCTTTACTATTTTGACCCTCCTATAGTTCTTTGGTTTTGTTAAAAGTAGAAAAGTTAAAGAAATAATTCTGTGTTGTTTCATATGATTGAGCAGAGATTTACTCTTTATCTTCCGTAAGAAGAAAAGTGCAATGCACTAATGAATACGATGGAGAGCATGCGTGCATGTAAGAGAGGCAAGACCAGGTGCATACAGGATGTAATTTGTTTCAGCAGTGTTAGGACAGTGTACATTCCTCAGTGCCTGTCCTATGGATACCCAGGCATTAAATGGAAGTCTTAGACCGTTTGTATTGCAGATAAATCCATCTTCTGTTGTTTGTTTGGCAGTCTGTCCAAAGCATGAGCTGCAGAAATAGCTAAAGATGGAAGAATATTGCAGATAAAATGCTGCAGTGATGTGAAATTCTTCTTTCCTGGACATATGTACTCCAGACCAAATGATTGAATGGGAGAACTGAGATTACAGTGACAGGGCTGAAAATTCTCTTAGTACACTACAAAGGGGTTTGATACAACAGTGTTATATGTATTTGAACAAAGTGGGCAAAGGAGGCACCAGGGAAAATCCTAGCCACAGCTGTGGGTGAAGAATATGGGATAGATTTGGCAGATAGTGTTCATATAGGATGAATGTACTGGAATTTGTAAAAGTCACATAGTGATTTCTGAGCCTCTTACACTTGTGTATTTAAGAGTACCATGTAAGGAATCTTGAAGCTGATGATGTATACTGTGAAACCTTTTGCTCTCTGCTGTCTGGATTTATTACAACTGATTTGAAATTCTTCAGTGCCCTCTCATGCTATATGACTGCAATGTATGTTTGAAATGGCAAGACTTAAAGGTTGCAGACAGCTGCAGGGGCTTGTGTATTTTAAGAGCTTTTTTAATATGATAGCTATCCAAAGACAAGCTAACTATGATTGTATATGACACTGCCGCCAAACCTAAACATCACTTGAAGTTGTTTGTCAGATAGGGCTCTGCTGTACCCAATATCAAGGTTAGAAATATTTTCTTGTTGTTGTTTCCGCATGTATCAAAATCTATCCAACTAAAAAATTTGTTCACTGTGACAGAATAGTCTTCCTCTAAGCAAATCAGTTTCTCTTTCTTCCTTTTTTAAATGAGGTTTCTTATACGTGGTTGTGGTGTCTTTCTTCTTTTTATTTGTTTGGGGGGTTTTGTTTTTAAGATGAGGATATTTTGGTACTAAAAAGCGAGGCATTTTAGATCTTCTTGGAGTTAACACTGGAGGTGGAAATGGAGCCTACAGTTGTCTTCTCTAGACTAGGAAGTCTTCTTTCACTACCCAGGCTATGTGTAATCATTTAGCAGTAGGAAAACTGAGAAATATTCATGTCAGTTCCTGTAGCCAATTTCAGAATTTTTTGTGGGCTGCCTTTGGCTTAGCTGAAGAGCTTCAGTTGTCAGAGAAGATGAAGAAGAATTGCAAATTCAACACTCCTAGACAGTCATCATCCAGACTGCTATTGTGTATGTCCAGGACTGATGGATGAAATTCTATAAAGCTTGGATTTCTTTTGGATAAGACAAGTGGAGATTTTCTTTAATGCATGTCCCTGTATCTTGAAGGCTTTTAACATGTATGTATATGCATCCTCAGAAGGGGGACAAGCTGCCCAGTGGTGCAGGAAGGTACTTGAATGCTCCTTGTGCTCAAAATATAGGGTAAGGTAGTGAACACTGAATGTGCACAATGGTGCTTAGATGGTGGAAATTAAATCTGTCCGTGCTTTGCAGAGTGAAAGATTCTGTGGTTTTGTAATTCATTATAGACCTTCTGGGTGCCATGGTGGCAGATCACCTCTGAAAGTCATGTCTAATCTCATTTGCAAAGCTGTGTTCCTGTCTGTTTTCAGCAGCTTATGTATCACTTGGGTGTTTCTAGTCAGATAATCTTTGTGGTTTGTAGTAAGGTTGTCTTAAATAGCAGAAAGATTGCTGTTTATGCTGTAGCCCAGCGTTTTCATTTTACTTCGTGTTAATGCGTTGCTGTCCAAAAACTTCTTTCAGGTGCATTAGTATTGGGGAAAAAAATAAAATCTCTCAGACCTTATCACTTGAAATAAAGTGTAGGGGCCTCTTGATAAAAAGCCATAACATTTTTTGATATCAGGATTTGGGAAAAAACCAAAATGTGCCCTTGAAAGTGTCTGAAATACTTGTTTGTATAATCTACAGAGTAGATCCTACATGACACTTCAAAAATACAGATGTGGAAGGGAAATCTACAGGTATTACTGGAACAAATTAATAGGACTAGCTGTTCCTGTTACAAATCACCTGCTTCTACAAATAGACTTGAAAGGACCCGAAAGTTTACTGAAAATTAGCAGGTAATTTATGGCTCCGGAAGACGCATCACTGGGAGCCAACCAGCTAGTCTGTGGCTTCGGAAGTGTTAGTAGGTTAAGCATCTTCCTCTTCAGGTATCTAGGCTAAAAAAAGAGAAACCCACGATCTAGAAGGATGAGTAAGTATTATGTCATCGCTGATTGTTCCTGAGCTCCCACACACAATGGGTCCTAGCCCATGACAGCATACTGCTGAGAGCTGCTGTCAGATTGACAAGTAGCAGCTTCGGTGTGAAGCCTTCCTGGAAATCTTTCATCCCTTTGGTTGAACAGCATCATTTTATCCATTTTATCCTGCTACCTTAGAAGATTTTTTCTTCACAAGTCTCATTTATTATGTTGCTTTGAAATTGCCTACATTTCTCTAGCCTTGAATTTTTTATCTCCCTTAAAAGCTTTCTTAGGTATCTGTGTTCTGCCCTTCTTTAGAGCACAATGAAATTCTTAGTGTGTTTATTCTCACAACAAGACCTTGTGATGAAAAGAAATGCAATTTACAGGGGAGATTACTAAGAAAAAAGTCATAAAGGTGAGATTTCTTAATGTTAAATCTAACAGCTTGGTGCCATCAGAAGCAGAGATCTCTGTCACTTCTGCGCCTTTCCTATGACAGAAAAAGAGCTCAAAAATGGGGTTTCTGAGTTCTTGACTGGTTGCCCTAATCTAGGACACAGTCTTCTCCCTGTCAGCACGTGAAATGCAGATGGGGAGGAGATTTGGTAACTGGAACAAGTGAAGGTTTCTGCAGATACATCAAAGTTGCACTGATAATCATGTTTGCTTGCAGTGGGACTTTGTTTAATAAAACACAACCTAATGGAGAGTTTTGAACTCACAGAATGACAGAATCACAGAATCTTCTGAGTTGGAAGGGACCCATGAGGATCATCGAGTCCAACTCTCAAACAGCACCATTGCCTCCCAGGCCGGGAATTGAACCCCGTTCTCCCACATGAGAAGACACTCACCACTGTGCTAAAGTGGATTTTATTTACTCTCTTTGCCAGATCTAAGGGCAGTATTTTGGAACACTAGGACTTGAACTTAGAACTATGTAGTACCTTCATCACATTTGGAATGATTTCCAAGAAAACCTTGTACAGACCCACTGAAAATGTGACATTTGGTTTTCTTTGTCCAGTAGCATTTAGATATTAATATAAATATTACCATTTTCAGTTCTGCGTATTGACAACACTTCTGGTCCACAAGGCATTACAACAACAGCTAGCAAATGTAACATTGGAACTGCTGAGTTGTCTAATCATTTGACACAAAAGACAGAGTATGCTCCACAGTCTTAGACCACCCTCTCCTCTGTGTGATTTAGGTGGAAGGAGGGGTGGGAAAGGAACTAGACAGATTACTTTTTTCCCAGCAAGTTCTGTCAGCAAATCTAGGCTTTTTAATTAGTCCCCCTTCCCTTAAAATGCACATTGAGTATCTTTCCACAGTTTTGTATTTCATAACTGAAAGAATGACCGCAAAAGCTGGCAAGCTCAGAGTAATCGTTATAGTGATGGTGCTGCTTTAAAGGCAAATGAAAATGCAGGAAAAGTACAGCCCTGCAAGAAGTGAACCCTTATGGCATCCTGAGCCATTAAAAATACAGCGCTCTCAGAAGCTCATTTCTCTGTCAAGAATTATAATTGAGTAACAGATGCCCGGAAAAGCCAAATCCTAGTGTAGCTCTCTGTTCTAGACCTTGCTTGAGCACTAGCCCAACAGGCTTCAAAGACCTTCCTGGACTCAGGTAGAAGATCTTCAAAAAGCAGTGGCCTTTAGTGTACAAGGAGATCTATGTAACTGCCTGCAAGTCTCTGTCATGGTGCATTTTAAAATGCTGCTATCTACCATGGCAAATACAGTAGATTTCTGTTATTAGTGCAATATATAAATGTTGGGGTTTTCCGGAAGAGCTTTGATTTTTTTTATTCTTCTTTTAGTTAAACAAATGAAAGTAAGGGTTCGTGAAATAGAAATGTATCTTCATTTTCTCCACCTGAAATGCTTTCTTTGCCCCATAGTAATATTATGTCAGGGTCTTACGATGTCAGAGGTTATCTCTTTAATACACATGGATGAGTTTGACTTTCCTCCCCTTTCGAAGTTTCAGTAACAGAAGCATGGAAAGGATAAAAGATTTTTTGAGTTGTTCCAGAGAAGTCTGAGGAGCAGATAGTAATTGTCCCCAGCTGCAAAGTCACTTTGCTGACTGCATTGTTGGCTTAGGAATCCTTTCCAGCTCTCCAATGTTGCTTCCTTTCTTCCGATCATCTCTCCGTCCTTGTATTGTCAGAGGGTAGGACAGAGTTTTTGTCAATGGCTAACAACACTTTTGTCTGTGAAGTGTTCCTGGTAATGTGTTTCATCAGGCCCTGGACAGAACAGGGAACATGTGGTGTAGAATTAGTTGCATGAAGATTCAGGTCACTGTCTGTGGGTGCCAGAAGCAGTTTGGGAAGTTCAATAATAACTATCTTGGAGTTTCACCTTTTTTATGAGAGATGCATGTTATGGAACTAGAAAGTAAAATGTAGTACTTTGACAGTTATCTTGTCTTCTGCTGGTGTGTACTCGAACTTGAAATATGAATAAGAAGTATTATTTTTTGGATCAAGTCCAAAGAAGAGCTGGGAAGGTGGTCAGAGACCTGAAGCACCTTTCCTATGAAAACAGGCAGTAGAGAGTTGTGGCCATTCAGCCTGGAGAAGGGAAGGCTCCAGGAAGAAGTTAGAGCACCTTCCAGTACCTAAAGGGGGGCTACAAAAGAAGAAGACATGGACTTTTTGCAAGTGCATGTAAATAGTACAAGGAGTAATGGCCTTAAAGTGGAAGCAGGTTGGTTTAGATTAGATATTAGGAAGAAATTCTTTTCTGTGAGGGTAGTGAAGCCCTGGAACAGGTTGCCCAGAGAAGCTGTGGATGTCCCATCCCTGGAAGTGTTTAAGGCCAGGCTGGATGGAGCTCTGAGCAACCTGGTCTAGCAGGTGTCCCTGCCCCACAGCAGGGCAGTGTGAACTAGATCTTTAAGGTCGCTTCCAACACAAACCATTCTATGATTCCGTGATTTGGGTACACAGAGAGTGTCCCTCCTTAGCATATGAATGCACACAACTCCATACTCCTCGGGTACATGTGTGCATTATAGATACGTGTGTCTCGGTGTGTTTGTGCAGGGAGAAAGTCAACATGCACACAGTTCTGGCTGCGTGTACATTCCCAGGATGTATGAAAAGAGAAAGCAAACTCACAATCAAATAAGCAGTGGGAGCAGAGGGATGGAAGATGAGATTGCGGTTGATTATGAGCCTGGCAGCAGATGTGCTACACAAATCCAGCCCGCTGCATCCAGGCTGTTTCCATGGCGATGGAGCGAGTAATTGTGGAGCTCTGGCGCGCTCCCCCGCGGCCCCCGCCAAGGTGGACGCGGGTGCCGGGTCCCCACCAGCGCTTCCTCTGAGTGAGCGCCGGGCTCTGGGACAAAGCAAGCAGGCGGAGAGAGGGAGCCCCGGAGATGAGGAGCTGTGATTTATTTATTCTCCCTGTCTGATGGTAGGATGTGAGGGAAGCGGCGCTCTCCCTCGGAAATATGGTCTCCTAAGATGCTAAATAAATGGGCTGGAGTTTCCCTGCCGCGGGATCGCGCTGCCATTGGCTGCTGCCGCCAAGCCGTGCCAATGGGAGCCCGTCGGGCACCCCCCACATAAGCGGAGCTACACGCTCAGCCCAGCGGCGCGGGCACCGGGAGCGGGCAAAGGTGTGCGAAGGAGGGGGCTGCTCCTCTCACATGGCTACAACGGGGACGGGTCTCCTTGGAGAGCTTCGCCAGGGACCATCTGCTGCCCGTGCGCATTGTGCCTTCCGCAAAAAGCAGCATTAAGTCATTCGCTCGCTGGTCGTGTGGGAGGTGAATTTGTCATCTGGAATGATGGAGCTACGAGATCTCTGTAAGTAAATCCGTGTACTTTATCCTGATATTTTAGCCTGGGCATAGATCAATAAATGGTGTCGAGGAATGGCAAAAGCAAATTAGTAACAACTGTAAATAGCGTGGACGATTCGTCAGTTTTGTTTCACACGCAGCGAGATGGGTTCTTCCAAGTGCTTACAGGCATCAGACAAACTAGTTTGCTGTTTGCATTGCCTCGGTGTTTTTTTAGCCTAATTAAGATTGGTCTGTGGAAAGATGCTGTGTTCTCCAGGGCATTTCAAATCATATCTGTGTTTGAGAAGGAAAGCAAACCACATGAAGCAGAAAGAATATCACAGGGAAAAAAGTCTGAGGTGCCCACATATAGTCACCAGCATTTGTGGTGTCAGTATAATAATAACAGGTGTATTATTACCCTGGTCAAATGCTAGTTCAGACCCTGAACCAAGAAAACACAAGTTGCTCATCATTCAACACTGTGTTCAGAAAAAAAAAAAAGTCATTGCTTTTCCTACCCTTCATAGTCCAATTTTTTTTTTTTTCAAATTAATTTCTTTGGAGGAGGAGGCTTTTAAAACACATTTAATTCAAAAGCTTTTCTGTTTGTTTATGCAACCCATGGGTGTATGACAAGTGTGGAGAGTTTCCTTTTACACCATTGAGGGGCATGTGTTAGAAGTAGATTCCTTTGCCTGTTGGGACTCTGGTTTTGATTCTCTAAAGCAGAAGTGGTATATTTGGAAGGGGGAGAGGGGGAAGGGTACAAATCTGTCCCTCTGTAACCCTGTGGGATTACTTCAGTTACACCAGCCATGAACTTGGCTCAGCATTGTTCATGTTTTATCAGGTATTTGTCTTAGACAGGGAGCTTTGCTACATGGAGCTCATGGATGACTCTGCTTAACCCTCTCAGAGACTATAGTCATCTGGTTTGTGAAAATACATGGGGGAAATATGAAGAAAAAGAAGAAAAAATCTAGAATTTTTTTTATTATATTTTCACCCTATGCCTGAGCTTATGGGTTCAGGGTTATGGGTATCAGGAATTTTATAGTAACCAAACTAAATTAAAATATCATATGAAGCTAGCTGCTTTTTAGGAATCTATTTTTGGTGTCTTAACATGCAGCTTCTTTTCCCAGCATTAGATGCTGCTGAGAAGTCACATTGCTGCCTGGGAATCTCAGACTGAGGGTGTGAATTTGTTTTAGATGTGGTTTAGCTGGTCAGCTTTGATTCTGAGATACTGCCATGCGAGTTGTGGCAGAAAGGTGTGTACATGGAACTTATCCCTTCAGCTAAAGAAATTAGTGTTGCCTTAGAGTGGATGCCAAAAGGAATTGTCAGTGTTTTCAAGAACTGTTGGATCAATAGAAATCAAAAAAATTACAGAACCCGGAGTTCAGTGCATTGATGCAGGGAGAGTGTCTGTCAGTGAAAGCTATGTAAAGCACCTGTGTGTAGTTTTGAGTGTTTGATACAATGTATCATAAATGCAGAAGGAGCCCTTATTAAGCTTGAATTATTGTTTTATCTGAAGACATAAATGTAAGTCACTCTTCACTGTGTTTGCCAGGGGTGTTTGGGTCACCTTTTATTGAAATGATGGCCCCAGGCATACTATGGCACTGGGCTTAATGTAATTTTTCTAATGTATGCAGAAAAGAGATAACTGTTAGCTCTTATTGCAAGCCTTATTTATGTTCAGCTATGATGAATGTGCCAAGATTTTTATTTTTTTTTAATGAAGCAGGTATTTAGCTGCTATGTCACCTTCCCCAGGGTCGTGTGTCATTCATTTCTATTTGCGTAGTACTGGTGTAGATGGAAATCCCATTGTGTACGGTAGTCTAGGCAAGGAGATGTGCCCACTACCCATCTTGCAGGCGGATGCTTTGATCTAGGCTGAGATATTGCACAAAAAAGCAGTGAGAAAGCTGGAGCATGGTTTGTTTCTGGCTTCAGGCTGGTCATTTTTAACACCTTTGGGATGCATCAAAATGAAGGTCCACTGCACCTTTGAGGGTTTTTGATGCGATACCTACTACCTTCTGCTTTATTTTCTGATTGCTAATGTGAAAGCCTAGGAGGACGTTGTCTTTTAAGGTCACTGCAACTCCTAAGATGATATTTTAGTTCTTGCTAGCACTCCAGGGATTTAGTTCCAATAGCAGAAACTTCTCAAGTTTAGTAAGCTAGTGTTAGGCAAATACTGTACATGACAGAGTTCCTCTATCTCCCATAACCTTGTTTGATGGGATTTTTTTTCTTGTCTGTCCTAGTGCATTAGCAGATCAAAGGAAGGAGCAGGGGAGAGAAAGAGGCAGCCTATAACTGTTACGCTTTGGATCAGCCTGTCTGAGGGCTTCAAACCACAGTAGTCCCTGAGGTAGAAAAACTTGTGTTGTGGTCAAAGCCATGCTTGCATTAGGTTTTTCACCTGATGGTGCAGAGAACAGTTGCTTGTCATTAGTGCTTGGGGATGATCTGTGTGGGAGAGGCATTTCAGATTCCCAGGCTCTAGGAGTTCCAGCAACGGAGGAGTGAGTAGGCTTCAGTGGCATGCTGGCAGCAGTTGGGAGGGTGCAGAAGCTGAAAAATGCTATCTTGGGGTAGCTTTAATTGGTTGCATTGGAAAACACTTGGTTTGATGTGCTCGTATGTCTTCTAAAATGCTTGGTGCCAGACCAAATTGGCGTATCTCCATTGACTTACACGAGATGCCACCAGGCATTGATCCGATCTTCAGTTGTATGCTTATATTTTTCTCAGAAGAGTAAGATTTTCACAAAGGCAGCAGCTTTTTTTTTTTTTTCTCTCAATTTGCCTCAGTGACAGTAATGTTGAAAACCTGAGTGGATTAGGCATTCCACAGGTTTTAGTTTGTTTCTCTGAACTCTAAGCTTAATGGGTTCTCCTTTGACTCCTTGCATAGTCTCACATAGTCTCATATGGGAATATGTTATTCTATACTGGAAACATAGAGCAGAAATTCTGATCTGAGCTTTGTATGTGTCCAGAGATACTAAAATTGACTATTTCATTATTTCCCTGGATCTTAACCCTCCTTCCATTTCAACAAACCTTGTAGTCATTCATGTTCTGCCTAAACAGATGCTAGAGCCACCAGTCTCAGTCTTCAGTTTTGCTTCAGTTGTACGTATTTTGTTTTCACCCCATTATTCGAGTGAGTAGTTACAGGTTTTTACACATAGGTGTAAAAAGGTGGCTTGATATGTTTACATCCAAACAAATGGCAGACAATGAGACTAACCACTCAAGTAAAAACAGTTCCTTATTTTTGTGTCTGAAAAAACCAAACCAAAACAAACATTTCCACTTTAGTACAGTGGTGAGTGTCCCCATCTCTCATGCTGGAGACGAGGGTTCGATTCCCGCCAGGGAGGCAGTGATGCTGTTTAGGAGTTGGACTCGATGATCCTTGAGGGTCCCTTCCAACTCAGAATATTCTGTGATTCTGTGATTTTTAGGAAAGTTTCTCCATGCTAGGACTAGGCTTACACAGAACATCATACCAAATCCCAGAAAGGTCTTGCTCCCTGTTCAGTTCATACACACGTCTCAAATCACAAGTGCACACAACAAAGCAACACCAAGCATAGAAAAAAAATGGAGCAGCACTCAAACAAAGGCGAGTGAATCGTGAAAAGCCCATTGATTTGCTTGACACCCATTTTGTTCAGCATTGTGCAGTGCTAATCTGAAAATTCCCGTGCGTCATGAAAACTTTTCAGAACAATAAGAACTGTCAATTCCAGCAGATTTTACAGACTTGTCATTATTCTTCTTGTCTTGAAGCACTAAGTGACATATAGAGGGATTTTTGGCAGGAGTTCAGGAGTGGTCTCATAAAGAGGAATCGTGTGCCACTACCTCACATATGTTATGGTTTGCAGTTAAGAGCTCAGCCCAGCACAGGCTCTGGAAGCATGTCTTCTCCTACCCAAATGTGCTGCTTCTATGGACCTTGTTTATTTTGTCTCTTAAAAAAGCAACAACTACAAATCACTGCTTTTTACTGTTCTTAGCTGCAAAAATTTAAAAGCAAGAAATTGCACGTTCTTTGTACATTTTTACTTCATGTCTTCCAGAAAACTAGAATAATTTGGTAAAATCATATCCTATCCCACCTGCTGCTGTTTTGGAAAGGTGGGGATAGGAGCAGTGATGGCCACAAGAAGTTTTTATTAACCCTCTTTCGCTTGAGATTGTATAGCTGGTACTGCCTTCTTATGAAGCATCTGTTAAAAAAAGCTCACATACCCTACATTCCCCGTCATTAGGAACTACAGCTCCTCTTAGAGACATGCCCTTGTGAGGAGAAGTATAATGATGGGAAGAAGCACTGACTTTGTGTCAGAGACTCAATTTTAGTTTCTTTGTTCAGAATCAGAAGCCATGTAACCTTAAAGTGTTTTGTTTTCCATACTTACATGTCCCAGTGCAGCATCATCTGCATACATACCTCACCCAATTTAGATAAAGTTTCCGTACAGTAAGGATCATGATATTCATTGTGAATATGAAAGTATTCACTCAGTTACGCATCCTTGGTATTGATAACTTGCAGAATCCATATAGTATACTGCAATAAACCTCCAACATTTTCAAAAGTCTGTGGAGCACAAGACCCTTTTTTTGTGGACTTAACACAATTCTGGCAGGTTTTGCTACTTAAGAATTCAATGATTTCAAAAAAGCATTTGAAAGTCAGACCTCAGAGGACATGCATGACCTTCTTACAAACTAGAACTTTGATTCGCTGCAGTTTGGGTGTTTAGAACTCCTCTGCAATGAACAAAAGCAATCTTGTAATGGGGTGAAAAAGGAGATCGTCATATAAATGCTAGTCTTCTGTCAAATTAATACATCAAATAATATACTCTTATCCTGAATCAGTGGACTGCTTTTATCAGAGCTTTTGATGTGACAAAGAAAGTGGTTGTTCTATAGCTACAAACCCAATTCTCATAGTCTTCCCTTCTCTTTGAACTTCGAATTTCTTAAGACTTGGAACATCATGATGCAGAGAGCAGCATTCACAGCTAGGTATTTCAAGACTTACATCCAGAGGCATATTAGAAGCCACAAAAAGGGATTTTCTTTAAGTTCGATTCTGAAATATATGCAACTTCGTGCTTCAGCTCTGGTTCCACTCCCAGTCTACATTTCAGGAAAAAGAATCTACCTACATACAGTTATCTCCAGTAAGATCAAAGCTGTCATTGTATTCTGACACCTGCTAGAAAGAAATGGATATTAAAAAAATGTGGGGGAAATGGTGAAAAGATTTGAATGAGTTCCCATTTATAAAAGACACGCACCCACAGATCTTGGAAGCGAAAGGAAGACTTTCAGGATAGCTGCAGAACGTTTCTTTATTTGTTAGCCTCACCAAGGTAATTAAACAGACTTGAAAACATAAACAAAAATATATTATCTAGATCTCTCCTAATGTATCTCCGTGAGCACTTTGCCATGGAAGTTAATACGGTTCTAACTTTAGACTAGGTTTTCTAACAGAAGCTACTGCAAAGGATGGTGTTATTTCGTGCTGCCTTTGGAGCCCCTCAGCAAGGTGTGGTGTCTTTCCCAGTTTCCACGTTTTTCTGGCAAAGGTGCAAGCTGTCATAGATTTATCTTAGCTCCAGTAGATACTTTCTGAAAGATTGAAGAGTAAGTATCTTAAGACTGAGAAATGCAGCTCTGTTCATGTTCTCATGTGTCTTGCTGTCCTGTGGGAAAGCACCAGAATGCCTTAGCAGAGCCTGTCTTTCCTCTGTGTGGATAGACCATCGGCAGAAGGCGCAGCAGAGTCCAGGTGTGCATTGTGCTGTGCTATGCCCTTGCCTCAGCACAACCAGCCACAGCAGAGCCCTTGGCTTTCAGTTAGCTTGGATGTGTTAGAACATGCTTGAGGTAAAGCCTTAAATGCCCTACAAGGGAAGTGTGTCCTGGTTTCTGGCAGCACCACAAGGTTGCAACCTCTGCATCAGATAATTGAGCATGATGCTGAGGAGCGCTGTGGCTGCAAGAAAACTAATTCACAGTCCCTGTGTTCAACACAAGGGGTTAAAATGCACCGGTGGCACTAGCCGCAGGGAAGGAAAAGACTGTAGATCAACCAGGCTTCTCTTCTGAGTCTCTCTGTGGCCTCAAAAGGGACCTTCTTCTCTCCCCCTTCCCTACTCACCTTTGTAGGGTGGAATTAAGTCCTTTGGCCAACAGATGCTTCTCTTGGCTTTCATAAAGGGGAGATGTGAGGCTCTTTATTGTGTGTTGAAGCCTTCAGCTTCAACACACAATGTCCATGAAACCTCTCACTTCTATACCTCTGGTTGCTTTGGTGCATAGCAAAAATAGACAAAGGCTTGAGTTAGGAACATCTCTGATGCTTTGTAACTGCAATGAGGAATTGGATTGTGTTTATATGTTAATAACTGGCTTTGAAATTTTCTTTCTTTAAATGGTATTATAACCCAGTTAAATATTTAATGGAAGAGTGGAAAGTCCATTCACAGTTTTTTCACAAATAAATTCCTTTGTTCTCACTTCCCAACTTACCTTTTAAAATCTTCTGTCCACATTATCACTATCTCAAACAGCGACACAAATTTTGACGTTTAATGCTTAGAATGTTTTCAATGGCAAAGTCGAATTATGCTCATTTTGAATTGTACTGAAAAGGTACAAGTGAATATTAAAATAAGTTCTGCTTTTTCAAGCGTGAAATTATGTATCAACCCACCCCTGCAAGCAGGATTTCCATCATTCAGAAGTCTTGGGCATCTACTCCAGACTGAACTTTACACCAATCCCAATAAGAGTTTTCATTGCTAAAGATTCCAGCCCAGTGAATTTCAAGGCTTTGAATTTGTATTATATATTTAAGGCATAAGCAAGAAACTTCTAATTGAGAATGTCTTTGGTGGAATAAATATGAAGTGTTTCAGGCATACGGTTCTGACTATTACTGTTTATCATTGGCTTGAGTAAGATAAATAATTGATGGATGCATATCAGATTTTTTGGTTTATAAAGCACTTTCCTCTCAGGTTTCAACAGAAAGTGAACTACACACCTTTCTAATTTTGTTAACTGTTACTGGGTACTTGTAATTGAATGGAATTTGATGGGGGTTTTTCAGTCAGAGAGATAATTGACAGATTTTTAAGGTGAAAAGTATAGGAAAGCCCCACAGCTAATTATATGAATTTACACTTAAACACCAGAGCTCAGTTGCTGCTTGGTCCAGAAGTTTGCCAAAAGTATGATTTAAAGGCTTTATTGCACCAAAATCCCAGAGGCTGTTGTAGTTTGCAGCAGTGGGCTGCTGAAAGATAATCACAGTGTGTAGTTCTTGTGATTGTAAAGAAACGTGCACATTTGTAATGATGTCCTGCATNGATTACATCATCTAGGCAGATACCTAGGTCTGTGTCCAGATCCTTTCAGGTCATGCCCTTGATCTAATGTCCTCATCAGTGCCTCTGCATCGTTACTGCTGGCAAACCTAACAAGGGTATTGTTCACCTGTGATGCCACAGCCCATTTGGAGCATCTATCTGTCACCAGTGTCACAGGGCACCAATGGATGGTGAATGTGGCAGGTTGTGTGTCACTTTTGGTGCAGTGGTCCTGCTTTGCGATTCCAGTCACCTCAGACATATTCATTGCTTATATAAACAACATAGTTAGGGTCCAAACTCAGGAACACCGGTGCAGAAGGCAAAACCTTGGCTGTGTTGAAACAAGTGCTAAAACATGGGTTTTGGGGTGGTCCTCAGAATCAAGGGGCTGTCTTCCTCCTGGAGTGAAGTGGTTAAATTTTACCATGAAGCCAGTTAAAAGGTGTCTCCTGCCAAAGAAAACTAAAGATGTCAGAGAGCTCTGTGTAAGTCAGTTGCAAAAAAAGTAACAATTTTTGTTCCTGATACCTATATGAAACAGAATGATACACCAGGGATAACAGCTTGGTACTTGCCTTGCTTTCAGATGCAAGGAGAAATGAAGTGAATGGAACTACTTATAGCCAAGTTGGCTGCTACAGTCCAGCAGCAGTCAATCAAAATGTTTCATCCTTCCAAGCCATTCTGTAATAGCACTGATTTATCTTGCTGCCATGCAATTGTCCCCTGTTGATAATTCCAGTTTTGTCAAGAGATGACAGATTTTACAGAAAACCTGCAAGCTGCTCTTGCCAGCAGCAAACAGTAGGAGAGCAAAGTCAGATCTCCTTCTTTTCACTGATACCTATAAATAGTTTATGCTAAGCCTAGCAGCCTTGAAAATAGGGGGATCTTTTAAAAAATCCATTATTTTTAAAACTACATTGACTCAGCAGAAGTAGAGGTGTGTGCTTTAGACCATGATATGTTGATAATCAAGCCCTGCTGTGAATGTTTAGCCTTTTAATTCTGGCTCTAACATGTTACATTTATTTTAACTCTACAGTGGACTGGCACAAGTCTTGATATAATAGGCAGAAAGGAGACTGCTTTGGTTTTGTACATATTTTTTTAAATGGCTTTATTTACATGTTTTTACAATGTAGTTCTATGTTTCTTTGATTTTCCCTATGTATATGAGAAAGAGAAGAGATAATTGATCCAAGTGCTTTTAATTTATATGGTTGTGATTGTGAGGATTGCTTAATAACAAATTTTGGAGTTCTCTCGTGCTAAGCAGAACTAGTCACAGGAGTAATTGTATAGATTTCAGTGTTATTGCTCCAATATGTAGGTGCTATCCAAACATGATTTGAGCTACTTTGAAAAGTATGAGGTTTCTTAGGAAAGCTGAGTCCCTTGGTCTTGCAGACAGGAGATTTTTTTCGATATGACACCAGCATGCATGCATCGAGTTAGAAATTATCAGAAAATACAGATTTATGGAATAGGAGGAGATAACTAGGATACTTACCATTGTTAAAGTAAGAGAAAAAGTATTGTCTCTATATGTATAGATGCTATAAATAATCTAGTAATAAATCACCTTTTGATTTGCTCTGTAGTCCTAGAAGACTTCTTACTAATAGAACTCACAGGATCGTCACTGGAAATGTAAATCTGCAAAAAAAGTAGATCTCTGTATTGCCAGATCAATTTTATTTCTTTTTCTGTGGTTCTAGGCAGACCATTTCCAAAAAAATGGAGCTAAATTAGTACATTTACCATACTGACAAATGTTTAAGTGAAACAAGGCTGTAAAACAGGCTACAGTTATTACCTACCAATCAAGTCATTTTCCTGCTGTTATCAGTGTTGAGGAGGAGTTGAGTTCTGAGTATACCATAAAAAGTATAAGTTTGAAAAAGAAGAACTGGTTTCTACTATTTGTTACATATTTTGGGGATTGATAGAAAGGAAGATTAAACTGTGTGTGTTTGAGAGCAGCATTTGATCGCTTGAGATTCTGTTTGCTCTGCTCTTAATCCAGTGGTATTTCAGGATCCTTAGCCACCAACTTTTAAAGATGATAATCCAGCCCCCTGCAGTCAGTTGTGTTGGTCTCATCAAAAGCAACACAGGACTTACTGATCTTTCAATAGAAAGTGGCTTAACCTCACAGGCAGTTAGGTGTTGTTGAATTTTCTTTTAAAAGAGTTTGGCTGGTCTAGTGGTCAGTTTCAATGTAATGCTTAGATGTCATTCTTTTATTTGGGTCTTCTGAGGGTAGCCTTACTTTAGTAATGATAAAATTTATTCCTGCTTAGAAATTTCACCCCCGGCGAAATTTAAGTTAGCATCATGAAAAAGACCTTTCCTGTATAGGCTGTTCACTTTCACTCACTGTCTGACAGTTCACTGTCTATCTGAGTGCTTTGCCTTAGTAAGGCTTGCCTTGCCAGAGGGTAAAGAAGACAGAACACCACATGGTAACCATCAAAGATTTCATTGCAATATCAGCATGAGCTATCTACAACACCTCCAGTGCAGGTATGGTACCTTACATATTCTAGATTGCTGTTAGGAAGAATGAGAAGGTGTAATTTCTCCAAAAGGTGTAATTGAGCCTTCAGAATCAGATGGATCTGTTTTAAAACACTAAGTCATAGCACCTTACCTTCCTTTCTGTTTTATTTTAGAAATTCAGTCCTAAGATAAAGAAATTTAGAAGCAAAAGTAACAAGATAATGCAATTCCTGTTTCTTAAAGGAGATGTTAAATTTTCTTTAACAAAAGTGGTTTTGTAGAGACGCAAGAGTAAACAGTGGAATCTGCTAACCCTGAAATTGGTTTTTGTGTTCAATAAACTTATTTCTCTCTCACTGGGTCCAAATGAGGATTACCTTTCTTAAATACTCAATTTTTTCAGTGTTAGAGCCAAATTTGGGTCTGAAAGAGCTAAAATTTAAGTAAATATACTATATAACATACATGAAAATATATGACAGGCCATAGCTGGGCACTCTCAAGGTTCAGACTAGACCAGTCATGCCGGTTTGGTTGGTTGTTGCACAATGTTGGGTCAAGTAGAGGTTCAAAGTTACGGGCTGCTCCGCTGTTACGTGACTGCGACTTTCCCCGCCATGATCAGAGCCAATGTGTCTTCGTACTGTGCATATATCCTTTCTCAGAACAAAACACAGGCCTGCTGTGTCAGGGAAACCATGCAAGTTGGCTTATTGGGGAGGAAGGAATGAAGGGACCCTCAAGAAAAGGAGAGGGAGGGAAGAATAGAGAACAGGTCATAGTCATTGTTTTGGAGACAGTGGGTAGATCACCTTCAATTAGGTGTCTATTACAGAGGTAATTTCCACCTTATTTCCGTAAGCGCTGGGATTGGAAAAAATATTTGAGTAATTTCTCAATCATTTACATTTCCTGGTGCTTCCATTTACATTGGGACCACTTAGTTCATTAAAATAAATGAAAGATAATGTAGCATCTTCACCATGCTGACCAAAAAACCAATCATCTTCAAGAAAGGAAAGACTGGAAATATAAATAGTTACCAAAACCATGTTCCTGCGCTTTAAAAATTGCTGAGTCCTAGGATGTTTCTGGTGTTAATGCTTTGTCTTTCCACCTTCCTTGTTCTTTTTCTAGCTTGATAGTGGCAAGCGATGTAATAATGGGCTACTGTACAATTTTACACCTAAGGTACACAGTCACATTTAGAACCTGACAGTGTTCTCTCTCTGGAATAGAAACACTGCTTGCAGCCCACAACTGAAACAATTAGCTATAAAGCAGAAAGCAGCAGTTCTCTGGCTTACAGATACAGTTTATGAATTTCTTAAAGGAAAGCAAACGAAAAAATTCAAGTAGACAAGTGAACAAGGCTCAGAATACTTCACCAGCTCTTATGAGTTTTGAGAATATAAATTATTAAAATTAATAGTCATTTGAGAATATATAACAGAATAAAGGGTTCTGACAACAGTAGATGGAGCAGAATACAAATGTTGGTGTTACAGTATGTACCTGATATGCACTAAAAACAGCAACTGAAAGGAGGCATTTGAACTCAACTCTATGAACATGTATCCTTACAGCTCTTATTAATGGGTTATTCTGCTCCTCTCCCAGTTTCTTTTGACCCTTTTCTGAAGGTTAAATTAATCCCTTGTGCAGCTCAGCTGAAAATAATGAAGTTGCTCCAGGGGTATGAATGTAGCCCTTGGGTCTGACCTACAGAAAGCTGAGTCTCTGTTCTTCACTATGTTTTCAGGCAGTTTTGTTTATGTTGAATTAATTAAAAACACCCTCTCCATTCCCTAGGCTTATCTACTCTCCTGTGCAGAATAAAGGAGATTCCATTGTCTGCCTGGCCTCTCTCAGCATATCCATGCCAATGCAGAGACAGTGGAAAACTCTGCTAGTTGAAGGGATCTTAATGACCCTTATCATGTTTGTGAGCAAAAAGGTTCATGTTCTGACTGAGCTGATGTGGGCATGGTTTATGATGTGAGGAACACTTTGGTGTACTGTTGCTTGTGTTTCTGGAGCCACAGGTATGGCTCACATTTGGCCAGTAAAGCAGAGCCTTTTTTGCTGGAGGTGAAGGCAAGGCATTAAATCGCGATCATCTGGAATTTGAAATGCCCGTTCTAGTTCCTATGTATTATATTTTTAACAGGTTTCAAAAGAGATGCTTTTCTCTTAACATTTTCAATATGTTATTGTCCATGAATAGTGCCAGTTTTGGGTCCAAAATCTGGCTTTTTATCCAATATAAGAGATAGATTGGATGCTGGCTCAAAGTTTCCCCTTCTGAGAATTTTGACTGCAGTAACTCTTTCTTTCTTTTCCTTCCTTCCTTCCTTCCTTCCTTCCTTCCTTCCTTCCTTCCTTCCTTCCTTCCTTCCTTCCTTCCTTCCTTCCTATTTAAAATAACACATGAATAATAGTTTATTCCTTCACAAATCAGGAGAGTTGCACATGTATCTTAGTGGAAACGTTTCATTTCAGTGTTCAGTAGAGCAGAGACGGGATTTTTGTCGTGGATAAAGACAACTTGGAACGCTCTAAGAGGTATAGAAGCACCATTGTACTGAAATTTGAGAAAGGTTAAGTTTTCCTTCTGGTCAAAACCTACCTGTGAACACCAGAAGGGAATTTACAGGAGGTGTTTAACACAGGCCAGTGATGTTTCTGCTGGCCATGCTGTGTGCTGGTCCTTTGCTGCTGTAAATATTTGATTACTTAGCTACCATCTGTCAAGAGGGTATTTTCAGACAAAGGAAAGACTGGTGGCTAAGAAAGCCTACGTTCAGGGTCTGTAGTTGTGTTGGATTTGTTTTGCACCAATTCTAGAGAATGCTGATTAGTATAAATCATCTTACATTGCAACACTTGACCAAGGCCTATAATCATGTCACTACTTCAGCTGTTTGAGAAGTTCCCAGATTAAGCAGAGTACTTATGATGAGAAGTCCCCTCCTTGCCAGCTGGGAGCTTGAGACCAGCTGCATTCTGAAATCTGAAACAGAGAAAGAATCCATGAACTGCTTTGTAAAATGGTCTCTTCCTCATTACCCTAATCACACAAGTATGCTGAAGGCTCCAATCAGCTTTTTTTCCCTTTTTTTAATTTTAGATTAGACTCAGGAAAGGAAAAGACTAATGAACATTGAACTGAAAAGGACCACTTGGGTATCCAAGTCCCATCCCTGGGACTCAGTAATAGACATTAGAGCAGAGGAGACTGGTAAACTTATATTCCAGCTGTCTTGTTGCATACTTCAGGGCACAACATTTCCCAATGTCCTTTAAGTCATGTAGATCCTTATTGAGAACTAAGTGACCTGTATAATATGTCATAGTACATATAAATCAAGGCAAATTCTTATCTCAGGATTTCATTCCTTGTGTGAAATGGCATCTGGAAATTATATTTCTTAGTTGAAGTTTCTAGGTAATTCAGAGGAAAGCAAAAGTACCCAACATTTTCAGTTGACCTGCTGGATCATGTTGTCATAGCCCAAATTGTCATTGATTTAAACCCTGAATGTGTGCAACATGTGCCTTGTAGATACTAATAACTACCTGTAACATCAGTTTCCCCTGTCTACGCTCTTAGATGTGGTAGTTGCCAGTTAGGAGAATGAATGCATGAAAGGAGTAAATTAGGTGTCCAAGGTCATACAAAGGCACCTGTGGCAGTCAGCAATTATATCTATGCAATTTAAATATTAGCACAGTTCATAAATTAAAGGGATTGCCTTCTTTTTGTTATTTTTTTGTATTTAAAGTGAGAAATGAACCTTCAAGGGATGTCCAGACTACAGTCCTTGTCACGTTTTTAACTCTCCCTTATTCATATACTGCAAATTGGTAAATTATGCCATCTGTAGTTAAGGAGAATTTCTGGGTATCCTTGAATGTGTCAAACTCCTGTTCAGTACTTAAATACAGCCACTGTTTTCTATTACCGTTTCAATAAGGTTTCTCTTCTTTCTGTGGAGTGTTCTTATTGTGACCCCCAGCAAAGACTTGAGATAGGGAACTGTTTTCTTTTTGGTAGGATAGGACAAACATTTATCTAAACAATATGGAGCAATAGCACATTGGTAGATAGACTAGTCTGGCAAAGCACAATAGAAGCATTGATATTACAAATATAAAACTTGGTTAATAATGAAGTGCAATGAAAAGTACCATATTTTGGCTATGGATAAATCCGAGAACTTTGAGCCCTGGATATTCCATAGGATGCTCCAGATATATATGGTAAGGAAAAGAAGAATTATGCAGTTGTGGCTATAGTGCACATATAATGAGCATTTGTCACCAGTAGGTTGATCCTGTGAGCTCCTGAGCATTATCAGCTCTCAAAAATGTTGATGTCAGTTATAAAGAATAAAACTAGACTCCTAATGCAGGAGACAAGACTAGAAAATTCTCTCTCTCTCACACACACACACATATATACAAAAATGGAAAACCTAGGGGTCTTTTGTTTTGGAGGAATGTCTGTGTTAAAAATAATGCCTTTCATAATTGAGTATCTCTGCCTTGTATGTAACATCCTTGCTTTGTGTACTAGATGAAAGTCACATCTGTGGCTCCATTTGTCTAACAAGCACTTTCCCTGAAGGTTCTCTAGTACTTACCCCAGGGGGAGTTCGTGGACCTTATCTAAAAGGAAGAATTACTTTATTGTGGCTCTGACATGCTCTTTAAATAATATTCAAAAACCATCTGAAACCATATTATACAAAGAGGAACATTTCTGTGAGTCTCAGTGTATAAAACAAGAAGGAGAAATTTCCCTGTTCCATTTTCTGGCTCTACTCTGTTTCCTAGCCAAGGGCTAGGAAGCTGTTTAAGTCATACTGCTCAGTAATTAATGTTAAAATGAAAGCAAATCTAAAATATTTTCTGCTGCTCTTCAGTGCCCTTATTCACCTGTTCCCCACATCATTCCAGTGGCTTCCAGACTAGCATGTATTTAAACACTACTTCCACTGGTATTTGCTGTACAGATCACAGAATCCATTCCCCGACTGACAATAATTTAATCCCTATTCTCTAAACCACTTATTGAAAAATGCTTCTACTGGTCCTACTTTAAGCTCTGCCCTGCTTTAGGTCCTGCCCTGCTTTCCCCAACCCTGTCCTGCAAGCTTGCAGGATGAGCAGGTTGCCAGTCAGTGATGTGGCAGAGCGCTAATGCACTGGATGATGATAGCTCACTTAGCGCTGAACCCAAGTGTTTTTGCACCCTGAGCCTCTCAGTGATTCACAGCAGCAGACACAGTCTTGCATTAGTTGAAACAGAAAATGATACAGATTTATAATGAAAATAGGACTTTATCTCTGATTGTGGAAGAATGCTTATTTTCAGAAAATTGACCATGAGAAGCCCTGTGAGGACAGTTCTAGTTAGTGACAGCCTTGGAATAGCCACCCAAAGGTACTGGCAGAAGCCGTTCCCAGGACCTTGCTTGTCCCTAGCAGTGCGGTCCTGTCCCTGATCTGAAGAAACTGGGACAGAAACCAGATGTCAGTTCCTTCTTCTCGTCTCCTCGGACATGCCTGTAGTTTGGTGATGTAAATGTCAACCTGCAAGGAGTCAGAACTGAGATCACCCATGAATTTCATTCTTGTGACTTAGCTGTAGAATTTGAGTTCACTTTTAAAGGCAAATACACGGAAATTTCACATGAAAGCTTCTTCTCTGCTTGAAAGGAATGGTTAAGGTTACAACAGTAGCAGCAGCAGCCAAACATTCCAGAGGAAAACCTTTTTGTTTTGTGGGGTGGGGATGATTGGTTTTTTGTAACATTAAATCTCAGCTTGGCCTTGGCAGAGAACTGCCATGCTGCTGTGGTTGGAACAAGATAGAGAAATCGGCTCTTTAGTTTTGACATCCCTTTAGCTTTCTGTCATTCTGGAGGATCCCCAAGGCCCCATGGAAACCAGATGCATTCCTGCTGCAACAATTAACGTAACCAACCCTTGCAGGAAGGAAATGTTTGTGGGGGGGGAAACGTTACAGTACGTATTTTCTTTTGGAAAATTCCACTATTGACATGAAAAACAGCAGGGTAACAGCAAAGATGGATTGCAAATTTTGACAGCACCGACAGGTAAATATTGGCTTTGTGCAAACAAGTTTCTATAAATAACCTGTCTGCTCCAGAAACTCCACAGATGGCAGCAGGGCTGCCGGGGTATTGATTTACCCACTGTGCTCAGTGCAGAAAAGCACAGCTGTCAGTTTTGCTGTTCTTCTCGTTTTGAGTGTTGCTGCTGCTCCTGCTGAGAGCTGCGTGCCTTGTTCACCATTTTTCTTTGGCAAGTGGAGATGAAGATTAAGAGCCCGAAAGAAATAATTTGATAGAAAAACCTGCCAAAACAACAAAGAATAAATGAACAAGGGCAAAGAGTAATGATAGAGAATGTTGTATATATGTATTTAACACACCAGCAAGAGCCTGTCTCTTGCTCAGTCTGTATCGAGTTATTTAAGACATCTCACAGGAGTGGTTTATAGGAAGTGGTCCCGGAGATCATAGTGGGGGCTGGAAAGGCAAGGAAAGCTTATGAGAAAACAACATAGAGTTTGTACGTGATGAGGAGTACTAGGCTGAGGTTAGAATTGAGGAGTAGTACTCGTGCTAACTTTTGGGCAGTTTTATGTGCAAGTACAGGTTCTGTCAAAAATCTCTAGCAGCTGGAGGTGACTTATAAATAAATACCAGCCAAACAGGCAAATGCTTAAAATTGTCGTGATTAGGTTTGGGGTTTGTATGACCCATTTGAGTGCAGTCTAAATCTCAGGATTATGATTTTCAGACAGTAGAGGCAGTCAGTGCAACCACCATCTCAATAACAAAAATGTTGATTTACAGGCATAATATCTAGAATTGCTTTTTAAAGGAACAGTTTAAACAGACTTCATAATCTCAGTTTCATAAAAATGTTTGCCTGTGGTGCGGGTTCACTCCAAGTGTTCATCAGTGGCAGAACTGTGCATCTCCTGGGGCAGATACAGTGTGTGTCATTTGAGGGCATTTTTCTGCTGGTTTTCTCTGTAATTTCCGTGTAGCTATACAATCAGCCCAGACAATGAAAGTCCCTCTGTGCTTCATCTGCATCAGGGATTTTGCCTAGAATTACTGGGAAGAGCTTTAGGTTGTCATTTTGTGGTGGCTTTGGGGTTTTTTGTTCAATTTGTTTGATTCTGTGGTTATTTGGATTGGGTTTTTTTACATTGCGATAGAATCATTGAATAATCTGGGTTGGAAGGGACTCTAAAAAGTGTCTAGTTACAATTGCATTATTAAAATAGAAAAGAAATTAAGAAGTAGATATCTAGACCAGTTCAAATAGATGGTTGTGTTGGGATGTTTTTAATTTATTTGTTCGTTTTGTGGACTTTGAGTGGTTCAAGCTGGATTTCAGTTCCCTTGAGCTGAGTGTGAAGTCTGGAGTGGAAGATCTGTCCCACAATTTTCAGCAGAACTCCTCTGGACACGTAGTGGCACTTTTAAGTGTTTGCCTGAATGGAGGCCTAGGTCCATTCATTAGTCTTATTTTTGCTTAAGTTTTAAATGATTACAGAAAAGGACAATTCAATCAACAAAAATTATAAATCAGGAATTATGTGCTTACATAAAATTCAGGCTTGACATGATTCTATCTAGATTTTGAGAAAAATGAGGGTTGCCAAATGAGGAAGGATTTTTCTCAAGATAGACCAAGAATCTTTTATGGAAGAAGAGCATGAAAAAACAGGGCTGTAAAACAGACCATACAAATATCTTGTAATTTTTTGATATAATTTGCATTGCTTTAAATATTATACAAAGTACAAACATATAAACTCTATGCAGACTAGGTAAATTTTAAGTAGTAGGGAATAAGATGTTTTCAAGAAGAAACTTCTGTTACAGTTACAGAAAACATCCTGGGCTGAAGGGGCTAGATGTTAGCCATTTCTGAAAAGTCTGTATATGTATTGCCTTCATTTTTGTAAAGCATTTTTAAGCATTGGGTAAGACCTTGTAGAATTTACATTGTTCCATACAAAGCATGTTTTGCCCCATACTAAGATTCTGCCTTGATAGGCTGCAACAACAGCCAGGAAGAATCTTGCCTTCTGAGTTGTAGGTCAATAAATTCACAAATAGAAGGATGGCTCAAGAAGTGTTTGAGCAATGTCTTCACGCACACGGTATGATTCTGGGGCCTGTTCTGTGCAAGGCCAGGAGCTGGACTTGATGATCTTTGTGATCAGTATATTCTGTGATTCTGTGCTTTGGGGCAGGGCAGGGGAGGAGGAGGGGACAGGAGGCTGTTGCTCATTGTGGTGTAGCTCAGCTCCACACATAGTATGTCATACTGACACTGAGATACCCGTGTCCTACACCATTGCCATCTCCAGAGCTTTGTGAGTTTAGATGCTGAATTCTTCATCTTTGACAGCTAGATGCATGTGATGGGGTATGAAAATTACCAACTGATCTGAATATGATGTGCTAAAGGTTTCAATGCTGAATACATTTCAAGCGTTTTGTTAGATTTTTCTTTCTCATGTTATATAAATATGTTGGTTTACTATAAATACCTTATTTCAAGCTGTCCCTGAGAAGAGAGTCCATCCTCTGTTTTGAAATCTCATTTCTTATGTCACACATTCAGCAGAGGAATAAAATACCAATTTGTGTCTGCTTAGAGAAGGAGGAAGGGAAAAGAAAAGGGCATCTTGTAAGAGCATAATACAAAGTGATGCCAGTTAACAGTGCCTTATACTAGTGACCTTGTACATTAGTGACCTGTGAGCTGCTGTTCCCTTGCTCTCTCATTTGAAGTACAGTTTGAGACATTTTCATTGTACTCTTATTGCAGTCTTTTTTCTTAAACCTGACCAGGGGGAAGAGAGGGAGGAATTATGTGTTGAAAGAAAGCAAGATCAAAGTATTCCCAGCAGCCAGTCAAAGCCTCAGCTGATAATAATTCTAATAACTTTGTTGTTACTGATGTGGATTGTTTACATGGGTAACCAGCTGCTCATCTCAGGATATTCATNGTACTCAAGATGTGGTCTGACCAGCACCGAGTACAGGGGAAGGATAACTTCCCTAGTCCGACTGACCTTGCAGCCTTCTCTGAATTTTTTCATTCTGTGGTTTTTTTCAGGGATGTGTTTGTGTTTTCTAATAGATGTTAGTCAACAGTACAGAGGCAGCAGCGTTGAATGCAATCTTATTGTAATAACTGTAACAGAGATCATTTGGAAGTGCAACAGTAAGGTTGATAGGATCTTACAAAATGTTAGACAAGAGCACTGAATAAAATTAAAAGGTAGAAAGTGAACCTCTATGCTCTGTGTAGTTGCCTAGAGAATCTTAAAAGCCTGCCCACAGTATATGTTCCTCTGCCAGTGCTGAACAGTTATTAGACTTTAAATTAATTCCATTGTTTTTTCATCATTATGTTCCTTTTCTCAGTCACTACATTTTCTCCTGCTTTATGACTGTGACATCAGAATAACTAAGAGAGAAAAAGAGGAATAATATTAATTGTGAATGATTTGAAGTCAAGCTCTCACAATTAAAGGGGATGTGTAAATTACCAATTAAAAATATACAAATGCCATCTATTGATAATTGAAGTAAACCTATTGGAAGAATTAATGTTTAAATTGCAGTGTATATTGAGCCTACATGTACGTATATGCAATACAACAGACCTGTGCATCCTCTGTAGTATTTTCTTGAGCCAATGAGTTTTCATGTCTCCGTCAAAACATGTGATGTGTTACAGTAAGCTGATGTTTTCCTTGGTTAATCACTAATCTGCCAATGTATTGGTAAATGTTGCCATGGGCACAGCAACAGCAGAACTGAGAGATGAGGTTTCGCCTGGTTGGAGCTGAAAAATGGCCATTTTTAATTTTGATATTCACTTGCTCAATCATAAATGAGGATAAGAGGATAAAGAAGCATGTTCCACTGCCTCTTTAAAATTTAGTGACAGAAACAGTTTTCATATGCATTTCTCAATATGCAGATAATATTTACTGTATGTTCGTTATTGGGACAAAAGTCTTTTTTTGTTGGGTTTCATATTTTTTCACCAGATTGTTTTACAAAGTGCAGTATCCTACATACGATTAGCAAGGAGAAATCACGTTCCTTTCTTCATTCCAAGATGAAAAACACCCGTTTGGGATATTAGTGAGTCCCCTTATTTAACATTTAATTCCTTCTCTAAAGTAGTCCATGCTGCCACAGTGCTGCATAATAAGTCACTTAGTTGTGCAGATTGAAATCCCAGACTGACTCTTGTCCCTTATTTGTGGTTGTGGTTTTATTATGAAAGAAAGAAGATTAAACTATGTAAGTGGAACATCATTGTGGTTTATTTTGTAGGCATGTGCAGTGGTGAGTCTTTGACCTACATTTCTTGTATGTAGCGTGCTCTTGCCCTATATCTGGATAATGGATGACTAAAACATTGGTGTGGGTTGACCTCTTTTTTACATAGTTTTTATTTCTTTAATATACACAAGGAAAATACTGAGATACAAATCTTCAGCTGCATCCTACTAAAATCCCAACAATGAAAAACACTTTTTTCAAAAGAAAAAAAAAGAAAGTATTTAGGCACAATGCCTGATACATAAATTTATTTGGAAGGAAGATAAGGGGCAAATCTGGCGTCTGCTGTTAAGTCTTCTTGGGTTTTTTTATGGACAAGATTATGCCATGGTATAGTTTGCCTCATTGATATTACTGTCAAAACTGCGTTTCCCACCACCATCACCTTCAAAATTACTTCCAAGGTAGACAGATTTTTGAGAAAACTTATCCAAACTAAGACAAACGACATCTGACTATTTTACAGTAGTTTGTTACACAGTAGGTCTAGGCACTGTAAGCACAACATGGAAGAAAAGATTTATTGATGAGATTTAATACTGAAACAAACACAATAATTATATTATTTCTTTGGTAGTCTGAGGTCAATAGTGATAGATAATTAAGAAAAAAAAATAAGGAGGGAGATCTTCTAGAGGAGGAACTAGTAATGTCTCTTTTCCCTTCAACAATCTGTTTTCAAATACAGCTGTCCAACAAAACTGAGTTTTTCATATTTCTAGGAACAGCTACTGTGTATAACTTATTTTAAATTGGCAAATATATCAACAGTATGAAAAAAGTGTTCACACCTCTGGGAAACTGAGCTAAAAGGTCGCTTTTTCAAAAAATTCATCAGCAGGGAAAAACAAACCTAGCTTTCCTTTGAATTTTAATAGGTTTTCTTTTTATATGTGAAGTCCAGAGGGCAATCAATATTTTCTAGTTTAAAGGCACCGTCTGAACAATCCTGTGAGTGTTTCAAGAAGATTGGCATGCATTTGTTTGTCTGCCTAAGTTTAGGTTTGTTTGAATTTGCATGTCATGGATTTGATAGGTATGTTCAGCTGCTCAACTTATTTTTATCCTGGGTACGGTATTTGAAGGCTTTCAGGGAGGCTTTTTTTTTTTTGTTCCCCTAAAAGAAGACAGAGACTTGAAGGCTTGAAAACATTAGGAAAGGCAGCAAGAAATATGAATGCGGATGACAATATGGGACCTCAGGTGAGAGGCAGCTAATAGGAATTTTAGCATAGCTGGTAACTAATGTAAGTTATGACACAGGTGCAGAAAACTTCTGTCACTTTGTTCACAGGCAAATGTGCAGCTCAGGTTTTTCTCTTTCAGTTCTAGGTATAATGTTTGCAAAACTCCCCAAACAGTAAACTATACAGTCATACATGAGTCACAAAGGCTTTTTTCTGTGCTGATGCATGGAGAGGTCAACAGGTGACTAGATATTTTCTTCAGCTTTTCTTTTCCTCTTTGTTTCTTGGACAGCCTTTTCAAGGTATGGTGCTAGTACACGATTTTTTAGGACTTCCTGAAAAAATTGCTGTTTTCAATAGCCTCTCTGGATGGATGACTGCTATCAGTGTTCTCTGGACTCAGTTTATCTCTTGATAATACTCTTTCTGAGGCATGGGCGGTGGCCTTTTAGATTTGTGTATTGTCAGAAGCTAGGTCCTAACTTCTAGAGGGTTTTAACTACCAGGACCAGAATTTCAGGTGGATAAAGCTTGCAGTCAGGAGCTGAGCCAATTCAGCTGATTCTTCTGTGCCAGGTGGACTGTTCCCACCTTTAATGTTCATTTCTTCCTGCTGCAGTCAGCAGACCTTAATCTGGTGTATAACTGAGACTGTTCTCCTTCTCCTTTATTTTTCATACTCCAGCTTTTTCAAGAACTAATTGGAAATGGAAAAATCCTTTCGCTGTTTTTCATGGGGGAACTTAGCATACTTGGAATTTCAAGGCAAAGGAGCATATAATAAGGACAGAGATTCTATGTCGTCTATAATTGCTTGCAGCCTAAGCGAAACCTGGGTGAAGGTAACTTCATAACATTTTTGAAAGAAAAAATACACATTGGTGTTTTTATTGAAAGTTTAAATAGCAGTCATGAATAAAGCTAGCAGGCAGGTTATACTATTTTATTTCAAATAATAATTCCAAGTACTGTTTCCAGTTCTTCTTCACCCAGTTAAATTACTTTTGCCCAAGATACTGATAGTACTATAATGGAAACAGGTTTATAATAGAAACAGTTGAAGGCATTTTATTTTAAATACAGCTCACTGTATGGTACCTCGTGTTCCTCTCTGGAGTGACTAACTTCCTATTTACCAGGAGATGTGATTTTCTGGGAGATGAGTAAATAGTATGTTCAGACTTCTCATGGCAGGGGGTTTAAAGATTCTCTCATTTCACACAAGTATGATCACACATAGAGATTTGCACGTGCACACTTTACTTTCTCCTTCCTTTAGAAGTGTTTCTCCTTCCTTTCCATTAAAAGTATTTAATGACTACAGTTTTAAAAGTGGTTGTTTTCAGGATGTTTCTAATCATGTCTGGATAGAACTCTGATTTTTCAGATGTACTCTTTAATAAAAATGTATATGATTTGAAAGAATTAGCTGCTTACCAGAAATTATGGACAAAACTGCATAAATCTTTGTATCATGAGCTGATATATATTTTTTTTTAATGCATATACTGCTTTAGAAGATAATCATGAAACACCAAATGCTCAAGCAATAGTAGAAACTCAGCAGACAGAAATATATCAGAAACTAAGTGGTAAAAATGTAGACTTGGAGGGTAGTTTATAACACTAAAGCAAAATTCAGTGTTTCTGAGGTTTACACAATTAACTAAAGGTAGGCTTTTAAATGTGAGCTCAGGCATTTTAACTAAAATGGTTTGATTAGAATTAACCTGTCTTAAACCTGGCCAGTTAGCTTCTCTACATCTTTGGGAAACTGAACCATCTTTTTTTAATATATTTCTAAAATGGACTGAGGAACAGGGTGTTGATATCTCTTCCCTCTGACCTCTTCCTACGTGCTTCAAGCTATCATAATTCTCATGCATGTTAAAAACCAGGTAAATACAGAGTACAGTACTTTTAAAAAAACTTGTTACAACAGTGAAAATGGGCTGGGATGGAGCCTGTATACACTTTTGTAGAACTGATACTTAGTTGCCGTGGTTTTCTGATTCAGTTGCTGATTTGAGTTCCTACTCTGAACTTTTGAATGGTGTGCACTGATGCTACAAATTCTTGTTCCACGTGGGAAGGCATTAAGTTGCCATTACAGATCCCTTTTATGTCTTTATACCTTCCCCCTCACTCATTTAACCTACTTATTATACCTCCTCTTCTTCATGAATATGGCAGCCAACCATTCAGTCTATGGGTAAGCAAGGTAGATGATGAAATTTTGATCACCTATAGCAAGGAGGTGCTCTGAATACTCTGGTGAATGGTTTTATTCAATAGTGAACTCAATAGAGATCATGTAATCATTCACAGAGTAACCTGGTAGCTATGATGTACTTAAGGAAGAGATATAGAAATAAGACTAACAACTGACACGTTAACAACTGCAAGTTAACTGTAGGGAGTCTGCCACTAACAGGCTGTCTACATCTAAGATTAGAAGAAAACTTTCCTATAATTACCTTGAACATGATGACCTGTTCCATTAAGAGACAGGGAACAGACCAGACAAATTCCCTGGCGCACGGGTTGCTCTGTATCATGACTTTATGAGGTGAGAAGTTCATTTTCAATTAATGCTTTTCTGTGCTATTAATAAGTATGTTGTGATGATTACTGCCTGACTCATTCTTGCAGTAACATGCTTCTGCGGGTTCTAGATCATCTATTCTTAATGGGTTGCTCATATCCTTTTACAAAGCCTGGACCTCCTCTTCTGCCTACAAAAAATAATAGTGTTTGTCTGGATCTCCAGACTGGCACATTTAGTTTTGGTTGACTCTTTCACCTTGCTGAGGAGGAGGAAAATCTGGAACATGTGATAAGGTCATTTGCTGTAATTTAGCAAGGATTACTAGAAGCAATTGAATCTAACTGCTTTTGGAAGATCTGCTGAGGTGCAGCGGCCATTCACCACCTCTTTTGCAATGCTAGATTATAACAAGGCACAAGTTTATGTATGGTAATGAAACAGTATATACAAGTGTTGGGAAAGTTGCTCGTTCTGATACACACGTACATTCTGATACACATACATCTGATTAAGGGATGAGGACATTTAAGGCAAGATTTAAAAGGATCTCAGATAGCAACAGAATGGAATAGCAACAAAAAAATGCACCACTGTGCTTAAAACCAACCATTCTATTAGTCAGGTATTTCATATGTGCACTTTTCCTCTAGCTTCTTTTAGTGGTTGTAAAACTTCAGGATTGTGGAATTTTGCTGTGATGTTGCACAATTACTTGGTCTTAGCTAAATGTGTCCCCCATTAGCTGAATTTATGCTAATTCTGGCCCATTTAAACTGCAGACAGTGTTATTGGCTGCACTACTAATTTGCTTTCCTAGGAGACATCCCATTAGATAAGTGATGCACCCAAAGTAGAATGTAATGAATTACGTTTTTATTTAAGCTTGATATGTTTTACATCTGTAATTGGGGTAGAATTATGTCCACTGTGGATGACAAAAGATTTTTGGGTTCTCAGTGAGCATGGAACTTAACATGTGATTTGTCCAGCTAATTTTTAAATAGCCTGGGCTATTTCTTCCCTTTACACTGGAAGGTGATTCCACATCCTGACACTATTTTTCTAATATTTAGCTGAAATGTTACTTGTTCCTGTTCTCATTTATATCTTTCCAGTTATTCTTCCCACAAACTGTTTATGTGCCAAAAGCATTTGAAGAGTAATCCATTCCAATAAACTCCTTTAATTTTCTGGATAGTCTCACTACTTTAGTTTCCTTGGTAGTCTTACAAATGAGAATGGCTGGATGAATTTCAGTGCAAAATTTGCTAATTATGGACTTAAGTTGCTTGTTCCAGATTACTTGTTACCTCTGGTCTATGACAGGTCTTTTTGCTGGCTGGATTGAGGAGGAGCATAGTCCTCTACTCTCATTTCAGGTATGGTAGCACTCACTGGGAGAAGAAAAAAAAAAGAAAAGCAGAAGGTCTTTTACCAATGGGAAGGCTGCCCTCCAGGATGATGTATTAAGTTAGTGTTCAGTGACATTTAAAGTGGAGCAGCATCTCAAGTAACCTGGATGTGAGAAATACTCAATTTCTCAGCAGGTCAATCTTGGTTTTAATTTATGTAGTAACAGGGTGAATTGTAATGGTGATGCTGTTAGGGCCAGAGGTTTATTTTCTCCAAAGTTCTGTTGATATGGTTTTGTAAGCTAACAGCTCAGATATGTCTTCCTATGTTTGAGTTCAGGCTATACAGTCGTGGGAAACTACACAAAGCTGGTACGAGGGGCTTAGAGACCAGAGATCTGCAGGACAGAATTCCTCAAATTGGCAAATAAAGAATGTTTGCTAGTCTGCTTCATTTGCCAAAAGAGGTGCACAGTGTGGAGCACTAGCATGGATATCATTCTGTGTAAAGGAATATGTAAAAGATTCACTGTCTGTGAAGAAAGGTAAAAGTTTTCAAGCCACTTGCACCCTAGTCACTTGGAAAAAAACACAGCTATCAGCTACAGAAGCAGCACGTGGTTTCCATTCATGCTGTCTGAAGAGGAGTCAAACAACTATTCCCAGGAATCCTAGAACTGGGAAGACAATAGAAAGCCATTTTATACAATCCATGTCAATTGTAAGCTCGATCCACGAGATCTTTTCAAGAGTAGCAAGAGACACAGGATGCTCAGTTGACCTCTGGAATGTGACAGTAGAGCTCTTCCCTAGTGAAACTGAAAGTAACATGTACAAGTTCAGCAAGCAAGAATTCTTCAAGAAGATAGAGAAATAAACAAGATTCATTTGCATCTCATCTTCCCTCCATCCTGAATTCCAATTCTCTGCCATTTGGGAAGCTGACCATCTGAAAGGCTGGTTGTTGGCTTTGAGAGGTGATTCAGTGGGAGCAAAGCTGTATGCTATTGACTGATGGGTGACAGTGTGTGCTATACTTAGTGTGAGCAAGAACAGTGGTTCAAGGGCTCTCCTCATCTTCTCTCCCATAAGCATAGGGTTTTTTATCTGATATATATGTATATAATAATATATAATCTGTATTTTCTATGTTTTCATAATCTGAAATCTATTCTCTTAAATATTTGTAATGAGTTTATGGTCAGAACTAGCAGGGCTCCACAAAATTCAGTCTACTGAGAGGTTGAACATTTGCTGGGCTCTGCTTCGCTACAAAACCCAGCAGCTTCTATAATATCCTGTGTGCAGATGGAGCCGCTATACAGCCTTGTGATCTCTCTTTCCTCGTGAGCGTGTTGCATTGCATTGTTTGCTTTGTCTAAACTACAAGTCTTTGCTGTGTGAAAGTATCTGACTTGTTTACATCTTGCTTGATCACTTGTGTGATCAGCACGTGTGGCAACATGCCACTGCATAAATAGCAAAATAGTGCCTTGGACAGTTTTCACTTTCTCATGTATTCAGTGTGATTGGCAGAAAAAGAATGGTGGAATGATGGCATGGGAAGAGAGGTTGTGCACTCCTCTTCCTGTGAAGCTTATGGAATAGAGTTTGAGCTGTTAGATACAATAAATGGGTGAAAAATTCTAGGAGTCAGTTACTTGGCAGTACAGTAAAACATTCTTTCTTGGATTCCATCATCCTCAGAAGAAGTCTTGGAAAGCTCAATTGAGAAAGAAGGGGTAAGATTATAGACAGTAGGTCTGATATGTGAAGAGTGAAAAATCACTCTGCAAAAGTAATATTAGAGGGGAAAAAATAAAAGAAGGTGACTGGAGTGTGTATGACAAGGGCAGATGCAGAGACAGCATGTGGCAGATTTTACGTGTCAGATTGGACCCACATCAGGAAATACAAATGTGTGTGCCCTTTTTTTTGTTTTGAGCATTACAAGCATTTGACAAATCATGGCTGGGAATTTGCAAAAGCTTTTGTTGTTTCATTGTCTTGTTCTTGTGAGAGCACCACAGTTCAAACACATCATTTGCCATCAAGGTCAGGACCTACATTCTTCCATGTGCAGTTTTAAACGTCCTCGGCCATTTATTCTCATTTTTGACTTGGCTCACACCATCATTTAATGCATTTGTGGATCGGTAGAGAAAAATTGCAGCCAGCTCTATTTTGGATTTTGAACTCCGTTTTACAATGCCTCAAAACCCCAGCAGCAAGCTAAAGTGTGAAAACATACCTTGCCTCTTTTGTGGCAAAGACTAGGGGGACGAGTGTTGCAGGACAGGCTGGAAGCAGACACAAGGAGCATGTGTGAGCCTGCATTACTCTAGCTCAGCACCTTACATCCACACAGACTGATCGAAGTGTTGGCAAAGGAGGATTTGCGTGGGAAGGGCTGCCTAAGGCAGCATCTGTATCTTCAATATGTTCCCACAGTAATACCCGGCTTTCAGCATGAATGCACTCCCACCTATGGCTAAGACTTTAAAGCATCTAAATTGAGCACTCTATATTGTATGTGCATGAGTTTAGGTATGCATTAATTTCTTTCTGATTATCATTTCTATGATTTGTATAATATAGATAAATACCTGGACACGTTTCCTACATTCTCAATAAAAATTAGTGACCTTCAGCAACAAGCAGTATAACCTGTCATTAATTGTCTTTAAAAAACAAAAACCAGCTCTGCTCAATAATTACTTTTATTTCAGGTTAGTTACACTATTGCACATGGCTAAGGATAGTCATATTATTTATAAGACCTATTGTAGACATGTAGCCACAAAATGATGCTCCCTTTCTCATAGAAGGGGAACTCCGTTCTTCTTGCAGTTATGACTAAGGAGAAGGGAATTAATCAGGAACTACCTCATGTACAACTTGAGACATGGAGGCAGCTGTAAGATTGTCGTGGTTTGACCCTGGCTGGATGCCAGAGACCCACCCCAACTTCTCCTGAAGGAGAAAACTAAAAAAACAAACTGGAAAATAAAATAAAATAAAACTGGTCACAGGCAAAAGAAGCAAGGCAAAACTATAAATAAAGAACATAAAGGGTTTATTTTCTAACTAACAAGCTCAGAACTGCAAGGGAAGCATCATTTAGAAGGCAACCTTTCTCCCCCCACCCCTCCTTCTCTTACAATAGATGTAATATTCCCTTTTCCACCAGGAGAAAAAAGGGGAACATAGGGTAGGGGTAAACCAGGCCGGTTGGTATCTCTGACCAGATCCAGGGTAGGAACCATCTCTCTGCCCTTCCATAAAGTTCTCTCTCTCTCACAAGAGGGAAAGGTCTTTCATGACCCCTCCCAAGTGAGATCTCGACCTGAGGACGACAGTTCTTCTGAAAAATTCTCTGTTGTCCAGAAGTCACAGCCAGGATTGCAGCTTTTAAGTACTGGCTTTTCTGCTTCATAATGAGCCCATCCCAAAAGTACACAGATACTATAACAATGCCCAAAAAAAGTCTGTCCAGGGATTTCTGCGGAGCTTTCAGCTAGCTCCAGGCTTCTGTCTCTGGGCTCCAACACATCAGCAGTGTTGTCCAGTTTTTACCTCTCCATCTTCAGTCTTAATGCTTAGACGGATTCTGCGGTCCTGGTTCTCTCTCTTTGGTCCATAGGTTTTCACCATGGTCAGTCCAATTCACAAACAGCAGCGGGATGCCTGGAAGAACATCTCTACCCCTTCTCTCGTTGGGCCTGGGGGCCTTCAAATCTCTCAGCCTCCCGACGCAGGGTCTGAGCTGGCACGCTACATCTTACTACTGAACTTTTTTTTCTTCTCTCCCAAGTATGTTATTCGGCAGAGACGCCTTTATCTTTATTCTATAACCTTGAAGGCCCTGGCAGCACGGAAAGCTTAGGCAAGAGCTGAGCTGTTAACCCCCTCGCTACCAGAGCAGCAGAAAACCCCCTAAACCATAACAAAGATACAATAGCTGTTGTCTTGACCTTGTCTAGTGGAAGACGTATGTGTCCATTTGTAGATATATATGGATGAGAGATGGATCTTAAAGAGAAAAAGAGGGAAATTTGTTTAGGAGTATTAAACCTCTTCCCTAGTCCTTGAGTGAGAATGTGAAGTTTGTTCTATTTCATTGTAATTTCCACAATTTTCATGCATTTTTGCCAATTTACTTATGTTGAAAGCAGCTGTTGAAGGGCCATTATAGGTTGTTAAGGGTTATTTCTAAAATCAAATTAATGGAGATATAAAGACTGATAAAATAGTGTCTCCCTGACACTTCTCAGTATGTGCCTACCTAAGCCAGATGGTAGTCTGAGAGGGTTGAAGAGTAGATGATCTAATGGTTCTGTCTGAACTGAAAGACTCTGAACCTTGCATGTCAAATTACTAAAACTAAAGAAATTGAAATGAGGTTATTGCAGCTATTATAATACATTAAAATAAAAGAAAATTAAGTTAAAAGTTTTATTAGGCACTGTACTCTGTTTTTCTCAATCTAGAGAGCAAAATTTGGACACAGTCCAGTTATAGAAGTGGACATTTGGCCCCAGCATTCTGCAGTATTGACCGTAGCTGGACAGTAATACATAGTAGCTGCAAAAGAACGTGCTCACTCATTCATCTGTCAGGAACAATCGGGGTTTAGAAAAGGACAGGGAAACAAAGAACTCTTATGACAAGCTGTATTGGATGTGGCATTCCTCTTAAAAGCAAAAAGACAAAACCTAATTCCAAGGCCTATTCCTTAGAGTTTTCCCTCAGCATTGTTGCTTATAACAGAACAAAACCTCTGCAAAGGGGATCACGTGTAACTTCTAGCACATCCAGACATAAGCTGGACAAAACTTTGTCGGAATAAATTAATGCCATTAGTTATACTCAGTGGAGCTAGGCTTATTTATCCCAAAAGGGAATTTTTCCAGATATATTACAGCAGTTACAGCAGAAAATTAACAAATAGGGCAGTCCTCCTTTAAAATTTCCATTAAGATTGCACTGGTTTACCCACTGAATCTCTCTCTGTGCTCTGGGTACTTGCTTACCAATATGATTTTCCTTTACCCTTTACTCCTGTTTCTGACCTGCACCATTATCACAGAATCACAGAGATCATTGAGTCCAACCTATCACCTGTTACCTAACCTAGCCTAACCTGTTACCTAACCTGTTGTCATCCTGCTACCAACACACCAAAAAAAACCCACCAAAAAAATCCAATGGATTTCCAATTATGGTTGGTTTATAATGTGTATTATTGCTAGTGAGCATCAGGTTTTGGAACTTCTGGCTCAGGAGCAAGTCTGCTCTACTCAAGAGAGATTTCAGAGGATGAAAGCAAGGTGACCAACCAGGGCTAAGTGCCCCTACCAATGCACACTTCATACATTTGTTAATATGAGTTTTACAAATATACAGACTTCTGAGCTCCCTGTGACATTTAAAAAGTTACATTCCTAAGTTCCCGATTAGCTCCCATCTGAATGGGCATATATATTTCTCGTGACCACAATAAAATAAGAGTGGCAACCAAATACCTGAGATGTTAAATACCGTCATCACTGGGCAAAAATCCATGCATGCTACTAGTTATAGAAAGTGTAACAGAACCTTTCGTGGTGGTGGTTTGCATTTCCTGTTTTACCAGACTGCTGGGAACTACCAAAAATAACACAACACGATATGCCTGAAATAGCATAATTTATTTCACTGCTCTGACACATTTGAGGTTGTACAGAAAGAACTGATCCATGTGTTCCTTTAATTTGTGAGGAACTCTTTAACAGCTTTCTCACAGTAAAAATGGCTGTAAAATCTTTCTTGAATTAGAGTGCTCTGGACATGCCTGAAAACTACCTCATTTTCATTTAAATTGTAATTGTGTAAAACATGATAGCAATTTGAGTGTGCTTAAAAAAAGCAGACAGAAGCACAGCAAAGTGGCAGATGAACATTGTAAAAGGCCACAGGATGGGTTCTGCCTTGACAGAAACAAGCATCTCTATTCCCATCATCAGTTATGAACAGCTATGTAGCAAGTTGTGAATCTTGAACAGTCTCATCTTCCTCACTTCAAAGAGTATAAATACAGCATAAACCTTTCCTTTCTGAGGTTATCTCTGCTCAGACCCAGGTTATTTCTGTTACTGGGAGGATTGAGAAAATACTTCTTTTTTGCTACTGCTTTCTTAACACTCAACAAAGAGCAAAACCACTATATTTTAACAGCAAATAATTACTTAGTCTTCAACTAGAAGCCAAGCAGAATTCATAACCTACCTCACTGTAGCAGTTTTGTGTACCAGAGCCTTGCAGGGAGTATTCTACAACCAAGTGTTGTCACTTCCAAGGTCTCTTGCCAAAGAGTATGGGGAAAACCCTTTTGATTATCTCTTCCCTGCGTAGGTCTTCCTTGATTAATCTTATCTGAACATTATGTTTTCGAAAGAAAAGATCTATTTAGAAAGGGGCAAGAGTATATAATACTGCCCTTTGCACCCTTTGCAGTGGAGTTCAGTTCACAGGAGGCCAGTATGAGCCCAGATGTAGCAGCAGCCAGAGTGCAGAAGGCATAGTGGGAGTCTTGATAGTGATAGGTTAATTTGTTATGTACCATGGAACAAAATGAGAAAAAAAAATCATGCTGACCTAGCTAAGATAGTATTTATATGTATGAGTATTTGTGTGGCAGGGGACAGCAGTGGGAGGAAAGCCGAGGAGGAAACCAGAATAAGTTAAACAAGATTGATTTATCGGCTCTGAATTGTTCATCCGTATTCCACTCTTCACTGTGCTGCAGAAGAGGAGAGCAGCTCCAGCACCTTGGTTGGAGAACAGAGCAAAAGAGAAGGTGGATGGTGATACCTATCACAGACTTTAAAAGTGTTTAACTTTCCAGAGGTTCTGATTAAACAAATGCTGCTTCCTGGCAGCCCTTGAGGACATTTGTTGGGACAGAATGAATCAAGAGGTAATTTGTCTGCTGTAATTTGACTGATCAGGGTGGCTTGGTGATACTATCTTGATGGAGACTTTTTTCTGAGTTTCCTGGGAGCAGCCATATTTCCCAAACTTCCTTCTACAGCCAAGATAATGCCACCAGTTTCCCTATGGATGGGCAGTAAGTATTAGTGGGTCTAGGTAGGGTAAATGGCGGCCAGAAATAATGATGTACACCCATGATTAAGTTGGTTATGGAGCTCTGGTTATTACAAGGGAGAAAATCAAGATGAGTGAATGACCTTTGGGGTTGGTCCATGGACTGCTTTTCTACAGAAGTAAATGGTGCTGAAAGAGGTTAGGCTTGGACCCATGCATGGAATGACAAAATTATTTCACGGGTGATGCTACCTGACATAAATGGGATCAGAAGGTGCCAAGGGACAAATAATAGTCTTAAGAAGAGTGCGTGGTGTCTGGGCATGAGCAAGGTAGAAACTGGGTAACCAGCACAGACATACCAGGACTGTGTGCAGAGAAGGACGTTTGTGTTTCACTTGTTTATAATATTAAGGCTTCTTTGTACTTCTAATCACCTTTAAATTGCAGTTATCCCCTTTAGTGTCATTCAGTTCACCCTTGAGCAACTGCAAGGGCCTCAGTCTCATGATAGAGTGCAGATTGCCCCTGCAGCTGGGGGAAGATCCAGCACAGATGAGGATGCAAGTTGCTGCTCCATTTAGTATTTTTTGAACTTCCTAAGCATGTGGAAAAGAAGTCATGTGTAATTATGACTATGCCCTGCAAGATGTGTAAAACTGTCTTTATTTATTGCCATTTGTTCTCATGATAGAGAGTGCCTGAATAGGCTCCATAGCAGTGATGCAGCTATAAATGAGCAAGGATATCAGCACCTAAATTATCTGAACTCATTTTGCCCTTTTCCTTTCATCTCTTCTTCTCTTACATATTTGATGGAATATTATCTCTTACTCTTCATGTGCTGTGGGTATAAAAGATAAGTGACAGAAGAGCCAATGAGTGATGTGTATGAGCTTGCAATGCCCCCACTGTCCAGGAAGGATGGAGGCACAGTTTAATTATGCAGGCCACTCATGGGAGTGATTATAAAATCTTAATACCACTCTGTGAAGGGCATGAGTATTACAAAAATCTTATTTCTGCAGTGAATTAGAAAGTATAAAAATACGTTCCTGCAACTCAAAGGCAATCTGCCTGATTAACCTTTAGTTCTAACATCCAGGGCTCATAGGGAAAGAAAGATTAATTCTAACTGATGTAAAACAGCTACAAGAATGACCTAACATCCTTGTTTCTGAAACTGTTGTCATTTTAACATCTTTTGACTCTGTGTGACTTGAGGTAGGCACTGTCAGCCCTTAAAAGATAGAAATCTCACTCTTGCAATGTCCTTGACCTGCTTGTTTCTAGGCCTGTGGAGCTCCAAGATAAGAGAACACCTTAAAGCTCTGATATTCTGTTTTGTGAGAAACCTATTACAAGCCTGAGACTGAGTCTTTGCCTGTCTTGAGATGCCTTGATGTTCAGTTTTCTTTGTTTGTGGGTTTCACTCCTTTCTAATCTCCCAGAGTTCTTCAATCTCCTACATATTTCCTGGGAACTTAACACATCAGATAGGAGACAGTCCAGAAGGTTTGATGAGTGTATAGAGGACTGCTTCTTGTCACAATTGGTTGGTGAGCCTACCAGGGGTGAAGCTTTTCTTGATCTGCTGTTTACTAAT